>CM063497.1:4121974-4139474 GCA_032207245.1 Pardosa pseudoannulata
GCTCATGAGATCGGGACCTACAGTTAAAGCCGATTCCGAACGGCTACGAACACTCTTGCCACAGTGGGGTTCGAACCCATCGAAATAAAAATAAATTTCCTACAGTAATGCAGTTTGTATTGTTTTATTATAAAATTGACCTTCTATGTATCATTTGTTATCTAATCGGGCACTGACGTTCGTGGGTTCGAATTCACTACAGTCAGGGATGTTCTTAGCTGTTGAGAGTCGACTTTAAGCAGTAGGTCCCGGTCACAGGCCAAATGAATAAGTCGCTGCTCTTCGACACCGGAAATCGTGAGTTCGAATTCCAATATTATCATGGATATTCATAGTCATTGAGAATCGACTTTAAACAGTAGTAAATGGATAGAGCGCTGCTCTTCGGCATCGAAGTTTATAGGTTCGAATTTCATCACTGTCAAGGATATTCTTAACCGCTCAGAATCGGCATTCATATCAATTTTTTATAATTTTTACCCCCTTTTCCGGTTTTTAATCACCCCTACAACTAAAATTGCAAAGAATAACTTACATTATACCTACATGTTCCTTTTCTATAAAAAACCCCCTATTTTTTATGAGTTTTTCCAAAAAAGGAACTCTGCTTTTAAGAGATTAAGAAAAAGGTGTCATTAATCCTTGTGCATCAAGAAAGTTGACCGCAGTGCTTCGAATCGAACCAAACCTAACAACCAAATTTGTAATACCTCTAAAGAAGCTCTTTTTAAAAACGAGGCGTCCACAAGGTAAGTTTTAACTATGTTTTCCCCTTTAAATTAAAGGTAATTAGCCGTGTCAACTGCGCGTGCGTAACAGATCTATGACGTATCAATCGTATGCCAGCTGGACAGGTCCCGATTCGTGCCAGTAGCGAGGGTAGCAGTGGTCCGAAATCGAAACTCGAATTCCTTCTACCGCTGCCTGCAAGGTTCGGTCGGTGATCTCGAATGCACAAAGAAATGCGCCAATGGAATTCATCGTCAGCTCTGTCAGGTCTATTAGACGAAACTGACACCCGAACCCAAAATTCAACGCTTAGGAGCAGCACTGACATTTCTGCTACGATATCACGACGACGGCGACGAGTTCCTCGACAAGATCGTCACGGGCAAGAGACTCGGATTTCGTACTTTACCCCGAAACCAAGCAACTGCCAATGCTTTGGAATCATAGTGGATAATCGGTCAGGGCCCAATTCGAACAGATGCTGTCGGTACGGAAAGGAACGTGCACGGTGTTCTGGGACGGGAAGGCTGGTTCCGTTCACAGGAGGCAGATTTCTACGACAGAGGTATACAAAAGTGGATCCCGCAATACGAGAAGTGTCTCACTTATGGTGGTGGCTATGTTGAAAAATAGCTGAAACATAGTTCTACTTGTTGCCAATAAATATGTCCCTGAAAATGTGAGTTCCTTTTTTTCTTTTAAATAGGGAAACTTATTTTCCGGATGCGCCTCGTAGCCTAATTTGTCCCAGAACATGGAACAGAGTCTGTGTTCGAGTCCAGAAAACATAAAATAACAAGCCTACTCTTCAGACAAAGAATGTTTATTGTACTTAAATGGTACCGCTATTATTTTTAGAAAAATTTCGTTACATCTTGTTTCGTTCACAAACTAGTTCAACAAACTTTAAATACCTCTAACTTGTCTCTCCCGTCACGGCTTTCTTTGGTCTATAGTGTTTCGGAAAGTCAACTCCATTCAGTAGCAGAAAAAGAAATTAAAGCGTTCCAATATTGAGTTTTAGGATTACAATATGTAAGATTCTATGAAAAATAAGAAAGAAATTTCAAATGCTTCGACACCAATGTCTCCCACCTCTTGAAGTACAGGATTTTTCATTTTAGTATTATGTAGTCTATTTTAGGCTTTCTAAATGAAAGCTTAAAATAGACGTAATAAGACTGCATTGCTAAGGCCTCCTTTTATCGAGTGGTTAGAGCGCGAGACTCTTTATACTGAGTATAAGGCAAGTCGCAACGTCACGAACTACTATAATGCCCTTCTTTTTCATTTTCATGTTTAAAACAGCCAATAGACAAACAATAAACTGCCCTTCCGTTTGAAACTAAAGCCAGAATTGTCATAATTTGAGAATTTTACTGTTTGAGTACTGCGTGAAATCGCCTTATAGGAGTTCGATTTAAGAAAAAACAGTAATCAGCGAAAACTATAAATTTTAGTTTAGATGTTTTGAGTATACTGTAAAATTTCAAATAGATCTAGTAAAATTTCACTGCCCTTGCCTCCGTGGCTGAATGGTTAGAGCGAAAGGCTTTGGGGTGACTCGATTCCCGGAGTTGCAGAAATTAAGTACAACCTTGGATCAATGAAAAATAAAAATACTGCTTTAGATATTTCGAAAAATTCTGACCTTTTGCCATGAATATTGGGTAACTGATCACTTTGTTGGAATTCCACGTCTTCCCTTAAAATACTGAAGTTTTCATTTGAACGTCAATTCAACAAGATTCAAATAGATCTAATCCGGCTATATTGCCACGGACTCCTTTGGCTGAGTGGTTAGAGCGTTAGTCTCTGAGTCTCGAGTTCGATTCCCCGCAGTTGCAGATGTTAAATAAAACGTTGGGTCAAAGAAATATAATACTGATCTAGATGTCTCGAAATGTTCTGACCTTTTGCCGTGAACATTGGGTAACTGATCACTCTGTTGAAGTTCCACGTCTTCCTTTCCAATACTGAAGTTTTCATTTCAACATCAATTCAACAAGATTCAAATAGATCTAATACGGCTATAATGGCACGGCCTCCTTTGGCTGAGTGGTTAGAGCGTTAGCCTCTGAGTAGCTAGTCTGCGAGTTCGATTCCCCGCAGTTATAGATGTTAAATAAAACGTTGGGTTAAAGAAATATAATGCTGATTTAGATGTCTCGAAATTACTGACCTTTTGCCGTGAACATTGGGTAACTGATCACTCTGTTGAAGTTCCACGTCTTCCTTTCCAATACTGAAGTTTTCATTTGAACGTCAATTCAACAAGATTCAAATAGATTTAATACGGCTACAATGCCACGGCCTCCTTTGGCTGAGTGGTTAGAGCGTTAGTCTCTGAGTCTCGAGTTCGATTCCCCGCAGTTGCAGAAAATAATACAACCTTGTGTATATTAAAAAAAAAGTATGCTACTCGTTCTAGATGTTTCGAAAGATAACTACTAGATGTTTCGCAAAATTCTGATCTTTTTCCTTGAACATTGGGTAATTGATCACTCTGTTGAAATTCCACGTCTTTCCTTAAAATACTGGCATTCATTTCAACGTCATTCAACAAGATTCAAATAGATCTAATATGACTTCTATGCCACGGCCTCTTCTGGTTGAATGGTTAGAGCGTTAGTCTCTGAGTACCAAGTCTGCGAGTTCGATTCCCCGCATCTACAGATGTTAAATAAAACGTTGGGTCAAAGAAATATAATACTGATCTAGATGTCTCGAAATGTTCTGACCTTTTGCCGTGAACATTGGGTAACTGATCACTCTGTTGAAGTTCCACGTCTTCCTTTCCAATACTGAAGTTTTCATTTCAACATCAATTCAACAAGATTCAAATAGATCTAATACGGCTACAATGCCACGGCTGAGTGGTTAGAGCGTTAGCCTCTCTGTGGCGAGTCTGCGAGTTCGATTCCCCGCAGTTTCAGGTGTTAAATAAAATGTTGGATCAAAGAAAAAGTATGCTAGTCTAGATGTTTACGAAAAATTCTGATCTTTTTCCTTGAACATTGGGTAATTGATCACTCTGTTGAAGTTTCACGTCTTCCCTTCGAATACTAGAGTTTTCATTTGAACGTCAATTCAACAAGATTCAAATAGATTTAATACAGCTACAATGTCACGGTCTCCTTTGGCTGAGTGGTTAGAGCGTTAGCCTCTCAGTGGCGAGTCTGCGAGTTCGATTCCTCGTAGAAGCAGAAAATAAATAAACCCTTGGAAAAAAATTAAAATTCTCGTGTAGATTCTCCGAATGCAATGTAATATATTTTACTGTGACAGCACGGTCGTAGAGTCTAGATGTTTAGAGTTCCGTTTCGAATACGGATGTTTTCGTTTGGGCGTTGATTAAACAAGCTTCCAATAGATGTAATAAGCGTCTACTGCCACGCCCTCGTTGGCCGAGTGGATAGAGCGCGAGGTCGACTCAAAATTGTGAGTCAAGTTGTGCGGGTTCGATTCCCCACGGAAACAGAATTGTTGGCGCAAGCCTCGTAATGTTAGGTTCCCTGTTTCGGCTCCCTTTGAAGATCGCGGATTTGGTGATGACCCTTAAACCCCTGCGTGGACCGAAGGTGGAGGGCGGTGACGGAACGCCGGGGTTGTGCCCCACTACTTCTCTGGACGGGGTACAACCCTGTGACGCGGTTCTGTCACCGCTCTCTGCCGGAAGACACGGACGGGTTTTGCAAAATTTTGTAGGTTGTACTTCGTAAGTAAAAGATATTACCGTCGGAGGACAATCTCCCTAAGACTACCTCCATTTAGGAGAGACTCTAAGTACTCACCTCTCATGGATAAGTAAGAACTCCCCTTACTGATGTATCTTCGGTGCATGAGGACTATCTCTCTAAGAGGGTCAGAGAGGTGACTACTCCATTCAGGATCACACCTTACCTCTCTTAGTGGTAATAGGGCGGTAGGTAAATAGACCTCTCTTACCCCTAAGAGTGTTTTACCTCTCTTGTTCGTTTCTTCTTTGTTGTTGTATAAGAGAGGTACAAACAACAAACAAGAGCAGCGGAACAAGAGAGGTAAACCCCTGTTGGTAAGAGAAGTATCCATCCATGGGAGGTGTGTACTTGGAGTTTAACCTAAATGGATGATGTAGTCTTAGAGAGATACTGTCCAAAGAATCTCTTTACTTAGGAGGTACAACCTACAAAATTTTGCAAAACCCGTCCGTGTCTTCGGGCGGAGAGCGGTGATAGAACCGCTCCAGGGTTGTACCCCGTCCAGAGAAGTAGTGGGGCACAACCCCGGCGTTCCGTCACCGCCCTCCGCCTTCTGGCCGCGCAGGGGTTTAGGGGGCATCACCAATTCTACGATCTTCAAAGGGAGCCGAAACAGGGAACCTAACATTACGAGGCTTGCGCCAACAACTCGGGGAATCGAACCCGCACAATTTGACTCACAATTTTGAGTCGACCACGCGCTCTATCCACTCGGCCAACGAGGCCGTGGCAGTAGACGCTTATTACATCTATTTGAAGCTTGTTTAATCAACGTACAAACGAAAACATCCGTATTCCAAGCGAAACTCTAGTATTGTGCTGTCACAGTAAAATATATTACATTGGATTCAAAGCTCTAAACCAGAATTTTTATTTTTTTCAAGTATTTATTTTCTGTTGCTGCGAGGAATCGAACTCGCAGACTCGCCACTCAGAGACTGACGCTCTAACCATTCAGCCAAAGGAGGCCGTGCCATTGTAGCCGTATTAGAGCTATTTGAAATTTGTCGAATTGAAAAGGAAGACGTAATATTTCAACAGAGTGATCAATTACCCAATATTCAGGACATAAGTTTCCGAAACATCTAAACTCCTATGTACCGAGTACATGGAGACTGGCGCTCCAACTACTCGATCAAAGGAGGCCTTGACAGTGCAGTTTTATTGGGTCTATTTTAAACTTTCTGATTGGACGATAAAAGGAAAACTCCTGCACTTGAAGAGGTGTGGGGACGTTAGTTTCCTATATAACTCAATATATTTTCTGCAACTGCAGGGAATTGAATATTGCTTAAAATGGGGGTACCCTTAGCTAAAGTAGGCCAGAACGGTAGTCTTAGAGATATCTCCATATTTGCAAGAAAGAAATCCAATATGGCTGTCATTACAAAAATCAGGAAGGAAGACATGTGCAATGAAATATGCATTAAACGTAAACGTTTTTTAGAATTTATTTCAGAACAACAACAGTGTTATTTCTCAATATCATAGTTACAGATTTACCCAAATTCAGTTCCAGAGATCTAAGACAATCCTTGTTTTCGCACAGATTTTAACAACAACAAAAAAGATTAATAACATAGCACACAATCTTCATTCTATACACCATACTGGCCTTTGAATCCCGTCGCTGGCGTAGAAATTTTTCTAAATCTTATTCGTCTAAATTCAGATTGACGAGCTTGAATCTGGTTGAGTCATTCATTACGGAGCTCTACCAATTGGAAAAATCGCACTCATTACGTTAACACCAGATTTACGGACTGAGCCCATTTGACTTATTAAAAACTTGATCACTCTCTCTATATATATATATATATATATATATATATATATATATATAAAACTTTAATATCACTTTTCGAAAACATACGTTGGCTTTTAGTTAAGTAATAAAATATATGTAAACTTTCATTCCTCTTCCCCGCAGACCCCCTTCATTTCGCATTATCCAATGGGGTAGACCTATTTTCACGGTCGTGAGCCAATTGGACTCATAGAATGTATATGAAAATAAATATAGTATAAAGTATATAAATTATGGTATAAAGTAAATATAGAGAAGTCGAGAACGCTTCCATTCCAACGACAGAATTTCATGCTACTGACGCACGGAAGAATTGTCCAGTTCGACAATACTGCAAAAAACCATTGTGACCAATGGAATAGAAATGTTTGCGGAAAATGGTTTCAAAAACAAATTTTTTATGTAAAAATATTTTCCATGAATTTTTTCATAATAAACATGTCATTTAAATAAATTTGAGCTATTTTCTTTGCAAAAAACTTCCATTTTTTTTTTGTGAGTCAAATTGGCTCACTTCGGTAAAAATAAGTATAGGATCAACATCCGTAAATCTAGTGTTAAGAATAAAAATAAAGAACTAAATTTCAAATAGCAAAAAGAAATAGGAACGTTTGGAACTTTACAGTCTACTGTTTTGCTACACAAGGGGTAGCAGAGAAGTGACACCAATTACGTTAAAAAACATCAATTTCAAAGTTATTTTTAAATTACCAAAATTCGGAGGCATTTTCCTAATTGCGGTGAATTTTTTAATAGTCGTTTTAAAAAGACAATTTTTGATTAGTTTTCAGAAGGTAAACAGGAAGATCATTTCCTCTCGATTTAGAAACTTTACCACAAACGAATTTTCGATGTACCAAAGCTACCAAAATGTTTCCAAACATTCCAAAGTGTATCGTATCTTAACAAAATTTATAAAATGACTTGTAATAATAAATAGGTATAAAAATAATCAAGAATTTAGTGAAGAGATCAGATTTAAAATGCTTCTTACTTACCTTTCGAATTTTAGAAAAGTGATCCAACCGAAAAGAGATTCGTTAGATATGTGCATTTGGAGTAGACACATATACTGAGAAATCTCCATTGGGTACATTTAGGAGGAGAATAAACATGAGCTGTGTTGTAATGTACTTGCAACACTAACACCAGCATTAGTTTACAAAGGGGAAACGCAGTAAAAATATAATACCTTATATTTGGATTGAGACATTTATTCTGTACACTATTTACAAATTGATACACTACTTGATCACCATACAACGTAACCAGCAATTTTTCAGATTTTATATTCATCATGACACAATAATTATTAGAATTCTCTTTTGTTATACGTTATTCCTTAAATCAAAATATTGCATTACTAACTGAGGCCTAAATAACCGTCATGAATACGTTAAATCTATTTACCTCCAGACATTACAGGGGAACAGGGTCAGGCTTTCATCAGGATGTAAAGGGCGTCTGTACTGGCGTAGCTGCCGTTTTGCTGTACGTCTATGCTGGAATGCGGGTTTGGGATTCGATTGCTGGTCCGAACTCTCTGGATGTCCAGCAACTCTTCAATCCAGACTTCGGCTACTGTTTCTTCACACTCTTTCATAACTCATCACCTCGATTTTAACGCCCTTTGTCTTTGCCAATCGCTTGTGGGTGAAATTTTCCCACATCTGCACCTAATTCGGGAGTGTAGGTGGGCTCATTAAAACATCCCTTTTGTGGAAGCTGACATTTTTAGCCCCTGCCCATATAACTCACGGTTACATCACTGTGAGAGCTTGACCGTTACGCTTGTGCCATTCCGTGATCTATAACTTCTCCGCAGAGGTCCTTAAAACTCGAAGTCAACAGCTGCCCCTAAATTCTTTTTGGAAATTTCTCCCGCAGCTGTGCATGCACACGTGCTGACCGTCGTGGGAAAGTACCTCATTTAGAAAGATAATTCAAAATTTTCTTAGCTACTTCGTTCTTCCCAATATTTTGTTTGCCACAGTCATTGATGGAAGTAAAGGAACGAAAATATATCTACTACACCCTGGAGGTAGATAGAATTTCCTGTTAATACCGGTGATAAAATTTTCATCGCAAGAAAAATTAATCGATGATTCAATTTAAAATTATCACATATGTACCTAATCTATTATTGAAGCCAAATATAAAAGAAAATTATTGACGTCATATCTAAGTTCAGCGATAAAACGGATGAAAATAATGCAGACGATATTTAAATAATTTAAAATAAGAAATGATTCACTGAGATGGAATGACGTCATAATGCTAGAAAAAAAAATGTGATTTTTACCTATTTATTATGATGATAAATTTAATCGCCTGCTCCCAACCGGGGAAAATAGGGCTTAAATAATAGCATGAAATGCTAGAAAAGGGGGAAGAGGGGATGCATTTCGAACGTTGCTAATCCTAACTCGTGAAGAATCCAATATGGATGCCTCTATCCATCCAGGTCTAACCACTTCATAAATTCGAGGACGGACGGACAGTTAACTTAGGCTATCATTATAGAGGGGATACCAGAGAATGATGCCATATCGTCAGATGAAAATAAATTAGAAATACTGAAACCTTCTGTAGATTTGTCAGATTGTAATATTAATATTTTGGCCGCGGAATATCAGCTATGGAAAAGGAAATTACTAGCAAACGAAGTAGATTAACTGCAATAGAAGCTTTACAAGAGTGCCATCGAGAAATGTTCCCGAATATGCATAAACTTTTAAAAATTTCAGTCATTTTGCCAGTTACGGCGAGCACGGCTGACAGTTCGGGAACAGATGCATTATAGACGCCGGTCTCGTCCGCCATGTTTTTTTGGCCACCATGTTTTTTGGCATGTTTTTTTTGGCGACCAACAGTAAAATGCGTGTTTTTAAAAATCGCTAAGTAGAAAAACATGGCGGCGGTGAGTGTTTTCTGAAAGATTTTAAAAAGGGGGCGGCGGTCACGTGGCATATTTGAAACATAACATTAACAAAACTAAACTTTAAAAGGAACAAACAGATTTACAATTTAAAGCATTATTAAAATAAAATAAGCATAATAATCATTTTTTACGTTATTTAAAAAATTAACAAATTAGTAATATTTATAACAGAATAAACACAATATATAACATTTTAATAAGCACTAATATTATGAAGAATCTAACATGTGAGGGGGGTTTCCTTCTCAACCCCCCTCCTTGTAATAAAAGAAATGCAAAATAAACTTAATAAATGAAAATTGGAAAGGGTAGCTCCAGAAACATTTTTCAACACTCCCACCTCCCTTAAAAAACTTTAAAATAAACTTTAAAAAAAACCCTCAGATTTGGATTTGATATTTTTTAACAATTTCAAAAATAGTAAGAACCGAAATAACTACACCTGCCATAATTAAATTACTAAATCCCAGAAAATAAGAACAAAACAAAAATGTTCCAAACCAATTAATTTAGAATAGTCCTGATACGTTCAATAATTTCAAAACCGAAATAACTTCACCCGTCATAACTAAATTAACTAAATTCCAGAAAATGATAAGAACAAAAACAAAATGTTCCAAACCAAACCATCTTGTTTGTTTTTGAGTGTTTTGATACTTTTTAACAATTTCAAAACCGAAATAACTTCACCCGTCATAACTAAATTAACTAAATTCCAGAAAATGATAAGAACAAAAACAAAATGTTCCAAACCAAACAATCTTGTTTGTTTAGAATATTTTTATAATTTTTGACAATTTCAAAACCGAAATAACTTCACCCGTCATAACTAAATTACTAAATCCCAGAAAATGAGAACAAAAACAAAATGTTCCAAACCAAAGCATCTTGTTTGGGAAAAGATATAACAATTTCAAACCGAATAATTCACCCGTCATAAGTAAATTAACTAAATCCCAGAAAAAGATAAGAACAAAAACAAAATGTTCCAAACCAAATCATCGTTTGATTTAGAAAAAATAGTAAGAACGAAATAACTCACCCACCATAATAATACTAAATCCCAGAAAATGATTAAAAAAAAAAAAATACAACCTGATCTAGCGAATGTACCAAAAGAGCAGCTGAGATGCAAATTTCAAACACCCCGTAACTAAAATACTTACCTAACCTAGTGACACCTTAATTCCGCGTGGAACGAAAAGAACAGCTAAGAACATTTAGAACAGCAAATTTTCATAAAGTGCCTAGTAATGACGTCAAAAATCACGTGCACCAGTAGTATGCAAGAAATATCGGAGATTCCATATAATAAAGTTAAGGGATATACAGCAACCCAGTCATCGCACCATAAAATCGCCAAGTTTGGCGAGAAATAACACGGCGTCTATAATGCAGCTGTACCAAGATCATTTTTTCAGCTATGAAATTATTCGAGAAACAGTCCGTCCGAAATGCGTTCAAATGGACTATGCTTGCCATACATAATACCTTTTATTACTGAAGCATAAAAGAATATTAAAAAAATATTTAATGGTTACAAATTTTTATTTTTTTCCTCCATAAGTTATAATAAATTAAAGAAAATAAAAATTTTACTGCTTAAATAATAATATTTATTATACATGTGTATGTTTTAACTAGATAAAAGTACTTAAATATCTCAACTGATAAATGGTAACTAAATCAAGTACAAGCATACATATTATTAAAGTATAGTCAATTTAAGTATAATGAATGGATTTAATAAATATCTAAACAGAAAACCAAAATTTTAAAAATTAAATTTATATATAATAGATGCTGTAATATTTCAAATGAAAAATTGCAAGTAATTATGGTTTACATATTGCTTTTTGCCAAAACATTTCAACTGCACTTTATGTCTTTATTTCGGGTTGATAAAAAATGCACACAATACTTTTTAAACATCTATTTATTTCAAAATAAAATGTCTAGTTGTGTGTGGTATTTTTCTCAAAGCAATTATTTTTTAAGATACACAAGTACATTTTTCACTTTATACACATGACTGGCATCCTGCTAAACGGCATTTTAAAACGTTCTTGTCATCCATAAATCTTGGAAATTGTCCAACATTATCAAGACGTATGCCTGTTACAGGTGGATATATAACTTTTCACTGTTTTCTTCTAGTATCTACATCAGATGAGTTTAGGTAGAAACCGTACTACGTAACTCATTTTCTATTTCCCTCATATTTTGTAAGCGCTAATGCATTGTGTATTCCAAGAGCGACATATGTTTCAATTTGTTAGCTTTATAATGTTGCACATAAATCGAACAATTTGATATCTACAAACTGGGTAAATAAACGTACTGGTCTTTTTTTGGTTCTCACTACGCATCGATAATAGCATAATTACTGATCACAAAGATGTGTACCACTCATAGAAGTATTGTAGGAACGAACTATGGCAGGTTGCGGTATATTAACCCTCTAAGCGTTTTCCACGTACAATTCCGCGGGCTGTCACAGACAATTTTCGACCTCCAAAAACGTTCCGAAAATAGATGTATTGTACATTTCTGACAGTGCTTTCCCCCATGGAGTTTTGAAGTAAGAGGGTCAGGTCGATTGTTTATTAACTGCACCTCTCTTTGACTGACATTTATTGAGGGATGCACCCCTACTCTGAGGAACAAAGACGCTTATAACTTCAAATTGCTTTGGAAATCGCTATTTCGAAGTATTTCATTTGCGGTAACAGATATATCTCTAATTGTACCACTGAAATATCTTGGATGACTTTAGTAAAAAAATATAAATAATTCTCTTAAAAAATATTTTTATTTGTACTTTTAGAATACATTATTTCTTATGTGAGGATCTTCGAGACTTCAGGAGCTTTAAGTATATTAAAAATAAACAATCAATAATGTCTAATTATATATCTATTTATAACCGGAAGTAGAGGGACAATAACGAGGTTGGGGCAAAGGGTGAAGTAAAAATATCATAGAACACTTTGGTCACTGACACAATAAAACTTTAGCGAAGTTTTAGAGACTTTTTTCCCCTGCGTGTTCCACTCAGAGGGTTAACTTTCTTTTTCACATCTTTGGACCATCTAAGACAGTTCCAGTTCGGTTCACTGAATACACATGTAGATAAATGTCACACTTTTATTATCCTTCCATTTTTATACGCACACTTATTCATCATTCCGAACTAATTCGTCCCACCCTTAATTTCTTTATTACTTCTCAATTTCTGTTGAGTGGTTCCAATTTTATTACTCCTCACAGCTATATACAAAAACAATATGCTCAAGAAAATATTCTGCACATTTAATCCCAGTAAAATACCTATCAGTATAAATTATATGCGTAGAATCTTGAAATACTTTCAGAAAATTCGATGATCCCATGCAGTCCGACCAGTTTCCTGATTTAATTTGGTTTGGAGCACTACGGTCTACTGTTTTGCACACGAAGGCTAATGAGACCGGGACCTACTGCTTAAAGCCGATTCCGAACGGCTACGAACATCCATGCCACTGTGGGATTCGAACCCACGAACACCGGTACCGAAGGCCAGCACCCTAACCAATCGGCCATCGTTCGGCGTTTCCTGATTTAATTAGCTGTAGTTTTAACAGATTTGGGATTTCTTTTTTGAGCAGAATATAAGTTTGTTTGATTTGCAACTTCCTCAAAAATTGCATCATTCACGTATTCAAAAAAATAATTCAGGGGCTAAGGTGGTTGTGGAACATTTCAGTAGTTAATATTCCTAAAAACATTTAATTATACTAAATATTAAAAGAAATCTAGAATTAATTTTTAAAAAATCTAATTTTTTGGGGATAAAATTTCAAAATTATTGAAAAAATCCAGAAAGATAGAGTTATTAGATCTACCTAAACATTAATCATTTAACTGCAATACCCATAAAAACATTACTAAATAGATATATAATTAACCCCTTCCGGTACGATTTAATAATGAAAAACTGAAGTAACCATTTATTTTTTATTTAAAAAACTTGTTTCATTTTACAATTCTTACATATTCCTAATTAAAATCCACTTTTTACATAGTGTTAAATAATATCAGAAAAGGTATAATTAAGAAAATATCAAAGCAAAACATTAATAAGGTATACAGATAATAGTCTTCAAGATAGTGGTACTTTTCAAAACAAAGTGCAAAGGAATACTGAATTGTTTACACCGCTAGGGAGTCTCACTTCTAATTTGATTCTTGTAACACACACGGCATTTCTTAGTAGGTTTTCTTTTATTCTGACTCATCAATTTGGCAGTGACTTGTACCAAGAAATTCTAAATAAACAATATGTAATAGTGACCTGGTATTTCCACAAGTAACAAAAGTCTTGCTAAATTCAGTATACTAGAAATTACAAACTAAATTAATTATCATATTTAACATTAACTTTAGTCGCATGACGAGTGTAGCTCGTCATTGTGCGGTATGGAATGAAAAACCAATGACGAGCTAGACTCGTCATTTTACCGGAAGGGGTTAAGTACTCGTAGAATAATGTGATTTTACAGGATTATTATCATAGTGATAATTTAGCCATATGGACGAAGGTACACAAATGTGTACCTGAATATTCTTGACTGTATTATTTATTAATATTAAGTTAAAATAAAATGAAAAGTTTCATATGTATGACAGAACTAATAAATATAAAGACATAAAGTTCGTGTGGGAATAACTAAATTATACAATGATTAAAATTACTTAGGTTTTCTTGAACGCTGAGATGAAGCCATTTTCAGAAAACCCCTTTTTTACCGTGGAATTTTACCAAAACGCATTACAACTGCTGCCATCAATTTGTATTGCCAGAAAGCATGAACGTCCATGTTAGTGGCAGTGTGGTTAGAACTACAAATTTTCTCTTAGTATGTATTTTAGAAGATAAGAAGCGAAGGTCCACATATGTGGACCGAGGTAGTGAAGAGGATATAAATATACCTGCAAAGACGAAGTTTTAAATATTTTACAAACACGAAAGCCGAGAAGAAATATAAATTTGTAAAAACGAATAGTAACAGATTTTTTCATTGCAATATAATCTAATATTTTAACTTTTTTTTTAAAAATTGCAATTGTTTTTTTCGATCATTAAATGGCATTTTATCCATTTTCGACGATACGGGATTCGATCCATTCTAGTAAGCAAAAAATTTCGGTTTTCACGCTATCTCTCTTATTTTTCTTAAATGGCCCAATTGTTCTAAATCTTATAACTTGGTGAAAACAATATCAGTTTTAACTCGCAAAGGAATATTAAATGTAAAAAATTAAAATAAAGGAATATGTAAAGAAGGAACCTATTATTTTCTTTCCCTTCCCTGTTGTTTGAATTTCCGAGAATTCTCCTTTTTACAAAGCGAAATGGGGACTGAACAAAACAGGCTAAGGAATATTCACAATGTATTCGGAAGGAACCCCATCCTTTCTTCGCTGTTTGAATTTTTGAAAATACTGAATCTGCCAACTAGGGAAATAGGTAATGAACAAAGGAGTGGGGTTTTACACTTTCCTGAAACTTATCAGAAATACGCAAACCCTGCCGGTGGTCAGTGGTCGTCAGATAAGTAGAAGGCAACACATTCTTATCGGAACTGAGAAGGAGCGTATTACCATTTTATGCCTTGTTCGCTTACTTGAAGTTTGTCGATGTGGAAACCAGAAAACGAAATGATTGAAAGTTAAAACGAAAGATCGAAATTTAAAATCGTTATGACAGGTTGATTATGATGACGAACAATTTATATGAGCTTATTAGAAAAAAACAGTCAAAAATTAATCAATTTTTTAATTGTGTACAATTCTTATGTTTTAAAGGATAAATATAAGGGGTGATTTTTCATTTTGTTTCGAAATTTAGTAGGTTTGAATCAAAGGGGGGGGGGGCAAATTTATCTAATTTTGCATATCATTTATTATCAAAATCAGGGTTTCTAAACTGAACCCATTAAGCAGAATCAAATGTATTAAAAAATTGCTGTAAAGTTATAATTGAAATTTTGCTTTTATGTAGTTGTTTCCTTTGGGGATTCACGGAACAGAGGTTGGAACAAAAAACAATTCTTATAACATCTAGACAGGGTCTTCTAAGTAACATCTAGTTCTAAAATAATGTTATCTTACAGCAATTTGATTAATGAAGCATCTGGACTTACTGTTATTCCACTAAACGAATTCATTTGAAGTTTCATAAAATGCTAAATGACTGCTTTCGTACTAAGTAGGCAATATAGAGTTGTACTTACCGCGATATTCGAAAAACGCCGAGAAATCGATGCTCGAGCGATGGGCGTGCTCCGAAACGTAAATGCGCCATTTGCAATCTCAAACTGTTGCCAGGTTTCCTCAGTAATAATTTTGCTAGCTTATTTTTTAATGACGTTAAAACATCCACTGAAAAGTGGGTTTTAATTGTACGAAATTAGGAAAGGAAATTTGATTTAGGAAAGATTTAAAGCAAATAACACATTTTATTCATTTTGCAGTTCAATATATGAACTGTATATATTTTGGAATATGTTCATATCCTTATTTTATGTCATTATTACCGAGGCCATTTAAAAGTAACTCCTTTTTAGATTTTTGTTTCAAAATTTGATGCGATCTCGCAGTTGGGAAATGAGAATCCTTCAACCACATTGGTTGGCTTCAAAATAAGAAACATGGCGCGTGTCGTGTCCGTCTCAACTTCGCCAATTGCCCCAATACGATGGAATGTCACAATGCCATGTTTCACTCTTGGAAACTGAGACGGTGTCGGTCTGAAGTTGCAAACAACACTCCCCCGTGTTCCTCAGTCCACGTATTGTGGTACCACGTTCTCCTGTTTGCAAGACTGAGGCCGGCCTCACCAAAGTCGCTTAACGGGTAATCGCGATTACTCTCTGTTTAAACGGAGAATTGCGTCCCACCATGGGTTAATCGCGGTTAGTTATCAAACGACTTCGGTTACCGACCCTCACAGGTGAATTATACAGGAAAACAACATCCGCTATGTCCCAAAGATAGTGCGTGACTGGCGACAACAACTGAAAATGTCGCCAAAATAACAAAAAGGGAATTTGAGGGCAATTCTAAAGGCATTCCTCAGGGCCGGTCTCACCAAAGTCGTGTAACGGCTAATCGCGATTAACCCAGGACACCAATCCATGGTGGAACGCCATTCTCGGTTTAAACAGAGAATAATCGCGGTTAACCATTACAGACCGGCCCTGGAAACACCAAACATTTCGGTTACCTTCGTAACGGCAGCACCAATAATTGTTCACGTAACTCCTACACAACTATACTGAACACTGTTCTGGAGTGTACTGACACTTGCAACATGTTGAGGACATTGTGCAGCTGACGTTAACAGGGATTATGCACATGACGTCAGGGCAGTAGAACTCATGTGCATCTCGATTTCTTGCAAAACATTAGCCTGCGTCTCACTGCTTTCTTACGGGTTCTGATTGGGTGTGTAGTACAAGTATATGTGTTTACTTAGATTCTGTGATTTATCCAAAAATATTAATATAAGCCAAAATATAGGATTTTCTAACTTTTCTGAAAGAATTTGGCCTCCAGGAAATTACGTAGGATCGCATAACATTGGTTTCTGTAAAACATTCGTATGCGACATTCGGTAAAAACTGTGGAGAAATTTCGGATTTAAAAAGAGAGTATGGTTAAAAAGTGTTTATTTTTTTAAAACATCTCACGCTTTTCATGTGTAATTTGCAATCAAGATCCATGCATTGTAGAAATACATTTTAGTTTTTCATGCTGTCATGTTTTTCATGCTGTAATAATTTTTTAAGGATTTATTAAGCGTTTTAGTGATTTGCTCCTACTGTACATTGAGGGAGCAACTGTTCGCCTGGAAGACAGTGTATCCTGACACGGCATGATGAATGACAAACCGTGATTCATCTGACCAGGCAACTCTCTCCCACTGATCCATGGACCAGTCGCGATGTTCCCGGGCCCAGCGTAGGCGCAGTTGGCGATGACGCTTGGCACACGAGTGGGACGTTTGCTGCGTAGCCCCCTATCCAACAGTGTGCTCCGATACTATTCTACTTGGCCCTGCACTGTATTGGGTTGTCAGCTGAGCCACTGTCTGGCTCCGGTTTGGCTTCACCATGCGAGATCTTTTCCTTTGATAGCGTGTGGACGTCCAACACCCTGTCGTCTACTGCTGGTATCACCGTCATTCATCCACTTTGCATAAGTACCAACAACTGTAGATCGCGAACAACCCACGAGTCG
>CM063497.1:4141974-4149474 GCA_032207245.1 Pardosa pseudoannulata
ATACAATGCGGTGGATATGTTACAATAGAAAATTGAATATCGGTTAAGTATTCACACTTTATAGTGGTGTGTGCAAAATGTATGGATACAACAAGTGTTCATAGATATAATGGAACAACAGTAACGAGTTTAAAAAAAAATAAAAGATTTATTTGACTGTTGCACAAAAACATCAATGAATAAAACACAAAAAGTAATTAACAAAATCAAATTTGAGAATATTAGATATAAATTGACTGATCTATCGAAATAGAATTTGAATCTGGAAAAGCAAGTTAGTTACAAACAACACCATTGAAAAACATTTCTTTAAAAACATGATCTTTTTTTAACATATTCTTATTTTAAAATTTTAAAAGATATTTAGCAGTTTCGGAATATTCTTATGGAATTCATCGTTTCAAAATGTTTCAGATGCACTACTTTCAGGTATTGTTAGAATTTTCGATATTGCGTATTCGTGTGTTTGTCAAAAATTAGGTATGTTTTTTAAAATCGCACAATTTTATCTGAAATAGGATGTATTATCGTAAAAGAGCAATAAAAGTGTTGCTAAAATATTCTATTCTACAATATTTGAAATTACTGTGCTGTATGAAGAGTAACGCAAGTGAAAATCGATACCTTGTATTGTCATATAAAATTTAAAGCTAAACGCAATTCGTTCTTGTGCAGAAGGAACATTTTGAACGAATACTGATGGAGGAAGTTTGTAGTTTCGCACTTGAATCAAAAATTCTTTTCTAACGGATTTTAGTGAAACATACATGTTATGTAACTATATTATTTATTTTCATAATACGAATATCGTTAAAAGGTGAAAAGTCGAAATTCAGCGACCCTTGTACGAAATGAAGATTTGCTTCTGTATTGTTAAATTGGTTCAACATCCGAATCGGGCGAGTTCATTCTGATACAGGGAAACTGAGACACGACAAGTTCTGCTTACAAGAAAACGTATCACGATGTCACGTCCTGCGTTAAACATCCGGGTAATTTCCAGTCTTCCTTTTTTGTAGAACGTGGATGAAGCGCAGTTAAGAAATAGAGGTCTTGCAAATATTCCTTCGAACATCAAGTTATGTCGAACCATCTCAGAAGTATATTGAGTAATGTTTTATTTGTCTTAAACAGATGGTAACGGTTGCAATATATGTTGCTTTGAGGATACAAATGCCATATTTCTATTTTATCTGTACTTTACTATTAAACAACAACAGATAAATAGCTGCAATTATGTCACTCAATAATTGTTCACGGCAACGCGTTTGCAAAAAAAAAAAAAAAAAAAAAAAAAAAAAAAAAAAAAAAAAAAAAAAATTTAGGAATTTCTAACCTAAGATTTTGATATATTAGTTTTATCTTGAAGCAATTTGATTAATGAGGGAAACTTCACATATTGTTATTCCACAAAAACAATTCATTTAAAGCGTCTTAAAATGCAAAATGGCTACGAAGTACGTAATTATACAGAATTGCTACTTACCGCGAAAATTAAAAAAGAAATTCCTGATCAAATCGAACCTTCAACCATGGGCATGCTGAGACACAGAAATGCGCCATTTGCAATATCAGATTGTTGCCAGTTTTCCTTAGTAATAACTTTCTTTGCTAATTTTTAAGGATATTAGAAACCCATTTAAAGGTGGGTTTTACGTGTTCGGAAATAGGAACAGAAATTGGTTCTAGAAAGAAATAAAAACGAATGATATATATTTTTGTATTTTATATCTCTATATTTAAAGCAATCTGAATTTTAGAATATCCTTATTTTGTGCCATTATTACTGCTATCAATTAAAAGTTTCTCATTTTTCGATTGTATCAAAATTTGATGCGATCTCGCAATTAAGAAATGAGAAGCCTTCCACAACATTGGCTTCAAAATAAGAAAATTGGCGAGTGCATCCGTGCAGCCCAACTTCGCCAAAACGATGTAATGTTAAATTTTCATGTTTCACTCTCGGCAGTTTGCATCAAGGGCTGTGTCAGATTTGCAAAAAAGACTCTTCCCGCTGTATTCCTCACTACACGTCTTGTGCCACCACGTTCTCCTGTTTGCAAGACGAAGGAGTTCTGTTCGAACTGCCCTCAAACTCCCTTCTGGTTGTCTCGGCGACTTTAGCAGCTGCCGGTCAAGAACTTTCACTCCGACATCGCTGATGGCGGCTTTCTGCTTTTCCCTGACGCAATAGAAATCACCCCTTAAAACGCTAAACATTTCGGTTACCTTGGTGACGAGAGCACCAACAACTCGTCCACGTTCTAGTTATGACGCAATGCACTCGCAACTACACGGAATGCCATTCTGGAAAATACTCACACTTGCAACGTGTTGAGGACAATGTGCATTTGAAGTTAACAGAAAATTAGCAAGCGAAGGCACGCAGTCAGATGCATCTCAACTCTTAGCAAAGTTTTAAAAGCCCTTCCACACTATGGTCCAATGCAAGTCATTACCACTGTGTGGAGAGAGTGTGGCTTACCGTGGTCGAAAATGAAATGGCCTTGGCGGAAGATGGCTTCGGAAGCTTTCTTTGTTTACAAACATGAAAGACAGACATCCGCAGTGAACTCTAGGGTCACTTCCAGGCATACGGCTCACCGATTGGCCCAATGTGTGGGTGCAACCCGTGACCCTTCGTCCAAGGGCGCCATACTGACCAGTTCTGTAGTGCTGAACAATTGGACACAGTGGGGAAGAGGCATGAATCATTTGCCTTTTTCTCATTGATACTGCATATAATTCAAACACGTATCAAATTTACTTATATTTTGTTTTCGAGATTTACCCGAAATTGGTAATAAGCCTCAGTGCGTGTGGTTGTACTCAGTAGATTCTGAAAAGCAAAAATATAGAATTTTATAATTTTTCTAAAGGATTTTAGCCTCTAGAAAATTATATAGGAAATTTTATAGTTTTTTTCTAAAACATTTGTTCAAAACTGTGAAGAAATTTCGAGATTAAATAAAGAATCCGGTTAGTTTTGTTTAACAGCTAAATGCTTCTCGTATGCAGTTGACATTCTTCATTCATCTATGGATTACCGAAAAATGTTTCAACTTTTCATCTCACGTATGCAGTCGTACTTTGCAATTTTCCTATTTGAAAGTATTTTTTATTCAATATATAAATGTTTCAATCGAAAATGAAATAATTTTTTAAACATTTAATTGGAGTTTTAGAAATTTGATTATTCTATGACATTCATGATATTATGAGCATGAGAATATGTGTGTGTGTGTGTGTGTGTGTGTATATATATATACTAAAACTAAACTCCTCGCGCAACAGTCCCTAGGGGAGCCAGGGGTTACTGTGCCAATAATCAAAATCTGAAATTAAGTCTAGTTGTACTCAGAAAATTCAGCATCCCTTACATTAATATTTTTCATCTTACGGAATGCAGATTGGAATTTTTGAAAAATCGTTCATTAGTTTTTAAAAGATTTCTAAATTGAAAAATTTCAGCATAGTCATTCTAAGAATTTCTTTTAGTATTCGATATATTGAATTTTTTTTTATCTAGATTTCCATTTTGATTTTCGGTATTCTAAAATGTAATTATCGAAATAGATTAGGGCAAATTTGCCGTAAGTCTTCTAAAGATAAAAAAAGGAATCACGAACGAAAAATAAATAACATGATTTTAATTGTTCGGACTAGAAATTATTTAATATAAAAAAAAAGAATCTCCATATGATAAAAATGTAAAAATAAAGTTTCCGAAAAATTGTTTAAAAATCTTGCAAAAAAATATGAAAATAATTAAAACGTCAATTAAGACAAGAGAAAAAAAATGAATCGTGAATAAAACCTCCTATAAATTACTTTATTTTCTAAGGATTCACGAATCGAAGCGATGTTTTTCTAGAGAAGGTGGTGGGGGGTAGTCCCAGTACCCCGTCAGAAATGCAGGGACACTCAGGAGTTGCTAGATAACATCTGTTGCCATTTCATGTATATGCTATTTTCCTTGAAAGCTTAAGTTAATTCGTGCGGTTAAAATATCTTCATTATGTTTTTCAGTGTAAACGGGTGTGAGTAACCCAACAGGCATCGAACCTCGTATTCCTGATGAATACAGGTTTCTATAAACGATCAAAAACACTTAAGTTTCGTTTACCAGATTAAAAATATGTTCTATAAACAATCCAAAGATTAACTATATATTTATGAAATCTCTCGCAAGCAATCAAAATCTGATATAAGTAAAAATACAGTGCGGTGGATATGTCACAATAGAAAATTAAATATTAGTTTAAAATTCACACTTTATAGTGGTATGTACAAAAAATACGGATACTGCATATGTTCATGGATAAAATGGAACAGTAACGACCTTAAGAAAAAGAAACGATTTATTTGGCTGTTGCACAAAAACATCAAGGAATAAAACACAAAAAATTCAATGAACAAAATCAAATTCGGGAATATTAAATATAAATTGACTGAACAGAATTGTTTTACAGTATTTACATCCAGGACGATGTCGTAAGTACCGTCCTAAAAAGGAACTCCTGTTTAAAACTCCCTTTCGAATCGGAGTCAAAGAACACGAACTCCGACGCAGTGTTAGTGACACAAACTCGTTTTGCTGTGTTCCGGGAACAGAAGGCACATAAATAAACAAATACATTAGAGACTTGCATCAAAATATTAACGGATACATAAAAAGAAATGTACAAAATATAAGAGTGTTGATGTGTGCTTCGTGAAAGTGGACTTCAGCGTGTTCCAGGCAAGAAGGCTCTATTGAACAGCTCGTTGGCTGTTGCACCGTTGTCAATGATGAACTGTTGCCACTTCCTCGTTACAAGTATGACTTGTAAATTATCTTTGAAAAACTTGATGGCCTGCTGAAGCAAGTCATCCTCGCCGTACCGAAGTGCCAGGGTCAGGACGTCGCAGAATGAGTCCAAGGAGAGAGTTAGGCGCATGTGTTTCACGCACTTGGACTTCAGGGTGGACACGTCGTACTTGTCGGCCGCCACGTACAACTTAAAGGTGTTATCGTCCGACAATCCAGCTTCGACGTCCAGTGTAGAGGTACTCGAGGAAGTCTCCAAAGGCGACCGGGTCGAGGTCGTCGACGACCACTCGCCCGCTCTCCTTCTCGGCCGTGTCGTGTCCAAACATGGCTTCGAAGACTTTCGAGCGGGCACGAAGGACGACCCTGTGTACTCTGAATTCTTTTCCGCGCACCACGAAGCAGGCGTCACTCTCCGTTTCGTTCTGCAGGACTCGTCGATAGTCAGACTGCAACTTTTCGATGTCTAAAATGAAAAGAAATGAGATTACGAAAGATGAAGACAACACCGTGTCTGCCCCACCTCCCACGTGACTGCTCTCTTACGGCGTGACTAAAGATCTACTATGGATGCCTGTGGTACATTTAAATCGTCGTGTTTAATCCCCTTCTATTTCGCCTTTCAAACATTTTTCGACGACACTTTGCCCAAAGGAAAGTAAATACACTTTGGTTAGGAGTTCTACGACTTCATTCACGCCGTGCACCGAAGAAGTCGAGTGTCACACTCTGCAACCAATTCATTATTATTCGTGTCGTTGTACACGGCATATACAAAAATCAAACTGCATTATTTTACAATTTGTCTCACGACAGAAATGCATCAGTATATATATACATATATATACATATATACATACATATATATACATAAATATATATACATATATATATATATATATATATATATATATATACACACATATATATACACACATATATATATATACACACACACATATATATATATATATATATATACATAATATATATATATACACACACATACATATACATACATACAGGGTATCTGCCAAAATACAATTTTTCAAATCCACGACTATCTCTGATTTTAGCAGATCATTTTCCATGGCTTTAAATATATTTTGTATATATGAATAAAAATTCTGATGTACATGCAAATAAAATGTATGCTTTTAGAGAAATTACAAGAATTTATGATAAAAAAATACTTTATAAATTTGTATAAACTCATAAATAAATTGTTGTAGTACCTACATACCTTAGTTTAATCATATAGCAAGTTTTCTAAATGCAATCAAAAAATTTTCGAATTTGAATTCAGAGTACTTAGGTGACCATGAATAGTGGCCAAACATGGAAACCCTATAATGTTTATTTATAATAGCCCTAAAGATAAGATTTTAGTACAAAATATAAGCTTAGCTAATTTTTATTAAATTATTATTATTATATTAGTAAAAATTTAATCGATAATTTAAGAAAAAACAGAATAATATACATTTACGCACCTATTAAGCTTGCTTGTTTTGAGTTTCCTTGGCGAACAAGTTTTACTTGGCAATATGGTCAATGGGATAATACATAAGTACCAAACTCGGTAACTTCAGCCAAATGACAAGTAAAAATAGATGCAATGATTTTGCCAAAATATTTAGTGCCTCACAATCAATGATAATTATTAACATTTCTACATAAATCTCAAAATTTAATGCTTCAGAATAAAAATCTCTTATTTACTGAATCTCCTAGTAACTCTTTACAGTAAATATTTCCTCTTTTCCTCCAAAGTATGAATTTTCGAACGGCTGTGAACATCCATGCCAGCAGTGGGATTCAAACCCACGAAATTCCGTGCCGAAGAGCAGCGCCCTACCCATTTAGCCATCGATCGGCCGAATGGGTATTGCGTTTCTCTTGGCGGCCTGATATTTGTTAGGGTATAGTTATCACATAATCACTGTTACTGCTGCTTTACCATTCTAAAACCAGTTCTTCCATACCTAACAAATTTATCCCTTAATATTTTAAGTGAGCTAGATAAGCTATGATAACATTTAATTGGAAATGAAAAGCAAAAATAATAATTAAATTAATTATAATAAAATTTGTATTAATTCTAAAATTTATTCGTACACCTCCAAAGTGCCCTGCTTTTCTGTTTTCATATATAAAATTCAAATATAGTTTCTTTCTGAAATGTATATGTAAATAATAGCTTTCCATACGCGGGGTTCATCGGGTATACACTTAATAACGTTTACTTGAATATTATGTAAACATGTGTTTTATATCAGTAGATCTCCCTCTTCACCCATGTTGATGTTTGCACTGATTTGTGTTAATTACATTTTAAGCAAAAATCTTATGGATAACTGCAACGGCATCTAATAATTAAATCTAGAAATTAAAAATTAAAATAAAACGTTCCGATCTCCGATACTCCATACGCGACGCTGGTCCCTCAGTAACAACCAGAGATCAAAGCGTGGAGGCGACGCGGGACTGATAAGAGTGAAATCGCTGAGTCGAGTACACGAGACGGGTTAATGTTTCTGGTGCTTTCTAAACAGTGTATCTTCAAGCATAACAAAAGATAAAAATATATTCACGCATGTTACACATTAACATTGTTAGTTTGAGAAAAAAAAATTCAAACCCCCCCCCCAAAAAAAACAGGATTTTATACTCCCCACTCTTCAAATAAC
>CM063497.1:4154474-4176974 GCA_032207245.1 Pardosa pseudoannulata
CCGTTAATTTGGTCGGACGAATACCGGAACCTAACCGAAAAAATATCGGTTTAATTCGGATCGATACATGTTCAGTTATTTTGTTACTGTCACCAACTTATCAATATTTTCTAACTTATCGTCATTTTATGTCTATTTTGTCTTACGGTTAAGGCGCCGATCTTCGGTACCGAAGTTGTGGATTCGAATCCTACTGTGACATGGATTGGATGTTCGTAGCCGTACGGAATCGGATTTAGACAGTAGGTCCCCCGTCTCGATAGCCCTCGTGTAGCAAAACAAAGTAGAACGTAGGACTCCAAACCAATCCAATGTACATGTCCTTTGCTTATCGATTAATTCTTTTGTTGTTCACTCGTACCTTTCCGTTTCAGTCTTGCAGGAAACTACTCGTAGGACGCAGAATGAATTTAGTCGAATGTTCAATCGTCAAATTCGATTGTGATAACGGATAACAATGCCAATAATTCACGATCGAAAAATTCTATTCATTCGCATAGTGTACAAGATTCAGTAAAGAAAATCTTCTCAATTATAGAATTACATTTTTTGTTTAAAATACAAATAATTATAAGTTTAGTACATATTAGTATATCCATAAAATAAAATTATTTCTTCGGAACGTAACCGAAAACCGTTATTTTCCGTCGAACAAAAACCGAAACTGTACCGATATATTTCTTTTTTATTCGAACCTGAACAGAAACCGGAACGATAAATAGGACGGTTCGGAGCCCTGGAGAAAAGCATACAGACAGAAGTTCTGCACAAAAATTCGAATCTCATGAGTCATCCGGTTAGCTACCAGAAACCCATCAGAAGCCAGTATTTGAATTTTAAGCGAAATATTCCACTCTAAAGATTTAAGAATAAAAAAATTGAATTAAATTTACTTACGAAATTTATTTTTGTCAAATAATATGGATAACTCCAACATAATTATTGTTTATACTAAAACTTTAATATATTAAGGAATAAGTGTAAGCGGTTACCTTCCAGAAAACCCGAGAGGCATGGATTACCGATTCTCACAAAGTAAATATTAATTAAATGGAAAATTGATTTACAATAAAACAATTGTATAAACTTTTTCAAAAAGTAGAAAGGTTGTATATATTTACACTAAGTTATAATTATTACATGGGTTACTTTAGAGTTCGCACACAAAATCGAATATGAAAGGTTACTAGAGTTTGTGACAATTCGGTTCCACAGTTTGGTTTGCACACTTTAAATAAGGATTAAACTTCTGAAATGTACTAAAAAAACTAAATATATTTTTTTGCTATGTTTATTAAATTATAAAACACTCATACAATAAATTTTCTATATATTTTTTAAAATTTATTTGGCGATTTATCAAGCTAGCAGAAATATGCGTACACTTTTGGCAAGATTATTTTAAAACAAAAAACATACTATTAAAAATTAAAAATATTAAGGAGGCAACTTAAATAAAATGGTAAGTGCTTACAATTTCATATACTATCCCACATCTCAGATGTAAAATTCTGTAAATGAAATCGTGTATTAACTATATTTATAGTTCTTTTCTACGCGTACATAACTCGGGACGGTCATGTCACCAGTTCGGTATTGACCCAAGAAGATGCTCCAGGATTTGAAGCAACGATTATTAAAATAGTAACTAGGATATTTTCTATAATATTTGACGCATTTCTTTTTCTAGAAGAACGAGCAGCAATTTCAATATAGCTGGACGATATCAGAAATTTAAAATCGCGATATATCCCTAAATTTATATTAATATCCTTAAAAACTGCGATAATATTTGAAAGTAGGAAGGTATATTACTAATTTTTAATAACCTTAGGAATTGGTACTTTTTCCTGTTAATTAAAACTTTTATAATTATAATTAGGTTCTACATATTCAGAGTAATTCATTTGACGGTAAAAATATTGTTGAGAAGTCATTTGTTAACATACAAAACATAATTCTTTAATCAAGTTGGAAATCATTACAGTTAATCTTACATCACCCATTTATGCCAAATTATATCTCTCTCAAGTCGAAATGATGCTCCTTTCATTGGTAAACTGATCTTCGCTATCGTATTCCGCAGGTTCGAATATCGTTCAAGGCATGGATGTTCGTTGCCGTTCGGAATCAGTTTCAAGTAGTAGGTGTCGTTCGTAGAGCAAAATTAGCTGGCCGTACCGATCGTTATATTGGTATAACATCCGACAGGCGGAAGCGTAACACGACTTACAACTTTCAGAGCGCAGAACAAGTATTATACTAAACATATGACTTGAGTATTCTAACAATCAGTTATACGCATTAATGAACAGATCAATTTTAACTTTGAGATCACTATGCTCTAAATATTTCAATGCTTTTTAACCCTTTCGTGAGCCATTTATTTCACACTCCACGTCTCCAAACTTTCAAAACAGAACTGCTAACTTTAATCAACGGATCGAACAATAGATGACAGCGGGAATTAGTCTTCCCGTCAACAAAATAGCAAGACCAGTATATTACAATGGGTTTTCCGCTTCCCACAGGTGTGGTAAGATCGTGTAGGTGGGAACTAATCTTCACACGGCCCACGAAAGGGTTAAACAAGAAAACACCGCAAGCTTAACTCTTTCGCAAACGCGTCGTTGCATAACATTATAATTTCACTTTTTTGTAAATCGATTTTTTGTATATTACCTGGATTATACGAAATAATTGCATGCCTCAAAAATTTCAATAGAAAACAATTAATTTTGATAATTTATTAACTTATCTTTTTCACAGACAATAGATTTCTCCTGAAAAATTTACTGTACCAAATTTGATACAGATATTTTTACTTAAGTTACAAAAATAAAATTTCGAACAAAATTTTAAAAAAAGTTCGTAACTGTAATTTAGATTGCGATATTGTAGGGCAAGATATTTCAATTAATTCCAATTATTACATATCTTTTTAAAAAAAAAAACTGCACACAAATCTCAATTGCAAATAAATATATTTTCACCGATTATTTTGCCGTTTTCAACCCCGTAAAAAATGAAACAGAAAAAAAGCAAAACATTGCTTTTTGTTACATTTTTTATTATAATTTTACGTTTAAATGTCACCGATATATATATCTGCAGAGAAGAATTTGAATAATGTTAAAGCAATACTTAAATAATATCAATCTTTGACGATATGTTTGTAATAGAACAATCCATAGTTTTAAGTCAAAATTACATGGTTTATTGGAGCCATCTGTTGACTAACATACAAATTAAACCGATAAATGTTTTAAATATTTTTTGTTTCTTGTTATCTTGACACCACATGTCGTTTAAGCACGAAAAATTCTTAAAATGTCATTGAATAGATCATCTAGGAACTTATCTTTTCTATCAAAGAATATTCATCACAAATCTCTATAAAAAAGAAAATTATATAAAAGTACTAAATTATTTCACTTCATAAGTATTAAGTACATTGCATCCCAGGAAATATATAAATATTTAAAATTTTACTCTTCTTTAAAAGCCGTAAAAATGAATTGTTAGTTATATTTTGTAAGCTGAAGCGAAAATTTACTGTCTCGTTTACTCTGACTGAATTTCAACATTAACTTAAATTTACTAATCGAAATAATCATTTAATACAGCTATACATTTTTAGGAGAGATAATAAGATTAAGATTTTTTCAAAAGAATTTTATATAAAAAAACAGCCTGTTTACTGCATATAATGGACAGCATAAGGTTTAATAAAAGTTTATAAGTCAAAAAAATTAAAATTATTAATAAAAAAAATTTAAAAACTAACAAAGACAATAAAAAATTGATAATTATGGTAACAATAAATTATCAAAAAATTAAAATATTAGAAATGGTGCAAACACTGCCCAAGCTCACTTCAACACAAAAAACATTCAAAATCTATAAACAGTGATAAAAAAAACTGACAAAAAGAAACATTTCACCATTATGTCTCTTTGAGGTATTTCAATTAAGTTTTGTTATACAAGGGCCAAAAAACTTCTTTCTTTAAGAGGAATCCATGCCAGCAGCTGGATTAGACAGCAGCACAGAAAAACAGATCAAAAATAGTACCTTAAGGTGTCAATATGGTGGAACAGTTAGCTACAAGCAACCAATCAGAAACCAGTATTTAAATTCTAAGTGCAACACTGCGCTCTAATAAGTCTTTAGCAACACAACACTTCGCTACTTAACATTTTAATTTCATTTTATATATACATATTATTTATTTTGTAAATCGAGTCTCTGTATATGACCTAGATTAAACGAAATAATTGCATGTCTCAAATTTAATTTTCAGTAAAAAACGATTAATTTCCTTTATTTTTTAACTAATCTTTTTAACGTTTAATAGATATTTCGTCTGAAAAATTTACTGTTCAAAATTTGAAGCAGACATCTTTTTTTAATTAATCTACAAGAATAAAATTTCGATCCACTGAAATTCAGTAAAACAAAGCTTAAAATTAATAATAAATTATAAATAAAGCAGAGCAGAATTTAAATATCGTTATCGCGATACTTACATTATATTCACAAAATACTTATAAACAAATCGGCCCTAACTTCAGATAAAAATTACATTGCTTACTGGTGCCATCTGTTGACTAATATACTAACTAAAGCTAAAGTACAGGATTGGCTAAAGTAATAATAATCACTAGCTTTAAATTCTGTGGTTTATGAGCTTGAGCAGATTTTCCGCTATCTCCAATACCATTTTTTTCATAGCTTGGGTAATTTTTAAATAAATATATGTTACTCTCTTTTTATCTTGACAAGAAATAGCATGGTTTAAGCATGAAAACTCATTAAAATGTCATTGGATAGAATCATTTAGAAAGTTATATTTTCTATCAAAGAATATTGCACTTAAATATGTTTATAAAAACGAATATGATATAAAAATTCAAAATTATTTCACTATTTAAGTATTAAAAGTACATTGCATCAGAGGAAAAATATCCTATTTCATCTTTTACTCTTCATTCAAAGTGGTCAAAAATGAAATGTTTGATACATTTTGTAAGCGAATGCAAATATTTACTGTATCTTACTCTGGTTGAATTTCAAAATTAAATTAAATTTACTAAAGGAAATAATTATTTAAAAAACAGCTTTATACTTTTGGGAGATATAAAATTTAAGATTACAATTTTCAATCAAAGATTTTTCAAAAGAATTTTATCTTAGAAATTCTCTCAAAGCATAAAGTATAAGAAAGTTTTTAAGGCAAAAATTTAAAATAAGAATTTATAAACTAACAAAAACAATAAAAAATTGATAATTACAGTAACAAAAAATTGTCAAAAACAAATAAAATGTTAGAAATGGTACAAAAACTGTGCAAGCTCATTTCAACACAGAAAAACTAAAAACTAACAATTAAAAAATATAATAAAAATACCATTATATTTTTATTTGAGGAACTTCAACGAAGTTTTGCTATAAAAAGGCTAAAGAACTTTCTTAAAGTAGAATCCATGCCAGCAGCTGGATTGAAAGGCACAGAACACCAGATATATATATATATATATATATATATATATATATATATATATATATATCCTATGGATTTAGTGCCAATACAGTGGTACAAGTTAAATACAAGCAACCAATCACAAACCAGTGATTAAATTCTAGGCGCAATATTACAAAGATATTTCTATCAAATTCAAAATAATAATTCCCACATAACTGTTTTTAATATTATAACTTAAATGTTTCAATATTATATATTAAGTAATAAATGTTTGCTATTATCTTTCAGAAAACACAAGATGAATCGATCAGATTCTCATGAAGTAAATATTAAATGTATTAACTATAAAACAATATGTATATTTAAAGAGTCAAAAGGTTGTGTAAGGTCTAAGTAAGGTATCTGCACGGGCAATAAAAAAAATTTCAAGGGTTATTTGAGTTTCTTCAGACAGTTGGGTTTCAAAATGAAATGGCTATTAAACTTCTGAAAATATACTAGAAATGCTAGACATTTATTAAATTATATATTTTTACAGATTCAAATTTTGAATTACATTTGTCCAATATTCGAATTCTCTAACGTTCTAAAGAAAAGTTATATTTGTTTTAAAACTTGTTTGGTAACCATGATTACATATTAATTACTGTACTTTATATTTTATTTTGTACATTATATTCAGTATTGTTCATACGAAGAACAGACAATTGTAAAAATAAAACAACTGTATAAAATGACCTTTTAATAAATTAATTTTTTTCAGTTTTAAAATGTTTAATCCAAAAGAAAATTTGTGTCACATTTGGTGAATTATCTGGCGATCCAGAGATCTCTTTTGTGAATTTAATTTTTAAATTACAAACAGTTTAAAAACATTAAGGATTTCACTTAAATAACATGGTAATGCTTATAATTTCATAATCACAAAACTCTCGTGGAGTGATATCCGTATTTCTTGCAATTAAGTTATAAGTCTAATATATTAATGTAATGTCTTAGTTTATATTAATTTAATAATTTTAATCATTATTAACTTTTATCTAAAAACTTAATTGAAAATTCCAAAGATAAGAGGAGATTAATTATAAATTTTTTCCAAAATAATGATTATGTCAGGAAGTGGATAGAAGCTGAATTTAATGAAACTGTAGTATGCATTACAATCAACAAAAGTTGCAGCAAATAATTATTTTTCATTGACACAAAAGAAGTGGAGAGTCTAAACAAAAATTTGCAATTTAAATGGACTTTTCGTTAATTCTAAGACTAAGTTTCAAATGTACATACTGGAGCAATAAATTTTAATTTACATTTTTCATTACCTTGACTCTTCGCAAAAGTGCAGATGTTCAACTTTGAAAAGTTAGTTAATTGCTATTTTTATATAAACTAAGAAGGAAACAAAGTGCTGTTTAACTAATTATTTAATAAAATTATACAAGACTTCATCTATATTTTAAATAGTTGTGAAATCATATCTCTAAACTTTAATATAACATTTAACAGAGTAAAATTATGTTACTTTCCGTAAGATTTCAAGAGTTTTACTCAGTAAAAGTCACAAAACTATCGTGCAGTGATATTGCTACATTTAGCAAGTTCATATATGTCACATTAGTTATTTAATATCTTCAGGCTTGCAACTGCTGAGGTACTTTCAAAAAGGGGAGAAAAGTGACAAATACAGATTAAGTGAATAAAAAATGATTAAACATTGAAAAAAAAAGGCAATTTTTTTCCCCTCTTGATTACAGATGCTTTCATGAAGATTGTTCTATTTATTTTAATTCTAAATCAAATGATTCATGCAAGACGTGATTTTAGAGTCAAATACAAAAAAGGTTAAAAATTTCGTTTAACACAACGCAGCAGTTTTCTAGCTTGTGACATTAACAAATATTTATTTACTATTTAAAAAGAAATTTCCAACAGTGCAAGTTCACATACATAATTTAATTTTGAAAGTTCAACAGATTTGTTTGTTTCAGAACTTTTTTGGCCCAAGTTCTCAAACTCAACTACTTTTTCTTTTATATCTTTCTATGGCAGAAATTGATAGCATTCCTATTTAAAAATTAAGAAGTTTTTAAGGACCTTTGACAAAAATTAAGTAGTTTTAAGGGCCATTAAAAAATGAAAGCTAAAATTAAGGAGTTCTTAAGGACTTTTAAGGAGCATGGGAACCCTGAATATTAGTCATACAGAACATGGTTGGCAGGCCTGGCTAAAAGGAAAAGAACATAAAGCTGCAGTGTTTCATAATCACATGCTTCAATAGCAGAAATAGGTCTTAAATAGGCATATAGCACTCAGTTAATCACAGTGAAACATATGTGATTAACACATTCGATGAATTCCATCATAACATCACTGATTTGCAGTGACATCCTACAGATGTTGCAGAGAAAATTTTTAAATTTCAGTCTTCCCAACAGATTTTAAAGAACTTCCAATTAAACAAAATATTTTCACTAAAGTGTAAAATAAGTTAGTAAGTAAAAGAAATGGAATATTTTAGCTTCACATTTCATTATTCCAAAGTAAATTTTCTATAAATGAGATTTAGGTTCCTTTCTAGAACATGTTATATTTGTTTCTGGAATCCAAATAGGAAAAAGATACAATTCTAAAATCTTAAAACAATATTTAAAATAATCTAAAATAAATTTATAATTTCAATGATCTATTCGTTAGGAAGAAAAGTAAATAGAATGTTACCAATAATAAAATCTTTAGTCGTGAGAAACAAGCTTAAACCAGGAAATGCAAAACAGCTCAAACTATCCCGAGAAAATTCTATCTTGTGAAACCTGGATCAGGACCTGGGAAGAGAAGAAAAATTTGCTTAATTTCAAACAGACGACATTCTTAAACTCTAAAGTCTGATGAAAACACAATTGAAAAAAATTGCATAGCAATACAAAGAGCTCAAGGAAATCTGAAGTTTCGGACAATAAAATCTCATAATTTGATACAACACTTTGAAAATCTCACTGAAAATAATAAGAGAAAAAATATTGTGAAAAATGAAAGAAGAGACAAAAGTGAATGACATTTCTGATTTATTTCCTAAACAAAGTATTCTGCAATTCAGATCATATAGAAAATCCTATATGTTTACAAGTACTAGTTGACCTACAGAGAATTTTTAACTTTTAATATATATATTTAGACATGAAAATATTCAGATTCTTCTGTGAGGAACATTTATGGATTTAAAATTTAACAGACTACCCATAAAATACATGAGGAAACAATTTACATATATAATAAATAAAACAATATAATCCAAACAGACATAATTATATATATTATTGGATTTTAAATTAAAGCAAGCCAATTAAATCAAACACACACGAAAATATAAAGAGTCAACGGAAGTTTATGCATTGAATAATGTACAGTAACTCTTATCTTCAACAAATGTGCACTTTCTTGAGTCACATTGAACCTAATCAAAATATTTACATTTTTCTATCCTTCAAATTTGAACTAAATGAAGCTTGATTCTTTAGCACAATACTGTAAACTCCTTCACGTGCAGCATTACTGTGTGGAAAGCTTATTATGTTCAGCATTATTTTTTGCAAGATCTGGTATTTAATTGCTGAATTGTGATCTTTTGGTTGTTCCAAATTTTTGTTCTTTTTCTGAGCAAACTGAGGAGTTTAGGGAGTTATTAAATTTCATATTTGTCTAGAGCAATCGTCCTGATAATTCAGAGTAGTTCAGATGTCTGTGTGTGTGTATATATATACATATATATATATATATATATATATATATATATATATATATGAATGACAACACAGTTATTCATTTTTAGTTATTACAATCAAAAGTGAAGAAATCTCGAGAACAAAAGCAATCAAAGGAATATCGGTTCCAACATTTTGTACTTTCTGCTGTCTAAATAAACTGAACAAATTTAAAACAAACAATTCAACCTCAGCCTTAAGTCTGCCTATTTTTAGGTGACGATGAAATATATTAATTGTACTTTATAGCTATACATAATAGACAATTAAGTTGAATAATTATTCAAAGTAAACATAATAAAAAGAAAGAAATATACACAATACATCAATACACAGAACGAGAATAGTCTATATATAAAACTTAAGAATTTAATAAATAATACGAACACTTATTTACTCGGAATTACTGATGCACTACCTATAGTGATATAATTATGCACTTAGATTAGATTAAAATCAAATGAATGAATTTAAGCACGGAAAACGTAACACCACAACGGTAAAAGAGAAATGCGACTACAAATAATTAGTTAAGTAAAATAAGAAATGGTTTATTTAGAAAATTTAGATATGCTTGTATACGTATATCAGTCAACTTTTCAAACTTATCTCTTACTCCACGTAGACAGGAGATTCTGCACCAGTGTTGCCAACCTTCACAGGCCAAATTATGGATTCTAGGTCCTAAAATTATGGCACTGGCTTATAAATTATCGTACATATTTGTAATTAGTTCAAAATAGTGATAATAGAGGGCACTTCTACGATATATTTTTAATCAATTGAATCTTAATATCAGATAGATTTTAAAATTGTGGAAAAACATAGAAATGGCAGAATTTTTATTATATACCATTATGTTATTAGTATTTAATTTTGTAATTAAAGAAATACCCCTCTACCATTATAACTGTTGTAGATAAAAACTATTTTTACAAGTTTTATCTGTAAAGATCATATTTATAAAAAAATTCATAATTGAATATTTAAGATGAGTCTACATTTAAATTCACCATTTATGTGTATATATATATATATATATATATATATATATATATATATATACTTTTTAATAATGTTATAATTCATTATTTACTGTGGGTTCTTTTAAATATAAAATATCCAGTAATAAAACCGATTATTCTTTAATAATCGGTATAATTACTAAAAATACCATATTTTAGTAAAAACTGCAATAGAACAAGTAAAATGCAAAATTACTTTAATTATCCATAATTATGTAATCATTAAAGAAATATCTCCAGTATAATCATGAATATTCAGTAATTTTGCATTTAACAATTTTGTGTTTTGTGTATTTAATGATAAGAGTGATTTAAATAATTTTAAATAACTAACAGATAAAAATACTGGTCATAAACATTTTTAAAATTCTTTTTTTTATATTAGTTTCAAATAATATCAAACATTAGTACCTAGGTCATATTCAATTTCACAAATATACATTTTTTTTTAATAATTGACACTTTTCCTTCTATTATTAAACAGTACAGATGGCCTTTCTCAACTTCTGTTACAGGATTATTTGCTTTTATTTAATGAAGAAGCACCTCAAAACATGCTCCTTAAGCTGCTCAAAAATCTACAACAATAATTACTTGATGGGATAAAGTGATAAAAAAATTAATTAGATATTCTCTATTTTTTGTTGCTCTTTATAGAGTTACAGTTAAATTACCTGTTCTTTTAATTCTCCATTAGGGTACTTTTGGTTTATCGTACACATCAGGAAACTATCGTACAGTTTTTCAGAATTATGTCACATAATTGTGAGATTATTTTTATCGTACAGAGTCCTAAGTTATCGTACATATACGATAATTATCGTATGGTTGGCAACACTGTTCTGCACAGTGAATAGGTACCCAGCTATCTGCGCATGCTCACGGACTTGGACTTACACCGCGTTTACACGAGTCAAGTAGACGCTCAAGTAGGTCAGTCAAGTTGACTTGAAAGTACTACTTGACTCGTGTAAACGGTTCTGGTCAAGTCAAGTAGTTACTTGAGTCAAGTAGTGAGGCAAGTCAAGTAGTTCTTCACGGTGTACAAGTAACTTGACTCAAATGAATCAAGTAAAGTAGAGGGCGCCACTGATGTGTAAATCCTGTATCATTTCGCTATTGGTAGCAGTCGTTTGTTTTTAGTACGTGAACTTTATTTTTGTTTCAGTACACGAAAGATATTAGAAAATGAAAAAAAAAATTAGGATTTAAATTAGAGGTAAAGCATGGAACATAAATTTTCCATCTTTTCAAATTGTTCCACTTAATGGGTGAAATTATAGATAACCCTACAACTGATAATTAAAGTAACTCAAAACAAAATAATTCTTTCAGAAATAATCTTTATTCTTACAATAAAAGTGTATGTAATATTTTTTTTATTTATGTTAAGGGGTGTCATTAGTTTTAAGGAGCTACAAATGGAAGAATTTTTGTTGCTTTTCGGCTTACCAAACTTTTTTTTGTTATTATCTCAAGTTGCTTGAAATTTTCAACATTTGATATATATATATATATATATATATATATATATATATATATATATATATATATATATATATATATATATATACACCACGTTATACATTTTCTTAAGTTTACTTTGTTTTTAGAAAAAATAATTTTATTTTCAGTAAAGTACTTATTTTTAAAATTTCGCTGACACATTATCTGCTGTGTGGGAAATCCCCCGGCGAACTAACTGTAACCGTAACAAACGAACTCAGTGTTGGTGTCTGTCGCGAATGTGTAAACAGTCAAGATGAACTCTCGCTAGCCTTTCTTTTTAAATGTACATAGTTTTCTGTAATTCTTTTTAAATGTATATAAATTTTATTCCTTTTTTCACCAATGTATTCGAGCCATTAATGCCAAACACGGAATCAAAGTGTTTATGCAAGAACAATACAGCCCGGCCCGGAACAAATGGACGAGAAGCAGTACCATCGGAAATTTGGAGGTAAGGCTTCTTTGCTTTACCTATTGATTTAATTGTGCTGTATTCTCTTGTGGTCTTTTACGACAACTGGCATCCCTGCCGGGATTCGGGCTAATATTGAAAATTATTGATTTTTAGACACTTTTGAAATCGAAATCGAAACTTTGTAGTTAAAAATGGCTGATGATGAGATTGCTCGAATAAAAAAGAGAAGGGGAATAATAAGAACATCGGTTACTAAGCAGATCAAAATTATAGAAGCCGAATTAAGCAAAGAAACAATTTTGGACACTTTAGAAGAATCTTTAGAACTTTTGATTGAACACGCTAAAGAACTAGAATCGCTAGATGGGGAATTACAAAAAATCATAGATCCTAAGGAAATTGACGCGGACATAAATACATCAATCGAATATAAGGAAAAAATAATTACTTGTAAATTTAGAGCTCGAAAGAAAATACACGCATTATCAGAATCGAAAACGAAATCTGCCAAAATTACACCCGATACCAGTCTTAAGAATTCATCATTAGAGAATGAGTTTCAAGATAAAATGCAGATTAAATTACCCAAGCTCTCTATTCAGAAATTTTACGGCGAAATAAGTCAATGGCTTAGTTTTTGGAATTCATTCGAGTCTGCGATACACAAAAATTCATCTTTAGATAAGACAAGTAAATTTAATTATTTGAAGGCCTATTTGGGTGGAACTGTTCTTCATACTGTTGAAGGTTATGCTATAACGTCTGAAAATTATGACAACGCCATTTCTTGTCTAAAAGAAAGATTCGGGAGATCAGAAATTTTGATAAACCAACACATTTCAAATATTTTGGCTATTCCACCACTGAAAAATTCAAGTGATATTAAATCATTTCGAAAGCTTTATGACAGAATTGTAACCGAAACTAGAAGGTTAGAAACTTTAAAAGTCAAACCAACTGATGATTGGGCTGTTTTATGCCCAGTGTTATTGAAAATGCTCCCTTGTGATTTACTTTTGGAGGTTAACAAAGAAGTGCAAAATTCGAATAATGAAGTAAATAAATTAATAGCATTTTTATCAAAGCAATTGATTGCCCGAGAAAGATCATCCCTTTCGAAAATCGAAAATCAAAATACTTTCCCAGATCGCAGACAGCATTTCCGCTATGAGGAACCACATGAAAAAAGAAAAACAACTGTCGCCGATCTTTTCAGTTCTGAATTGAGAGGCAATAACTTTTCGCCATGTGTGTTTTGCAGTAATTATCATGAGTCAGCGGACGATTGCTTACATTTAACTCTTGATGAAAGGAAAAATATCCTGGTTAAACGTGGCGCCTGCTTTCGTTGCACTGGAAAGCATTTGAGTAAACAATGCCAGAAACGCGTTCGTTGCAAACACTGCAATAAAAGGCATTTATCGATTTTATGTTTTTATTCAAACAATAAAAAGAAAGATGAAATTTCTAATGAAACCACTGATGAAAAAACCTGTGAAAATAGTGTGTTGACGAACAGTTCTTGTTCAAAGGAAGTTCTTTTACAGACTTTAATTGTATGCATTAATGGGAACAACTCGAGTAATTTTTTGAGGATAATTTTAGATTTAGGTTCACAAAAATCCTACGTCAGTAAGTATGTGGCTGAAAAAAATGAAATTAAAGTGTATTGGAGAGGAAACAATTACTCATGGGTTATTCGGAGGAATAGAGAAAAGTGAAAGGCATAAGAAATACTCTATTAAGTTAAGCAATATAGATAAGAGTTTCACTTTTGAAATAGAAGTAATGGATCAAAAGAAAATATGTGCCTCTATTCCTAAACTGAAAAATTTTGAATGTATTCAAGAATTTAAAGAGTTGGGAATATTTTTAAGTGATATTGCCATTAATGAAAACTGTTGCTTATTTGAAAATAATCCAAACGAAATTCATGCTTTGCTAGGAGCAGATTGTGCCAGTAAACTATTAACTGGGGAAGTCAAGCATTTATCAAATGGGATGCTGGCTATGAGAACGATCTTAGGGTGGACAATTCTGGGAAATTCCGGAGAGGAAGAAACGAAGAATTCTAACATTTTATTATCACTTCATGCAACTAGCTTTGACGTATCTGATAATTGGTCTTTTGATACAATTGGCATTCGTGACCCCGAGACTAAGATGTTAAGGTCAGATCTTGAAAAAACAGGAAAAGATCATTTTCTTCAGACTGTTACTAGGGATGAAGAGGGGAGGTATTCAGTTAGCTTACCGAGTCTAGCAGAAAAGAGACCAGCTAGTTGCGTGAAATCTTTGGAACGAACGGGAAGGTTGACCGATTACGAGAAGGTTTTCAAAGACTGGTTAGCTGAAGATATCATCGAGGAAGTTCCTCTCTGTCATGATATTAAAAATGAACATTTTTTACAGCATCTTCCTGTGCTTAAGGACAATTCCATAACAACTAAGGTGAGACCAGTATTTGATGGTTCCGCCAGAGAAAAGAATTTCCCCTCTTTGAATGATTGTGTAAAAGAAGAGCCTAATCTCATTGAACTGATACCAACCCTGATGAATAGATTTCGCCTTGAGAAGTACGGTGTAACTGCTGGGAAGCTAAGAAATTCTTTCTACGTCGACAATTGCGTTCTTAGTGTTTATAGCCCGGAAGAATTGTCAAAATTGATATCGGAAGCACAGGCTCTGTTGAGCACAGCCAAATTCCATCCTCGAGGGTGGGAGCTTACTCCTTTAGCTTTTAAAAAGGAAAGTGGAGAAGGCATACCTGTCATTTACTGGTCAGATTCAGCGAATGGTTTATATTGGATCAAGAGAACTAAGACTTGGGCTACATTTGTGTACAATCGAGTTCAACAAATACGAGGACTGAGTAATCCTGTTGATTGGAGACTTGTAGTGGGTCCCTTGAATCCTGCCGACTTCCCTTCACGAGGTTGCAACTCTCATGAACTGTTGAAAACCCGCTGGTGGGAGGGACCAAGATGGTTAAAGTTACCTTCAAATGAATGGCCTATCTCTAAAATTGATCCAGACCTGGAAATTGTTAACTCGGAGAAAATAAAAACCATCGTGTCAGCCATTAACACCCAAGCAGATACTATCCAATATGCATCTCGAATTTCATCGTATCGCAAAATCGTAAGAACAATGGGTTGGATACAAAGATTTTATCACAACTGCAAGAATAAAGAAGACAGGAAAAAAGGAAAATTAGATTTAGAAGAAATAGATCGAGCCGAGAAAATAATTTTGAGAAAAGTCCAGGAACAATCATTTGAGGAAGTACGAAAGTTGCATTTGCAAACTTTTACAGACGACGATGGGTTGATTAAAGTAAAAAATATAATTTTAATTGATGAGAAGGAACTGCATATAAGATATGCGTATAAACAAAAATTACGCCAAGATTTCAGGCTTCGGTTCAGAAGTGAATATTTGGGACAGTTAAGGGAATTTTCAAAACCTAGAAAAGAGTGTTTCGTCAAAGAAGGAGTAATCGTGCTGATCGGAGATTCCAATACCAAGAATATAGATTGGTCGCTGGCCAAAGTTATTAAAACTTTCCCCGGAAAAGATGGAAGAGTACGAGTGGTAGAGTTAAAGACAAAGAATGGAACTTTATTACGGCCTGTCCAAAGACTTTATCCATTGGAGATTAGTGAAACTGAAAGTTCTCCAAAGCTCAACGTAACATCACCAATTGTAGACGACTACAATGAAGCTTGTCATAGGAATGATCCCTTAGAACCTGACAGTGAGCATGAAGAGAATCTTTCTCAAGAACCTGAAGTTCGCCGTTCTCGGTGTGGTCGCGTTCTGAAGGAACCCGACAAACTGAACTTGTGACATTCCATTTCTTCAGTTTGAGTTTTGGAAGGTATCTCAAAACTCAAAGGTGGGAGAATGTGGGAAATCCCCCGGCGAACTAACTGTAACCGTCAAAAACGAACGGAGTGTCGGTGTCAACCGCGAATGTGTAAACAGTCGAGATGAACTCTCGCTAGCCTTTCCTTTTAAATGTACATAGTTTTCTGTAATTCTTTTTAAATGTATATAAATATTATTCTTTTTTCACCAATGTATTCGAGCCATTTAATGCCAAACACGGAATCAAGGTGTTTATGCAAGAACAATACAGCCCGGCCCGGGACAAATGGACGAGAAGCAGTACCATCGGAAATTTGGAGGTAAGGCCTCTTTGCTTTACCTGTTGATTTAATTGTACTGTATTCTCTTGTGGTCTTTTACGACAAACACTCTACAAAATATTGCATTTGGATCGACTATGATTTCTCGTACAGAGCACATACTTTTACTTTATCGACAGGTATATAGACTAATATCATGCCCAATGGCTTTCATGTATTATAAAACTATTTTACAGTAGTTCTTTTACAAAATACTTTTTCATAATTGACATCTATGTTGTACTTAAAGCAACAGTTGATCACAAGCGGGACGGGCTGTAGTGTTATTTGTCGCAAGTCGTGGAACTTTGAGAACAGAAATTCATCTCGATTACAATGCTTCCTTTACTTTGTACGAGCACTAAAAATTTTAAAACAACCTCAAATTTAAATTTACCTCTAATATTGAAAACTCATCTTAACTTCGGTTTGAATGGCATAAAAAGAGTTTACAGGAAAAAGAATTTATGGAATCGTCGATTGTGTTACAAAATAATTTTATTGGTTTATTGACCCGAAAATGCACGAATATTCTTAAATTTTAAACACTATTTAGTGGGTCAATTTATTCTCCACCTTATTAATCTCAATGAAAAAGAACTCATAGCTTATTCCATGCGTTAAATGCACATAGCTTTTAAGTAAACGAAAACACGATATATAAATGAAAGAAAATGGCGTACGTGTAGGGTAACAGATTTGTATTTATCACTTGGAGAATGAATTAAAAAAAGTAATCTATTCATTTTATACAATACTGTTTGGTAGAGTATTTCAGACAGTTTATGGGCGTGTCTACGTCTATAAACAAAATGAACTAAAGTAAGCTGTAAGCCATTTTACTTTCGTGGATCAAAATAATGAAATATTCTTACCTCCAGTGGATGAAATTACGATGTTCTGCTTCCTTCGACCTGACGACACCCTTTCAACGATGTCTACTGTGAAGAAATGCGCAGCGAAATTTCTGCAATCGTCAGTTATTCATAAAATACTAAAACACAGATAACCGTTCTACCCGCACGTTTCTTTTGCACTTTGGATCTGTCTCGACTTTCGTTTTCCCTAACGAGGGATATTTTACTTCTTACTTCCTTCTCCGATGGGGAAAAACTATTATTTCGTTTTACAGTGTTTTGTGACCCGGACGTGATCACTAGATATTTCTGATGTGGTTTTGAGATTATTGGGGGTTCTAAAGGACTCCCTTGATTGGGGTAGGTCCCTCATTTAGTTGACCTAAATCAATTGTTGATTTTAAAGTGAGAATGGGGTTTGCAAAATCAAACAAAAAACCAACCCTATGAGCTGAAAAACAAAACCAGCGGACAAACTCAGCATAGGGATAAATATCGGGGAAAGGATGTCACGCGAGATAGCCGTTGTAGCATGTACGGTAGACTAAAAATTAATAATATGTTTAGGTTATTAAATTGCACTTGGAGTCGTTTCATTTTTCGCTTTGTTGAATTATTTTTTTTCCTGTATCTCTATTTTCATGTAGTTTGTAGCTCCGTCCGCGCTCAATAGATGGCGATACTGAGTTACTTTATCCAGTTTATTTTAATTTGCTCTGGCCGAGTGTACATTTGATTCCTTTCTGTCGTGTTTTCTCATTTTCAAGTTACAGATTGATTACATTTAATCAATCAACGTGTTGTTTTTCACGTATGCATTGTTATGTGAACGATTTCAATGCCTTACAGCTTATTTTTGATTTCGTTTGCGGAAGGTGCTGTGAGCGAACTAAATTCTTGTTTGGCTTTCTGTTTTTTTTTGATTCAATAAATTATGTTTTTGATCTTCATGCGTTCGGAAGTTGAAGTGGTGCATTTTCACAGTGCTAGGTACTCCGTAAAAAGCAACTAACTTGACCTTGAGTAGTGCACTGACAGGGAGATACAATTTATTGTAGAAGTAGTGAAAAAATAACATACGGAATGTGAGAAACACAGAATTTGGTTGATGCATAATACAGTAGACTCTACTTAATTCTATCAGTTTGGGACACTGTGATAACAATAAACGATAACAATAAGAAATTGATAACAAGAAACGCTATGCAAAATTAGATACTCCCCCCCCTTTAATTTACACGTACTATATATCAAAATAAAATTAAAAATTCCGCTTTTTATTTATGTACTGTGTATTATTCTTTAAAACATAAGAATTGTTAACATTATAAAAAAATTTCTCCATTGTTGGCTGTCTACAATTTTTTAAAGAACTGATTGATAAATTGTTCGTCATCATAATCAACCTGTCATAACGATTTAAAATTTCGATATTTGTTGTAACGTTCAATCATTTCGCTTTCTGGCTTCCATATCGACAAGCATGTCATCTTCATTGTGACTGTAACTGTAACTTTATGTTAACTGTAATATTAATGTAACTGTTTGGAACGAGACTTATCAATATGCATCGTTCTATGAATGAAAGTTGAATGGAATACGAAAGCGGCTTGCGGTTTTTCGTGTTTAAGAAACAGAATAGTTTTAAAGATAGGATTTATTTCTGACAGCCATTTTCACCGAACACATTCGAATTTTGATACGCTGCTAGCAAAAATGCGTCAATTTTCGTTTAAAGGATAACGTATTAAGCAGCACGTAAGCGAGCAGGGCATAAAATGCGAATACGCTCCTTCTCTGTTCCGATAAGAATGTCTTACCTTCTGCTTATCTGGCAACTATTGACCACCAGGAGGGTGTGCGTATTTCTGAAAAATTGCAGGAACGTGTAATGCCTCACTCCTTTGATTCTCCTCTTTCCCGAGTAGAAGAGGGAGAATTCTCTGAAATTCAAACAACAGCGAAGGAAAAGAAAAGAATGGGTTCCTTCGGAATGCATTCTTAATATTTCTTTGCCATTTAAAATGAGGTTCGAAAACTGATAAGATTAACCGATGTAACGATTCCATAAAGAGATCATTTTATCATACAAATGAATAGAGAAAATCGAGACCCAGTGATTTCGATAACAATAAGCGATTGATAACATTAAGCGGAGTTCGCTGTATTTCCGTAGATAAGAAAGCCACAAATGCCACACTCCTTCCCCTTTCTTTTATTTCATGTGGTATTCTTATAACCTCCGACTCCAGTGTGTTAATCAGGAGATGGGAATTCGATAACACTTCTTCGACAGAATAGTAACACTATACCCACAAATATTGTTTGAAATTGCAGCACGAAGTAGTTGTCTGCGTTTTTTGTTTACAAGCATGAAAGACAGATCCGCAGAGAACTCTATGGTCACTTCCAGGCCCTCGGCTCACCGAGTGGCCCAATGTGTGGATGCAACCCGTGACCCTTCGTCCAAGGTCGCCATACTGGCCAGTTCTGCAGTGGTGAACAGTTGGCCATAGTGTGGAAGAGGCATGAAACATTTGCCTGTTTCTCATTGATATTGCATATAATTCAAACACGTATCAAATTTACTTATATTTTGTTTTCGCGAATTACCCGAAAGTGGTAAGTAACTTCTTCACCCGACCCAGCTTTCGCCATACGGGAAATCCGAAATTGGTAATAAGCCTCAGTGCGTGTGGTTCTACTGAGTAGATTCTGAAAAGCGAAAATATAGAATTTTATAACTTTTCTAAAAGATTTTAGCCTCTAGAAAATTATATAGGATTGTAAAGCTTTTGTTCCTCCAAAACATTTATCCAAAACTGTGAAGAAATTTCGAGATTAAATAAAGAATCCGGTTAGTTTTGTTTAACAGCTAAAGCTTTTCGTATGCAATTGACATTCAACATTCATCTATGAATTACCGAAAAACGTTTCAACTTTTCATCTCACGTATCCAGTCGTACTTTGCAATTTTCTATTTGAAAGTATTTTTTATTTAATATATAAATATTTCAAATAATTTTTTTAAACATTTACTTAGCGTTTTAATGACTTGATTACTATATGTCTGAAACCTAAAATTACATTATAACCTGTACCTTTAAATGAAATTCAAACTATCCTACGCCGAACGATGGCCGAATGGTCAGAGTGCTGGCCTTCGGTACCAGAGTTCGTGGGTTCGAATCCCACAGTGGCATGGATGTTCGTAGCCGTTCGGAATCGGCTTTAAGCTGTAGGTCCCATTCTTATTACCCCTCGTGTTTCAAAAAGTAGACTGTAGCACTCCAAACCAAACCAAAGTATCCTACATTTTATTACGCGTTTTTAGTCTAGATGTAAACAACTATTTCAGGGGAATACCTTAAACACGTGGCTTTTTTGTGTTCCGCACTTGAAATGTGTTTGTGCCAGATCTGACTTGATGTCAACCAAAATAACTGACAGGGATGTCGGACTCACAATCGGTATAAACGCACGGATCATCTCTTATTCTGCTAAAGGAACTTTAATTTCCATACATATTCCTTTTTATATGCAGAACAGAAATTCTCCGCTTCCATTTAAAAAGGAAAATTAGTTTTATGGTAGATATGATGCATGCTGAATTTCGCAGCAGACGAGGCCTTACTCGCAATTGACCGAGTTGTGTTGTTATCGACATTCAGGAACATTCTGTATAGGATCACACTTCCTCCATAGCTAGAGTAATATTAGTATTCAAACATGTTTAGCGTTTTTCCATATTTCTGCCAAATCCTGGAGCATGAGTGCACGTATGTATATATATATATATATTAAAAGTAAATTATTACTAAATTTTTTATTAATATTTATTTATTGAAACTCTCCGGCGCAACAGCCCCTAGGGGCGCAAGGCCTTACGGTGCCTATCTCCGTAATTTGCATTTTACGTATAGTCGTACACAGAAAATACAGCATACCCTTCTATTAATATTTTTCGTTTTGCGGAATTCAGATTGAAATTTTCAAAAGATCGTTCATTAGTTCTTAAAACATTCCTAAATGCAAAAATTTTAGCATCGTGATCCAAAATCTTTCTTTTAGTATCCGATATGCTGAATTTTTTTCTTCTAGACTTCCATTTTGTTCTTCAAACTTCTGAAATATAATTGTCGAAATAGATTGGAGCGAATTTGCCATAAATCTTCTAAATATGAAAAAAGGAATCGCATAAACGAAATATAAATGACATGATTTTAATTGTCCGGACTAGAAAATATTTAATATAAAAGTAGAATCTAAAAAACTAGAATCAAAAAAATAAAGTTTCCGAAAAATTGTTAAAAAAAATCTTGCAAAAAGTATGAAAATAATTTAAACGTCAGTTAAAACAATAGCGATGTTTTTCGAGAGAAGGGGGTGGGGGTAGTCCCAGTACCCCGTCAGAAATGCAGGGACATGGAGTTGCTATATAACATCTGTTGCCATTTCATGTATGTTATTTTTCTTGAAAGAACAAGTCAAATTCGTGCGGTTAAATTGTCTTCATTATATTTTTCAGTGTAATCCCGTGTGCGTAACCTAACAGGAATCTCAATTCGAATCCCTGAAGAATACAAGTTTCTATAAAAGATCCAAAGAATAAAAATATATTTATGAAATCTCTCGCAAACAATAAAATCTCATGTAAGTAAATTACAATGCGGTGGATACGTTACAAAAGAAAATTAAATATTGGTTTAAAATTCACACTTTATAATGGTACGTACAAAATATACGGATACTAGAAGTGTACATGGATAAAATGGAACAACACTAACGAATTTATAAAGAAATAAAAGATTTATTTGGCTGTTGCACAAAAACATCAATGAATAAAACAGAAAGAGAAATTTAAAAAATCAAACGTGTTAATATTAGATATAAATTGACTGAACAGAATTGTTTTACACTATTTACAATCAGGATCATGTCGTAAGTACCTTCCTAAAAAAGGAACTCCTGTTTTAATCTTCCTTCCGAATCGAAGTCAAGTAGCAAGGGCTCCGAATCATTGTTAACGACACAAACTCGTTTTGCTGTGTTCCGGGCACAGAGGGCTGATAAATAAACAGACACATTAGAGACTTGCATCAAAGCATTAACGGATATATAAAAAGAAATGTACAAAATATACGAGTGTTGATGTGTGCTTCGTGAAAGTGGACTTCAACGCGTTCCAGGCAAGAAGGCTCTATTGAACAACTCGTTGGCTGTTGCGCCGTTGTCAATGTTGAACTGCTGCCATTTCGCTG
>CM063497.1:4181974-4204044 GCA_032207245.1 Pardosa pseudoannulata
TATTTTATAATAAATAGCGGAAATATTCCACAATTCGATCCATTACTCAGGAGATACACACACGAAGGGATACTTACCCGGGAATCCTCCCTGCTCCTCTTCCCCTTGAGCCGAACTTCCTGCTCTACTCATGGTGCACACAATGGTCAGGCTGCCGTCCGGAACAAACTCATCTCTATCTCTCTCAATCGCGGATCTTGAATAGCTAAGATTTTTTTGTAATGACCTCAGACAATAAACGGAACGTTCATCTCCACTTTCCTCTCTCCTCTTTAACCCAAGTGTACAGGAAACTTCCTCTACTGGAGAATTCCCACTCAGTCTCCGAACGTGGAATTCCATTCTATCTCCATTCATTTTTGGGTATAGTCTAATACCAAAAAGAATCCCTTTTCCTGAGGCAGCTCCCAAAAATCTCGGATCACCCAAGTGATGTGTTGACAAGTGGACTGGGTTCTAATATTCATTTTCGAAAGATCCTGAACAAAAGATAAAGCAGAATATTCTAAAATAACAAATATTCTATTTCAAAAATGGATTTTAATTATAAAATTTAAATGCCTACAATAGTATCCCTCAACTTAAAAAAACTTCTTTACAGCAGTGGAATCTCGTTATTTCGAATATTTCGTGTATACCGGAGTGTTTTATAAGTATGTTTCTTCCCCGATTGAGTGCCAACTTTCTACTTCGATTGTAGAAATTTCGAAGGATTTCTCACGTGTTTGTTAATTTGTATTAGTTTCTTTTTTTTTTAACAAGAGTAGAACACACGTTCTATTAATTTTTCAAACAATAATTGTTTATAAATCTTAAATATTTGGATCGATGTAATATATGAAAAAACGTACATTCTAAAAACGAACTGCGCATAATATCCTTAATGACTATAACTAAACGCTTTTTTAGAATAATAAAAACAGATTATATACAACTTGAAATCTCAAAACTTCCCTAAACCTTGAGAAACGGAGATGACTTTTAACCTTTCGAGGACTCTGCAAATGACAAGTCTGATGACGCATCACACATCTGAAATTTTAGAAAGTGAGCACCATTTGACAGATGTCCACGTGATATTTTTAGAATACGATGATGGGTTGATAAATGAAATGCATCGGCTTTTATTCTTTTATTTTTTGCTGAACAATTCGAGAATACATTTTATGCTTATAGCACCAAAACTTTGTTCTCTCTTTTACTCGGCTTTATTAATGAATCTCCAAAAGTTGACACATTTTGTAAATTATATTTACAAAACAGATGTCTAAAGAGACCGGAACCGATTTCTCAATGTGAAATCCATGCCCACAGCTGATTTGGAACTCGGGGAACACCAGACAGAAAAGTAATGCCATACGGATTCGTTGCCAACAGGTAGTTAAAGAAATGACCTACGGGAGGGTAGCATGTGAGGCGGGAATGAAAAAAGCAGCGCTTCGAAACGAAACTGAACCGAAAATCGGAGAAACCCGTTAATTTGGTCCGACGATAACCGGAACCTAACCAAAAAATATCGGTTTAATTCGGATCGATACATGTTCAGACATTTTGTTACTGTCACCAACTTATCAATATTTTCTAACTTATCGTCATTTTATGTCTATTTTCTCTTACGGTTAAGGCGCCGATCTTCGGTACCGAAGTTGTGGTTTCGAATCCGACTGTGACATGGATTGGATGTTCGTAGTCGTACGGAATCGGCTTTAGACAGTAGGTCCCCGGTCTCGATAGCCCTCATGTAGCAAAAAAAGTAGAACGTAGCACTCCAAACCAATCCAATGTACATGTCCTTTGCTTATCGATTAATTCTTTTCTTGTTCACTTGTAACTTTCCGTTTCAGTCTTGCAGGAAACTACTCGTAGAACGCAGAATGAATTTAGTCGAATGTTCAATCGTCAAATTCGATTGTGATAACGGATAACAATGCCAATAATTCCCGATCGAAAAATTCTATTCATTCGCATAGTGTACAGATTCAGTACAGAAAATTTTCTCAATTATAGAATTACATTTTTTGTTTAAAATAAAAATAATTATTTCGTCGAACAAAAACCGAAACTATACCGATATATTTCTTTTTTTAATTCGAACCTGAACAGAAACCGGAACGAAAAATAGGACGGTTCGAAGCCCTGGAAAAAAGCATACAGACATAAGTTCTGCACAAAAATTCGAATCTCATGAGTCAACCGGTTAGTTACCAACAACCCATTAGAAGCCAGTATTTGAATTTTAAGCGAAATATTCCACTCTAAAGATTTAAGAATAAAAAAATTGAATTAATTTACTTACGAAACTTATTTTTGTCAAATAATTAATATTGATAACTCAACATAATTATTGTTTATATTACAACTTTAATGTTTTAAGGAATAAGTGTAAGCGGTTACCTTCCAGAAAACACAAGAGTCATGGATTACCGATTCTCATGAAATAAATATTAATTAAATGGAAAATTGATTTGTAATAAAACAATTGTATAATTTTTTTCAAAAAGTAGAAAGGTTGTATATATTTACACTAAGTTATAATTATTACATGGGTTACTTTAGAGTTCGCACACAAAATCGAATATATGAAAGGTTACTCGAGTTTGTGACTAATTCGTTCCACAGTTTGGTTTGCACACTTTAATAAGGATTAAAATTCTTAAACGTACTAAAAAAAACTAAATATATTTTTTTTGCAGTGTTTATTAAATTATGAAACACTCATATAATAAATTTTCTATATATTTTTTAAAATTTATTTGGCGATTTATCAAGCTAGCAGAAATATGCGTACACTTTTGGCAAGATTATTTTAAAACAAAAAACATACTATTAAAAATTAAAAATATTAAGGAGGCGACTTAAATAAAATGGTAAGTGCTTACAATTTCATATACTATCCCACATCTCAGATTTAAAATTCTGTAAAAGAAATCGTGTATTAATTATATTTATAGTTCTTTTCTACACGTACATAACTCGGGGACGGTCATGTCACCAGTTCGGTATTGACCCAAGAAGATGCTCCAGGATTTGAAGCAACGATTATTAAAATAGTAACTAGGATATTTTCTATAATATTTGACGCTTTTCTTTTTCTAGAAGAACGAGCAGCAATTTCAATAGGGCTGGACGATATCAGAAATTTAAAATCGCGATATATCCCTAAATTTATATTAATATCCTTAAAAACTGCGATAATATTTGAAAGTAGGAAGGTATATTACTATTTTTTAATAACCTTAGGAATCGGTACTTTCTTCTGTTAATTAAAACTTTTATAATTATAATTAAGTTCTACATATTCAGAGTAATTCATTTTAGGGAAAAAATATTGTTGAGAAGTCATTTGTTAACATACAAAACATAATTCTTTAATCAAGTTGGAAATCATTACAGTTAATCTACATCACCCATTTATGCCAAATTATATCTCTCTCAAGTCGAAATGATGCTCCTTTCATTGGTAAACTGATCTTCGCTATCGTATTCAGGTTCGAATATCGCTCAAGGCATGGATGTTCGTTGCCGTTCGGAATCAGTTTCAAGTAGTATGTGTCGTTCGTAGAGCAAAATTAGCTGACCGTACCGATCGTTATATTGGTATAACATCCGACAGGCGGAAGCGTAACACGACTTACAACTTCCAGAGCGCAGAACAAGTATTATACTAAACATATGACTTGAGTATTCTAACAATCAGTTATACGCATTAATGAACAGATCAATTTTAACTTTGAGATCACTATGCTCTAAATATTTCAAAGCTTTTTAACCCTTTCGCGAGCCATTTATTTCTCACTCCACGTCTCCAAACTTTCAAAACAGAACTGCAAACTTTACTCAACGGATCGAACAATAGATGACAGTGGGAATTAGTCTTCCCGTCAACAAAATAGCAAGACCAGTATATTACAATGGGTTTTCCGCTTCCCACAGGTGTGTCGTAAGATCGTGTAGGTGGGAACTAATCTTCACACGGCCCACGAAAGGGTTAAACAGGAAACATCGCAAGGGTAACTCTTTAGCAACACGTACCTACATAACATTTTAATTTCACTTTTTTTGTAAATCGAGTCTCTGTATATTCCTGGATTAAACGAAATAATTGCATGCCTCAAAAATTTCAATAGAAAACGATTCATTTAAAAATTTTTTGAGATATCTTTTTCACGGACAATAAATTTCTCCTCAAAAATTTACTGTACCAAATTTGATGCAGATATTTTTATTTAATTTACAAAAATAAAATTTCGAACAAAATTTAAAAAAAGTTCGTAACTGCAACTTAGATTACGATATTGTAGGGCATGATGATGTTTCAAATAACTCCATAAATTAGACGTATCCTTCGAAAAAACTGCAAACAAATATCAATTGCAATTAATATGTATTTTCACTGATTATTTTGCCGTTTTCAACCCTGTAAAAAATAATGAAACAAAAAAAGCAAAACATTGCTCTTACATTTTTTTAATATAATATTGTTACATTTTTTTTAATATAATTTTACGGACAAGTCGCCGATAATGTATCGGATGAGGAGAATTTTAATATTGTCAAAGCAATACTTAAATAATATGAATCTTTGACGATATATTTCTAATAGAACCAATCCTAGTTTAAGGTTAGAATTACATGGTTTACTGGCGCCATCTGTTGACTAATATACAAATTAAAATAATAAATGTTTTAAATTTTTTTTGTTTGTTTCTCGTTATCTTGAGACCACATATCGTTTAAGCACGAAAAATTCATTAAAATGTCATTGACTAGAATCATCTAGGAACTTACATTTTCTATCAAAGAATATTAATCATAAATCTCTATAAAAAAGAAAATTATATAAAAGTACTAAACTATTTCATTTTGTAAGTATTAAAAGTACATTGCATCCGAGAAAATATATTCTATTTCAGGTTTTACTTTTCGTTAAAAGTCTTATACATATTTAGGAGAGAATAAAACTTAAGATTAAGATTTTTTTTTTCTAAAGAATTTTATTTAAAAAATCAGCCTGTTTACTGCATATAATGGACAGCATAAGGTTTAATAACAGTTTATAAGTCAAAAAAATTAAAATTATAAAAAAAATAATTTAAAAACTAACAAAGACAATAAAAAATTGATAATTATGGTAACAATAAATTATCAAAAAATTAAAATATTAGAAATGGTGCAAACACTGCCCAAGCTCACTTCAACACAAAAAAAACATTTAAAAACTATAAACAGTGATAAAAAAAACTGACAAAAAGAAACATTTCACCATTATGTCTCTTTGAGGTATTTCAATTAAGTTTTGTTATACAAGGGCCAAAAAACTTCTTTCTTTAAGAGGAATCCATGCCAGCAGCTGGATTAGACAGCAGCACAGAAAAACAGATCAAAAATAGTACCTTAAGGTGTCAATATGGTGGAACAGTTAGCTACAAGCAACCAATCAGAAACCAGTATTTAAATTCTAAGTGCAACACTGCGCTCTAATAAAAGTCTTTAGCAACACAACACTTCGCTACTTAACATTTTAATTTCATTTTATATATACATATTTTTTTTTTTTTTTGTAAATCGAGTCTCTGTATATTACCTGGATTAAACGAAATAACTGCATGTCTCAAATTTAATTTTCAGTAAAAAACGATTAATTTCCTTTATTTTTTAACTAATCTTTTTAATGTTTAATAGATATTTCGTCTGAAAAATTTACTGTTCAAAATTTGAAGCAGACATCTTTTTTTAATTAATCTACAAGAATAAAATTTCGATCCACTGAAATTCAGTAAAACAAAGTTTAACATTAATAATAAATTATAAATAAAGCAGAGCAGAATTTAAATATCGTTATCGCGATACTTACATTATATTCACAAAATACTTATAAACAAATCGGCCCTAACTTCAGATAAAAATTACATTGCTTACTGGTGCCATCTGTTGACTAATATACTAACTAAAGCTAAAGTAAAGGATTGGCTAAAGTAATAATAATCACTAGCTTTAAATTCTGTGGTTTATGAGCTTGAGCAGATTTTCCGCTATCTCCAATACCATTTTTTTCATAGCTTGGGTAATTTTTAAATAAATATATGTTACTCTCTTTTTATCTTGACAAGAAATAGCATGGTTTAAGCATGAAAACTCATTAAAATGTCATTGGATAGAATCATTTAGAAAGTTATATTTTCTATCAAAGAATATTGCACTTAAATATGTTTATAAAAACGAATATGATATAAAAATTCAAAATTATTTCACTATTTAAGTATTAAAAGTACATTGCATCAGAGGAAAAATATCCTATTTCATGTTTTACTCTTCATTCAAAGTGGTCAAAAATGAAATGTTTGATACATTTTGTAAGCGAATGCAAATATTTACTGTATCTTACTCTGGTTGAATTTCAAAATCAAATTAAATTTACTAAACGAAATAATTATTTAAAACAGCTTTGTACTTTTGGGAGATAATAAAATGTAAGATTACAATTTTCAATCAAAGATTTTTTCAAAAGAATTTTATCTTAAAAATTCTCTCAAAGCATAAAGTATAAGAAAGTTTATAAGGCAAAAATTTAAAATAAAAATTTAAAAACTAACAAAAACAATAAGAAATTGACAATTACAGTAACAAAAAATTGTCAAAAACAAATAAAATGTTAGAAATGGTACAAAAACTGTGCAAGCTCATTTCAACACAGAAAAACTAAAAACCAACAATTAAAAAATATAATAAAAATACCATTATATTTTTATTTGAGGAACTTCAACGAAGTTTTGCTATAAAAAGGCTAAAGAACTTTCTTAAAGTAGAATCCATGCCAGCTGCTGGATTGAAAGGCACAGAATATATATATATATCCTATGGATTTAGTGCCAATACAGTGGTACAAGTTAAATACAAGCAACCAATCACAAACCAGTGATTAAATTCTAGGCGCAATATTACAAAGATATTTCTATCAAATTCAAAATAATAATTCCCACATAACTGTTTTTAATATTATAACTTAAATGTTTCAATATTATATATTAAGTAATAAATGTTTGCTATTATCTTTCAGAAAACACAAGATGAATCGATCAGATTCTCATGAAGTAAATATTAAATGTATTAACTATAAAACAATATGTATACTTAAAGAGTCAAAAGGTTGTGTAAGGTCTAAGTAAGGCATATTAAGGTATCTGCATGGGCCAAAAGCAAAAAAACAAAATTCAACGGTTATTTGAGTTTTTCTTCAGACAGTTGGGTTTCAAAATGAAATGGCTTTTAAACTTCTGAAAATATACTAGAAATGAGAGACATTTATTAAAATATATATTTTTACAGATGCAAATTTTCAATTACATTTGTCCAATATTCGAATTCTATAACGTTCTAAAGAAAAGTTATATTTGTTTTAAAACTTGTTAGGTAACCATGATTACATATTAATTACTCTACTTTATATCTTTTTTTTTTGTACATATATTCAGTATTGTTCATACTAAGAACAGAAAATTGTAAAAATACAACAATTTTATAAAATGACCTTTTAATAAATTAATTTTTTTCAGAAAGAAAATTTGTGTCACATTTGGTGAATTATCTGGCAATTCAGAGATCTCTTTTGTGAATTTAATTTTTAAACAGTTTAAAAACATTAAGGATTTCACTTAAATAACATGGTAATGCTTATAATTTCATAATCACAAAACTCTCGTGGAGTGATATCCGTATTTCTTGCAATTAAGTTATAAGTCAATTATATTAATGTAATGTCTTAGTTTATATTAATTTAATAATTTTAATCATTATTAACTTTTATCTAAAAACTTAATTGAAAATTCCAAAGATAAGAGGAGATTAATTATAAATTTTTTCCAAAATAATGATGTCAGAAAGTGGATAGAAACTGGATTTAATGAAACTGAAGTATGCATTACAATCAACAAAAGTTGCAGAAAATAATTATTTTTCATTGACACAAAAGAAGTGGAGAGTCTAAAAACAAAAATTTGCAATTTAAATGGACTTTTCGTTAATTCTAAGACTAAGTTTCAAATGTACATACTGCAGCAATAAATTTTAATTTACATTTTGCTTACCTTGACTCTTCGCAAAAGCGCAGATGTTCAACTTTGAAAAGTTAGTTAATAGCTATTTTTATATAAACTAAGAAGGAAACAAAGTGCTGTTTAGCTAATTATTTAATAAAATTATACAAGACTTCTATATTTTAAATAGTTGTGAAATCATATCTCTAAACTTTAATATAACATTTAACAAAGTAAAATTACATTACTTTCCGTAAGATTTAAAAAGTTTTACTTAGTAAAAGTCATTTACAAAACTATCGTGCAGTGATATTGCTACATTTAGCAAGTTCATATATGTCACATTAGTTATTTAATATCTTCAGGCTTGTAACTGCTGAGGTACTTTCAAAAAGGGGAGAAAAGTGACAATTACAGATTAAGTGAATAGAAAATGATTAAACATTGAAAAAAAAAAAAGACAATTTTTTCCCCTCTTGATTACAGATTCTTTCATGAAGATTGTTCTATTTATTTTAATTCTAAATCAAATGATTCATGCACGACGTGATTTTAGCGTCAAATACAAAAAAGGTTAAAAATTTCATTTAACACGACTCAACATTGCTTTTTAATTTAAGAAAATCTATAAATTAGATTTGAATAGATACAATACATTAATTTTATAATCACACTTTTCTGCATATATTAATGTTTTGAAATATGTACATAGCTAAATTAGAGTATCTAAACAAAAATTGTGAATAAAAAGTAAAAAAAAAATGTGCTTTGACGTAAAGTACTTTAATGTATTAAATGTACATTTCAGGAACTTCCTTGCGTTTTTTTTTTAATCACTAAATTCTGGAAACCATATGACTAATTACATTTCAATAAGAAAAATAAGATTAGAGCATCCCATTTTTTGTCTTTTATTAAATTATTTTATTATTAATTCAAATTTTCTTGTTTCAACACTAGACTTTTACTGTGATACACCAGGAAAAAAGCGACTGTTTACTTAAAAAGTAAGTGATCAATTCTAAAAAAAGTAACTAAAGGTGAGAAAAGCAACGAAATTGCAAGAATGTATCTTAATTCCCAGACAGAGTATGGAAGAAATTGGGAACTATTCTATTATTATAGAACATGAAAAAAAAAAACTTTAATTGTACAAAATTCCATGCAAGTGTTGTAGCTGAGGACAGATATTGCGAACAGAGTCTGGGGGATCTTACATAATATTTGAAGGAATTTGGGTTCTTTAAGGCTTCTATTATAATTGATTTGAGAAAGAAATTCTGAGGAATACTTATGTCAAAAAAAACTTGAGCGCAATCGACACATTAAAAAAAAAGAGTACACATTTGATTGTGTAAATTAAGAGTCAGTTTAATCTTCAAAAGATTAAGGTATATTGACTGACCCCTTAACTGACAAATTACCCTCAAATTATCATTCTTTCCAATGTTAATAACTTTCTAAGTATGCAATCGACTACTATAGCCCCTTTATATCACTGCTGTTCATCTGTAAAAATCCAATGCATTGCTAGTGTGAGGGAGGTGTGAATAACTGGGATGTAAAATACCAACAGTGTAAAAGGTTTACAGAAAACAAACAAGTTTTACTATACACAAAAATAGACACAGTGATACTTGTCTAAGTGGAACTTTGCAATAATAAATCGTTAAAATGTTTGCATGAACTAACACAAAATGAAAATGAAAATCTGGTAACGTCTTGTGGAGTATCATTTCACATGGATTCTTTGTTGAACATGCAACATTTTGCATCTCTGATCGAGTGTAACTGTCATATAAATTAACATTGGCAACAACAGGTATAGAAAAGTATTACAAGAATTAAAACTCGATTCCTGGAACATCAACACTCGCAGGATACAAGAACACTGACAACAGCAACCTGTTGATTTCAAATGTCATACTTTGCAGGGTGCAAAAGTAACTGAATAACTTCAGACTTTGCTAAATCAATAATAAAATATAAATAAAAAATACCCACTGCAGCATTTAAACAGTATGAAAATTAAGGCTACATGACAATATCAGGGTTTCCATTTTTTTTCTAGAAGAAAAATTTAGGACAGTAATATACAGACAACAGACATGTATTTAAGGATTTTCTTTTTCATTATTACTGCACTTTTGGACAAAAAATATAAAAGAATATTATGAACATTAACAAATATTTATTTACAATTTATAAAGAAATTTCCAATAGTGTAAATTCACATACATAATTTAATTTTGAAAGTTCAACAGATTTGTTTGTTTCAGAACTTTTTTGGCCCAAGTTCTGAAACTCCTTTTTTTTTATATATCTTTCTATGGCGGAAATTAACAGCATTCCTATTTAAAAATTAAGGAGTTTTTAAGGACCTTTCACAAAATTTAAGTAGTTCTAAGGGCATTTAAAAAATGAAAGCTAAAATTAAGGTGTTCTTAAGGACTTTTAAGGAGCATGGGAACCCTGAATATTAGTCATACAGAACATGGTTGGCAGGCCTGGCTAAAAGGAAAAAACCATAAAGCTGCAGTGTTTAATAATCACATGCTTCAATAACAGAAATAGATCTTAAATAGGCATATAGCACTCAGTTAATCACAGTGAAACATATGTGATTAACACATTCGATGAATTCCATCACAACATCACTGATTTGCAGTGACATCCTACAGATGTTGCAGAGAAAATTTTTAAATTTCAGTCTTCCCAACAGATTTTAAAGAACTACCAATTAAACAAAATATTTTCAGGAAAGTGTAAAATAAGTTAGTAAGTAAAAGAAATGGTATATTTTAGCTTCCCATTTCATTATTCCAAAGTAAATTTTCTATAAATGAGATTTAGGTTCCTTTCTAGAAAATGTTATATTTGTTTCTGGAATCCAAATGGGATAAAGATACAATTCTAAAATCTTAAAACAATATTTAAAATAATCTAAAATAAATTTATAATTTCAATGATCTATTCGTTAGGAAGAAAAGTAAATAGAATATTACCAATAATAAAATCTTTAGTCGTAAGAAACAAGCTTAAGACAGGAAATGCAAAACAGGTCAAACTATCCCGAGAAAATTCTATCTTGTGAAACCTAGATCAGGGCCTGGGAAGAGAAGAAAAATTTGCTTAATTTCAAACAGACGACATTCTTAAACTCTAAAGTCTGATTAAAACACAATTGAAAGAAATTGCATAGCAATACAAAGAGCTCATGGAAATCTGAAGGTTCGGACAATAAATTCTCATAATTTGGTACAAAACTTTGAAAATCTCACTGAAAAAAATGAAGAGAAAAAATATTGTGAAAAATGAAAGAGGAGACAAAAGTGAATGACATTTCTGATTTATTTCCTAAACAAAGTATTCTGCAATTCAGATCATATAGAAAATCCTATGTTTACAAGTACTAGTTGACCTACAGAGAATTTTTAACTTTTAATATATATATTTAGACATGACAATATTCAGGTTCTTCTGTGAGGAACATTTATGGATTTAAAATTTAACAGACTATCCACAAAATACACGAGGAAACAATTTACATATATAATAAATAAAACAATATAATCCAAACAGACATAATTATATATATATATATATTATTGGTTTTTAATTTAAATCAAGCCAATTAAATCAAACACACAAAAATATAAAGAGTAAACGGAAGTTCATGCATTGAATAATGTACAGTAACTCTTATCTTCAACAAATGTGCACTTTCTTGTGGCACGTTGATCCTAATAAAAATATTTACATTTTACTATCCTCAGATGTACTTAAATTTGAACTAAATGAAGCTTGGTTCTTTAGCACAATACTGTAAACTCCTTCACGTGCAGCGTTACTGTGTGGAAAGCTTATTATATTCAGCATTATTTTTTGCAAGATCTGGTATTTGATTGCTGAATAGTGATATTTTAGTTGTTCCAAATTTTTGTTCTTTTTCTGAGCAAACTGAGGAGTTTAGGTAGTTACTTAAATTTTACATTTGTCTAGAGCAACTCTTGATAATTCAGAGTAGTTCACATGTCTGTATATATATATGAATGACAACACAGTTATTCCTTTTCAGTTATTACAATTAATAGTGAAGAAATCTCCAGAACCAAAGCAATGAAAGGAATATCGGTTCCAACATTTTGTACTTTCTGCTGTCTAAATAAACTGAACAAATTTAAAACAAACAATTCAACCTCAGCCGTAAGTCTGCCTATTTTTAGGTGACGATGAAATATATCAATTGTACTTTATAGCTATACATAATAGATAATTAAGTTGAATAATTATTCAAAGTAAACATAATAAAAGAGAAATAAATATACACAATACATCAATACACAGAACGAGAATAGTCTATATATAAAACTTTAGAATTTAATACTAATACGAACACTTATTTACTCGGAATTACTGATGCATTACCTATAGTGATATAATTATGCACTCATTTCACTTAGATTAGATTAAAATCAAAAGAACGAATTCAAGTACGGAAAACGTAACACCACAACGGTAAAAGAGAAATGCGACTACAAATAATTAGTTAAGTAAAATAAAAAATGGTTCATTTAGAAGATTTAGCCGATTTAGATACGCTTATATACGTATATCAATAAATAAACCACTGACTTAATCATTAAATTTGTTTAAAAAAAGCTTTTCAAACTTACCTCTTACTCCACATAGACTCTCACGTTAGTCGCTTATTCGAAAATTCCCTCGTGATGCGATGGTGTCACCAATAAAGTGTATTTTCTTTATGGTTGCCACACGCTACAAATATTTTACAATCGTAGAGATGAAAAAAGCGGATGCTCAGTGGCCATTTGAAACTGAACTGACGTCATTAGAAGTGCATTTCGGCACGTTTGTTATGTTTAAAATTCTGCTAATTTTTAAGGGGTTACTAGGCGTAAGACCAAATAACCCATTGTAAGGATCCTAACTTTTCACTGAGTGCCCTTTCTTAAATATGCAGTTAAAATAATTTAGTAATAATAATAATCGTTAAGTTTTGGGGGCCTACACAATACAATAGAAGTATAAAGAATAAGGCGATTTCACGCAGCAGGGCACATTTGAATTTATGACAATTGTGACTTTAGTTTCAAACGGAGGGGCAGTTTATTGTTTGTCTATTGTAAACATGAAAATGAATGGGAAGGGCATTGTAGTAGTTCGTGACGTTTGGACAAATTAGGGATTTTCTCGAAGCAGGTCACAACTCAACTCATGCTCAAGTCAGTTCTTGATTCGTACGGTCGGGCAAAACATTAGTTACTTTAGCATGACTGTAATTGATCGTGCTTACAGTTTAGTAGCTAAAAAGTTATCAAAGTTAGTAGTAAGTTTAGATTTTGAATCTAAACTTTATGTATATTTTATAAACTTATTGTAGATGTGGGTTTTATGAATACCCATTGGTATCAGAAGGTTGGTGAAAATAAGAACAGTATCTAACAACAATAACAATTAAAATTTATTACGAAAGAATTGACCGTGTCGCTGGGGAGAGCGAGCGAGGGAAGTCCAACGTGATAAAAAGCGAATACTGTGACATAGACAATATGCTTCGCGGTTGCTCATCTCCGGCGGGAAAATGGAGAGAACGCCTGACATGACGTCAGGTGCGCCTTCTTCGGATTGGCTGTAGAATTTCCCGCTCACAGATGAATCACCATGCTACAGAGTATGCCCCCAGTGACGTAGTCACGATTACAAAATATGTAAACAAACAAGTATGCAATTGCACGTGTTTTACAGAAACAGAGCAACAATACATGATACAGCATTACACATGATTTACAGATATGAATGAATAAAACATAGAGAGTATGACAAATAAAAGATACAAATATACAAAATATGTGTTTATATAAAATAGGTGGTAACCAAATGCTTGGGAAAATTTACTTTGCGACCAGATTTCGTTGTAATTTCTTGTTTGTTATGTAGTGAACTATTAATATTCTCCTTTTGTATGGGTGGTGCGAAGGGTTTAGTTTCTGAAATTTCATATGCAGGTTTTAAGCGATCAATAGAAACTGTACAATGCTTCCCGTTTAATTCTAAGATAAATATTTTTTCATCCCTGCTAATTACTTTATGTGGTCCTGTATAAGAAGGTGATAAAGGGGGATTAATTTTGTCAGATCTAAGAAATACTTTTGAGCAAGTTGTTAATGAGGGGTTTACATAAATTTTGTAATTACCATGTTTAGCAGTGGTAATTGGATTTAGAGTCCTCATTGTCTCTAATAAATTGGATACGTATGTAGAGCTGATTGTCTGATTTATAGAATTGCTGTCAATAAGATCTGAGGGTAATCGGATATTAGTGCCGTAAACAAGTTGGGCACAGGTGGCATTGATGTCAGCTTTTATCGCAGTACGTATTCCTAATAATACTATTGGGAGAATTTCAGTCCATTTAGTTTGATTATGGGATTTGATAGCGTCTTTTAAATGTCTGTGGAATTTTTCTAAGATTCCATTCGAAACTGGATGGTAAGAAGTAGTTCTAATGCGCTTGCATCCTAAAATACGAGTTAGTTCATTGAAAAGTGTCGATTCAAAATTTCTGCCTTGATCGGTAGTTATTGTTACTGGCGTTCCAAATCTGGATACCCAGCCATTTACTAACGCTTTAGCTGTTGTTTCAGCGGTCATGTCAGGTGTTGGTATGACTTCTGGCCATCGAGTAAATCGGTCAATAACAGTCATGCAATATTGGTTTCCATCAGAGAGTGGTAGGGGTCCTATAAAATCTATGTGAATGTGTGAAAAACGTGCATCAGGATCTGAAAAAGTACCTATTGGAGATTTTGTGTGTTGAAAAATCTTTGCTTTTTGGCACTTGATACAGCTGCGAACCATGTCTTTTATATCTCTGCGCATACTCGGCCATACAAGTCGTTTAGAAATTAATTCTAAAGAGGCTGAGATGCCGGGGTGAGAGAAATAGTGTAATGTTTGAAAAACAGCTTCTCGCATGCATTTGGGAACGAAAGGTCTAGGGTGCGTCTGTGACATATCACAAAATAAATGAATATCCTCAAGAGGAAAATAGTGTTTTTGTATTTTAAGCGAAGATGTATTGGATTCTAGAAGTTGCTGTAGCTCTTCATCGTCGGTTTGAGCAGTAGCAAATGCCTTATAATCTAATACATTTGAGGTGATAGAATTTAGTTCGATACGAGAGAGTGCGTCCGCTACATTGTTTTCCGAGCCTTTAGTATACCGAATGTTGGTAGAAAATTGTGAAATGTAGTCAAGATGGCGTAATTGTCTGGGGCTACATTTGTCAGGATTTTGTCGGAAGGCAAATGTAAGGGGTTTTTGATCAGTAAAGATAATAAATTCCCTGCCTTCTAACATATGTCGGAATTTTTTTATGCTGGCGTAGATAGAAAACAATTCGCGATCGTATGTTGACCAGTTTTTTTTAGCTTTGTTTAATTTACAAGAATAAAATGCTATAGGTTCCCATTGATGGTTTGAGAGTTGCATTAACGATCCACCAATTGCTACGTTGCTCGCGTCAACCCATAAACTTAACTGAGCACCAGGAACGGGATGTCTTAATAGCGTAGCTTGTACTAAGGCTTCTTTAGAAGCATTAAAAGATACTTTTGCTTCTTCACTCCATTGTAATTGTTCAAGTTTATTGTCTTTAGAATGAGGATGTTTTTTCTTATTTCTATGACCTTCAAGAAATTTGACTAGAGGCGCGACAATATCTGCTGCTTTAGGAATACATCGACGATAAAAATTAAAAAGTCCTAAATAGCGACGGAGTTGAGTTAAGGTAGTTGGTTGAGGAAATTCTTGAATACATTTAATTCGGTCGGGTTATGGTTTAATTCCATCCAGTGAAAGTAAGAATCCTAAGAATTCAATGTTTGTTTTCCCAAATTGACATTTTTCTACGCTAATACAAAGTCCATAGTCCCTAAGTTTAGAGAATAATATTTTGAGGTGTTCCAAATGCTCAGTCTCGTTATTGGAGGCAATTAATAAATCGTCAACAAAAGCATAAACAAATCCTAAATCACGAGTTATTTCGTCGATAAAACGCTGAAAAGTAGAAGACGCATTGCAAAGGCCAAACTGCATACGTGTGCTTTCAAATAGGCCGAAAGGTGTGCAAATCGCGGTTTTATGAATATCATTAGGATGTATTGGAATTTGATGATATGCCTTTATTAAGTCAATGTGACCGAAGATTTGTTTACCATGCAACTCTGCAGTAAAATCAGCGATACAGGGTATCGGGTATTTTTCTTTAATAGTTTGTGCATTTAAGGCTCTAAAGTCACCTACAGGTCTAAAGTCATTAGATCCTTTTTTAGGTACTAAATGTAGAGGCGAAGAATAATTACTTTTAGAAGGTCTCATGTGACCAAGCTGTAACATATGTTGTATTTCTGTTTTGGCAATTTTAAGTCTATCAGGTGCTAGCCGTCTGGGTTTGGCTGCTACCGGGGGTCCTTTTGTTACAATATGATGCACAGTATTGTGTTTAACAGGCTGGTTAGGATCTGGTAGTTTAGTGATTTCAGGAAATTTACGTGATAGGTTACCATAAATATTATTTAAATAATTAGACTTAACAGAGAATATATTACAAATACTAAGTTTAGCATCAGCTTTTAAATTAGTAACAGAATCAATGAGACATCGATTACGAATGTCCAATTTTAAATTATAAAAGTGCAAAAAGTCAGCTCCTAGAATAGCACAAGAAATGTCACATATATAAAAAGAATAAGAAAAATTTCGCCGTAAACCAAGGTTTAGATTTATAGTTTTTCTTCCATAAACATTTATACGAGAGCCATTTGCAGCACGAAAAGTTTGAATTACTGGTTTTTGTCTATCCTGTTTGCAAGCTGGAATAATGCTTGCATCGGAACCAGAATCTACTAAAAATCTCTTACCTGTTGTTTTGTCACTTACGAATAGGCGACGAGAATTTGTTAGAGAAAAGTCTGTCGCCATTACTCTTCTCGTAATGAGTTTCCCGAAAATGAACAGGGTGGAATGCACTTTTTTGCTTTATCTTGAAATTTGCTGTGATACCAGCAAATTTTATTTTCCGATGGAGATTTAGAACGATAACGAAACTGTTTGCTTCTAGAAACGCTTCTTGATCGTCTAAGTTCATTTACCTCTGTACGTAGGGCACGAACTTCCGTAATAAGAGTATCCATGGAAGGGTGAGAACTTTCGATTCTTGCTCCATTTGTAGCGGTAGGTGCGTTTGGCTGATGAGAAATGATGTGAATGTTAGATGGCGATAAATCTAATATTCAATCAGCTATTTCGGCTGCCTTATCTGGAATTATTGGTGACAGAGATGCAATTATGATTTGTACAGCAGTTGGCATTTGTTGTGTAAATAGTTCCAAGAGCAGTTCGTCGCTGATGTTATGGTTTTCAGCTCTCCTTCTCATAGTGCGAAGTAGCTCCGTCGGTTTCCGGTCGCCCAGATTTTCTCCTGCTAACAGCTTTCGAATTTCCAGCGTGCGACTTTCCCCACATCTATGGATAACTTTCTTTTTCAAGGTTCCGTAAGGCTCCGTAGCATCGGGTTTCATAATAATATCTCTTACCATAGTTGCAACTGTCGGTGGAAGATTTGCTACGACGTAGTTGTACTTGGTTTTCGATTCCGTTATAGCTTTGGGTGTGGCCAATTCGAAAGTACTTTCGAGCATATGAAACCATAATGAGGGATCTACAGCAATATATGGAGGAATAACAACAGCAGAAACATCATGTTGAAGTGCAGGTGGAGGGTTAGCCATAGTTGAATAGAAATTAAAACTTTTCGATATAGCCAACTGAAATCAAAACTGTTCGAAGGGTGAATCCAAATCAAAACTCTTTGGGTGGCAAATACATCAAAAGTCCATATTACCAGTTGGGAGTGCAGATTGTCGCTGTTGAGATGAAAGAAATTTAAAGCTGTTCATAATCCAGGTTGTCAATATTGCAGCCGAAGTAAATCAAAACGGTTCAGAGTCCGGGTGACCATTATTGTAGATGTGGGTTTTATGAATACCCATTGGTATCAGAAGGTTGGTGAAAATAAGAACAGTATCTAACAACAATAACAATTAAAATTTATTACGAAAAAATTGACCGTGTCGCTGGGGAGAGCGAGCGAGGGAAGTCCAACGTGATAAAAAGCGAATACTGTGACATAGACAATATGCTTAGCGGTTGCTCATCTCCGGCGGGAAAAATGGAGAGAACGCCTGAATTGACGTCAGGTGCGCCTTCTTCGGATTGGCTGTAGAATTTCCCGCTCACAGATGAATCACCATGCTACAATCATAATATATTAGTATAACTTTCTAACCCAAATTTAATACGGCTCTTATACATACAGAGTTTGAATTCTTGACTACACGATTATATATAGTGCTCATAAAGTTCAAAGTTTTAAAGAACTTTTGAGCATCAATTTTATCTTTTTTATTAAAAAAAGAAACTTATTGTAATATAAGCGTGCCACACACCAGCATATAACATGATGATTGATTATTATTTTAGAATTATGCCTAATTTTTATACATTTCATTAATTTCAGTTTCATATATTTTATAATATAGTTGAAGTAAGTTTGTTTCTGTGTTCTGCAATTGTCATATACAAACAAAGTGCTCACAGAACACTAAAATATATCTTTACTGCAAAACAAAAGCAAATTCTGTTATATTTTAGATCCAAATATTAAGAAAACTCCCCATAACACTGAAACTGAAATTATCAGTGATATACACATTTTACTAAAGGAAGTTTTTAAGTCAGAAATCAAATGACTTAAATGAAAGCAATGACATGTTGGTGTATAAATAAATAATTTATTTTTGTAAGTTTCTTGAGATGTAATCAGACAGATATGAAGAATACATTTACAGATATAAAATGTCTTTAGTACAGAACAAAGGCAAAGTTTGTGATATTATTAATATAAATGTTAAAAAAAAAAACCTGCCTACAATACAAACTACAAATGTCAATGGTATAGTGGTACTTTTCCTAAAAGAAATTAATTCAGAAGCTGATAACTTAGCTAGAAACAACTACATATTGATGTATAAAAGACTTTTGTGTGTGTGTGTGCGAGATTGATGAAAGATACAATTACATGTAAATATAATGGCTTGCAAAAAATTTATATCCCAGTTTAATATATATGCATGAAAAAATAATTTAGAAAAAATGAAACAATATTTTTGTTTTAAAAAAGAAAAAAAAAAGCAATTTCGATTTTTTTAAAATTCAGATTTGAATTTTAAAATTAAGTTTCCTTTAGTGCTTCCAAATTATCAATTAGTATATATTAATTTTTTAAATCATATTTAACAGTCAACCTAGAAATTCAGATATCTTTAACTAGCATATTTTACTCCCAAAAATACATTTTAAATCTAAATATCATATTAAAAATGATTTAAAATTACTTCAAAATTCTTGAAATGCATAATGCATTGTATGCTCCTGAATGCATGCAAGCTCCTGATTTGGTTCTTCTGAAGATAACTCTGAAGGATACTCTTGACAAAAATCATTTGAAACCTGTGGGAATATCTAAGGAGGGTCTTCGAAAACCTGTGCTGATACTTTAAGAAGACAAAGATTTATTTTTTTTTATTTGTATTTATATTGAAGAGTTAATAAAAAATATTTAGCTGTTAAGATTTGGGATAAAAGAATTTCATTAAATGTGAATAAAGGTACCTGATACTCCGTTAAGTTTGTGTCTTTTTTTTTTTCTCAAATAATTTTTTGGTACTAGTTTTGAGGGCATTGTTTTTTTTTTCTATTTCATATAAACATGCATTTCGCTTTAGAAATGCATTTAATGAAAAAATATTTGGGACATAATTGGGAAGACTTCTGTTACTGCTTGGCGTTACTTAAATTGCTATCAATAATTATACAATATGATTGCATACATTTATAAAAATGATATTAGTATAGATGCAATATTCAGTCTAAAATTTTGAAAACTGTTGGATTTTAAAAAGTAAAGTTTTGATTCTAAATATATGTATATAAATTGGTTTTAAAACAGAGTCAATGCAACAAAGTTCATTGATTAATTCTAGCTTAGTAAATGCAGGGTTGATAGGTAAAAAAATTAAAACTATTGCAATTTGTTTATATATTTTTTCAGAGTATTTAGTCTCATTGAAACTTATGAAATAATATTTTTAACTAAACAAAAAAGAAACTACACAGGTAATCATGAAAAAAGTTAATATTTCATTTAAATTTGTATAAAACTTTTTTCATTTCTAACTAATTTAATAAAACAAAAGTTATTTTCACCAGTAGATGTAAAATGACTTTTTTTTTTGGGGGGGGGATAACACAGGACATAGCATAAATTCTTTTACATACTTATAATAGTTATTCTGCTACCAATTACAAGAAAATCATCCTAGCCTGTTTGAAATTGATCACCACAAATAACTGATGATTTAGTGGGAATCCATTTTTTTCTCTTTATTGCTTTAGTCCATTTTTCACTCTTGGGTAAATCTCAAGGAAATTTAAAAAATCCTCTGCCATTTCCCTTGTGATAACCATTTGTGCAGTTGATTGCATAACAGCTGTTTACCACCTTCAACTAATACAATGATACCAGTAGAGTAAAATGTCAATAAACAGATGAATGGGATGTGATCTCATTCAAAATAAATAAAAATTACAGTAAATGATATTTGAAATACCTAGTAAACAAAGATCTATACATATAATGCATTCAATAACTAGGAAATGTATTTAATTCTCCCTTCACTATTTGTGGATAGAAAGTAAAGTTTACTAAAATTATTTTAATATCTAATAATTTACAGCTTCATATGAACATTTTTATTAACACTGTAGAACAATAAAGTGGTTTGGGAAAGTTATATAATCTTCATTAAATTAAACTGAATTACTTTACTGTGGTGCTAAATAAAACCTAAAGTAAAATTTTATATCACTGAACATCATGTATTTGGGAAAACTAAACTCAAACTTTATAATGGGTTTCAAAATATATAAAATTAAATTTCATGCAGAGATACATATCGAGCAATTCTAGTATGTCATGTTTACTGCTCATTCATTAACCTTCCAGTTTTATAAACTTATTTTCTAACTGAAAAATTAATGGTCAGTTTGGAATAAATTGCAACATTTCTAAAGTATCATTTACTTGGTAAAGATATAAAAATTTAAAACATTTTTCACTACAAAATTAAAAATCTGTTCAATTAGTTACAAAGGATATTTATTGCTTTATACATTAATAGAGAAATATATACAAATATTAAAATGAGGTTTATGCTTCTTATAACAAATTACATTAACTGAACTTATTGGTAACAAAAGTTTTCGACTTTTTTTAGATAACATTCAAATCACTATTCAGACTTTACCAAATAAAAGTAAAAATAGATCAAATCCAATGAAAGAAATAATTCAATGCTGTTCATTGAAAGTTTTCTAATGAATAATTAACTATATAAGAGACTAACAACAAAAACAAATATTTTTTTATGAACAATATTAATGTTTTCGCCAATTAGACGGCTTAAAAGTCAAGCTAAAAAACAAATTATTTTTCTATTTACCATAATTAAAAATTGATAAATATTAGTATTATACATTAATACAATAAAACCTATATGTTTCCAATAATTTATTTTAGTATAAAAATGCTCTTATGGCCATGCAAACGAATGAGAACGAAATATGCTTTTTGCCCGACGACGATCTAGGGAGTGTAGCAGACGGTTCTGGCGTACCACGTGACCTTGTGACCACGTGACCTGTGACGTTTCGGGCAAACGCCTTATAACCATCATGGTAAAACAATATGATTATAAGACCTTTAAAAATACGAGGGAAGTTTACTCACGATGTCAACAAAAGATGAGTTGCGCTTTACGTATGCGCAGTAGCTGAGAAAAACTTGCCATTGAGGCCCTAGACGCTTGTGTCCGTGAGCATGCGCAGATAGCT
>CM063497.1:4204144-4221644 GCA_032207245.1 Pardosa pseudoannulata
ATGATTTATTTGCCTTTCTTTTAAAGCTATTGCTCAAAGGTTTGGGGGAAAATCTTGTAAGATTTTGAATACTCTTTTTTAATTATGGCTTCTCAGTACAGAGGTTTGAGATACAAAAGCAATTAATGTATAGAGAAATGTGCCAATTGAATTAGACAGTACCAAAACAATATCTGTGAGCCATTGTGCTCAAAAACCATCATTTTTTAGGTAAATTGCGCCAAACTGCTCCAAAACGTAAAAATAAATATGAAATAATCACTTAATATATCAAATAATCACTTTCCCATCTTATTTGTAGTAATCTCGGTAAGCAGATTTTATTTGGTCATTTTGGGATTTGAACCTGAGAACTCCGATATCGAACAGCAGCGCTCTACCGTTCGGCCTTACTAAATTGGAAGATTAGAAAACAATTAACGTCTTCTGCAAAGTACTTTTGTATCATTTGAGTTTATATAATTATTGGGAACACATTATCGGGGATAACTAAGTCAAGAATATCTTAGTTTAAAATAAGAAATAAATACATAACGTGTTTAAAGGGATGACATCTTAATGCTAAAAAAGCATATTTAGACCAATTTATTTTAGAATCGGACCGATAGTTTAGGAGGAGAAGTGGAATATACATACAATGATTTTTATTTATAAGACTAGCAAATATTCCGTGCTTTGCTACGGGGATATACGGGGTTATATACAATATAACTCTCCTGTATATCCCACCATCTGTTAGTGTCCTTGTTTTTCAACTAATTTTGAATATGATAAGTATGAACTGCCAGTCCTCACACAGGGAAAAGTTTGAGGGAAAATTATCTAAAATAATTACCATAACAGTTTTTAAACAATATTGAAAACAACTTTTCTAAAATAATAATTATATATAGGGGAAAATTTTATAAAAAATGATTCATTTTAGTCCAACAAACGAAACATTTATCTTGATAATAAAATATGTTTTAGTGAAATTATTGTTTTATAAATTAATTCTTCAAGTAAAAAAACAGCATCATCAAGCTACTACTGTAGTTTGTCTTTTTTTTTTACTTTGCATTCATATTTCGAAATACAGATAATTTTTAGTAAAATAAGGGAGGAAATTTATATCTACTCCAAACATCAAATAACAAATTCTAATTAAATATATTTCATTACTATTTATATCATATATAACTAACATATTTCTTAGTTTTATGAACTTAAGTATATTCTAACAAAAATTATTGAAATATTTTAAAATTACAAAAATGCATTTGAACACTCTAATGCAGTGAAAAACAATTCTTTTCGCCACATCACAATCATGCTTGTTTCATTTCTGTTACTTTATGCCAGCAAACCGAACCAAACCAACTAAAAATAGAAATAGTTTTCTGTGCTGCATAGTCAACTCTATTTTTTATTTAAAGTTTTAAGGTTACATTAACCTTATGGTTACTAAAAATAAATGTTTCAAAGTTAAAATAAATATGAACTATGTTTATTTATAGTACGTGGCGATCTGGTTTGGTTTGGAGTGCTACGGTTTACTATATTGATAAACGAGAACTATTGACCCTCCGAGTGGAACAACACGTCTCCAAAAAATACGCTAGAGTTTTACTCCAAGCTAGGATGGAAGAAGGGAAAAGCATCCTTCTTTACTTCCTGTGCACCTCGCATAGTCTGCCTCCAGGGGCTCCAATGCTTAACGAGTACAATATAGTCTTGTTATCTTTAGTGACCCCATCTCCGGTTTGACCCAAACAGCGTCTTTTTGTGAAGCTCTGTGCTATCTCATCGCGCGATCAGTAAAAAATGCTTTGACTCATCTGTTTTTCAAAGTAGTTTTTAGGTTAAATGGCAAAAATGCATTAGAAAAAAATAAATAAATAAATGTAAAAGAAATTAGAATTATTTTAAATATAGTTGTTTTAACAAGATAAAAAACAACATTTAACTCTATAAAACAACTTATAATTTTATAACCAACTCTGTTTTATATAAATGATTATGATTCACAAAAAATTAATGTTTTATAGTTGTGTTTTAATATATTTTATGTTTTCTTTTAAACATTTATTTTTATAATTATAATTTCACATCATGTACTTTTCTTAATGATGAACGATAACAGAATTATATGATTCTACTTTAATGTTTCCTCTTTTCCTTCATAAGCTATTTTGTTAAATATACAAATTTTGCTTTAAAAAATAATGAGGATTTTAGAAATTGTAATGCGTCACATATACATAGCTCACAAATTAAATATATAAATTCTATACACATAACATTTTCAAATTCATTCTGGATGCGTTCAAATGTGTTTTACTTTGTTATGTTAGAACATTGTAATACATCATGATGTTATAATTGAAATGTAAGAGAAGTTTATTTACTGTGGTAATGCTTCGTTGAAATAATTTTACGGGTTAATAAATATCTAGCATTATTTTATATATCTTGGTAAATTAAGAAGTTTTTCCGTTTCTGTGTTTGTTTTTTATACATAATCACATGGTATGCCATTTATTCCCCAAATTTTGACAGTTTCATATATACCGCCTCTGATGTCCATCCTATCCTCTGTTATATATTATAGTTGTTAATGTACAATTTAGTCAGCTAAGTTATTTTTAGTGTTAATTACATATTTTACTGTGTCCAAAACTTTTGGTGATAATTCGAAACTTTTAAAACAAGTTCGAGACAGATACGGATATATCTTATTTATGTATATCAAGAAATTATCACAAGTAAGTGAAAGAAGCAATGAGACGTCATTGTTTTAAGCTCGGTGTTCCTCGGTTAAAAGCAGGAGATTAAAATTTTTAATTTATCACGTAATAAATAGGTGCAAACGCACTCTAACACTAAAAATTAACATTCCTGTATTACTATAGTACGTTGATTACAAACTTTTATATATCTTGCCAGGATAGAATAGGCAGCAGAGGTTTTCATACAACTGTGCTAATTTTGGTGGTATTAATGAATATTGTCCAAAAATTAGGAAATTTATGACAAACACTGTAGTTTTGTATAAATCAGAAATACACATTCATATGGAGAACCTTCATAACGTATAAAGATAGCTTTATAAAATGAAAGTGTTTATTTGCCCATGACTTAGATTCTCTGAAATTTGTAATAAACTTTTCACTCGAACGTAACAGAGAATTAAATTTAAAATTAGTTTTAACGGATCTTCTTTCAACTGTGAGTATCTAGTAAAATCTTTTTGGTCCCTATTGACAACAAGATGCCTTTGACAGATGAAGCTTACAAGTAGTAGTGATTGTCAATGCAACTTTGACAAAAGTACGGTCTTCCATAATAGTTTACTCTGTACCCTCAGGGAATTATAAGCACACACATATAGAGGGGTTTCATAGAAATTTCATAGAGTGTATCCAAGCAAATGTGAATAATTGTTTATTTCAGTGCATTTATTCCCAATGGAAGTCAGGTCATTGTGGAACATTGCTTTACAATTCATGGTTGTATAGATGCTATTTCTTTCACACCATGTGCCTCAGTTAAATAAAGTTATAGCACCTTCTCAGTATCCCAAAAAAGAAAAAAAAATATTATTAACGTACATGTAAGTGTTTATATTAGAGAACAAAAATAGCTGAACTTTAAGATGTTTCAAACATTAGAAAAATTTCGCCCTGATCTTTAATTTTAAACAATATTGAAAACAACTTTTCTAAAAAATAACAATATGCGGGAAAGTTTTGTGAAAAAAATTTTTTTTTTTTATTTCAATAAACGAAACATTTATTTTGATAATAAAATATGTTTTAGTGAAATGTTTGTTTTATAAATTAATTCTAACAAGTAAAAGAACATCATCATCAAGTTACTCTAAAAATGGTATTTTTTCTTTTTTTACGTTGCATTCATATTTCAAAATACAGACAATTTTTACTAAAATTAGAGAGAAAATTTATATCTACTCCAAACCTTAAATAACAAATTCTGATTAAATATATTTCATTACTATTTATATCATATTTCTTAGAGTTTTATGAACTTAGTATATTTTTACAAAAACTATTGAAATATTCTGGAGAGCCTTTCTTCCTTTTACTTAGAATTACTGCTAAATTTAGCCGAACGATGGCCAATAGGGAAGGGCGCTGTTCATCGTTGATGGGTAAAAATCCCGCTGCTGGCATGTCTATAAAGGAATCTATATTTATCCCAGTTTGGTTGTAGTAACACGAATCATTCTCGGTTATTATCCTAACCCCCACATCCAAAATTGTTTCGGTTTCTACTAGAAATTGGCTTTTATTCTAAAATCTAATTTCGTTTCCATTTCCAAATTTTGCGGTTTATACGACTGTTTTTATTCGTAGAGTTTACAGTATTATTTCTATATATAAACTTTTATGGTAACGCTTACAATTTCTATTACTGTTATTATTCATTTGGGAATCGAGTTAAATGCTTGTTTCATTTCTGTTATTTTATGCCTACGAACCGAACCAAACTAAGCTAGACCCGTTACTGACATGGATATTCGTAGGAGTTCGGTATTGTCTTTAAACAGTGCTTTCTATGGTTTGCAACACTACTATCAACTTTTTTGAAACACTAGGGCTAATGAGATCGGGACCTACTGCTTATAGCCGATTCCGAAGGGCTACGAACATCCATGCCGGAGTGGGATTCGAACCCACGAACATAGGCAAAAAAACTAACCATCTTTAAACGGTAGGTCCAAGTCTCATTGGCGTAGCAAAAAAAAAGTAAAAAAACAAAAATAGATTGCAGCGTTCCAAGCCATACCTAATGATACATATATGCGATTTAAGAGACTGTTTCTTGCGAGGAAGGACAGCTGTTAATATTGTAATCTTAGGAAACAAGTTGATTATAAACCAATTGATGCACATGGTATTATTCGATTTTAACTATTGAGCATCATAGCTGTGTTGTATGCAATGTAATACCAATTTCTTGTATGATTTAGCGATAAATATTAATGATAGTAATGTTTTTGTCGCATAGATAATGCAGGCTTGGCTTTCTGGCATTTTTGTCGATTTTATAAATTATTTCAAAAGCTATTCTATTAATATTCTAATTCTATTTAAGTTTACTGTTTGAGAGTAAATATTTTGATTATTAGCTTTAAAAGTACAGGTAAGATATTAACATTATAATTAATATTTATTTTTTTTCTCTTATTGTGATTGCATGAGCTTCTAATATTGTTGCATGCACATTGTACTTGGTATTGTTTGAATTTTATCATTCCTGTATTATATTATTCAAATTAATAATGTAACCTAATTAATTCTCCAAGTATTTCTGTTATTTTTGCTAACATTTTTATTCCTTGATATCTGTAAGAAAAACTGGAAAAGTGTAATATGTAGGTAACTGTAAATAAAACTAAATGGCTGTTTTCGCAGAGTGGCTCACACAGTCTCCTGCTGAATTCAGCTTTTTGGTGTTTTACAAATTTACATAATAGGTGAGTAGCAAAAATTTTAAAAGTTCTACTGTTAGGTATGTTACTTCCGATTATAATTTATGCCATATATTTAATCTGAAAACACAAAAAGATTTTAAAACAATAACTATATATATATATATATATATATATATATATTTAAAAGGCTGATTTTTAAGATCTTCATGTCTCTGCTACCAATTACATCAAATTTGATCTTGCTGGAGGCAGGCTCGAGTCCTTAATGAGCTGTTAAGGTAATAAGTAATAGTAGTAGTAGTCAATTCTACAATGCAATAGACTGTTAGTGGGAACGTTAGCAAATTGCATATATTTAATATGGACAAAATAACGAAAAGCAGATTATAGAAAACAATACACAAGTTTTTCAAGAGTGTTTTTTGCTTGTAACATGGTACTGCAGATATAGGGTTGTGGTTCCCTATACCAATTAGTATTCTTTTTGAAGAAAGGCATGGTTAAATAAGGATTTTGCCCGGGGAACCCTGATCTATAATTGATATAATCAGTAAATATATTTTCAAACTAACATTTAAGAATTTTTTTTAAACAGGGTGAAGGCAGCTTGTAATTCAGTTCACTGGTCACTTTTTCCACTAGATATAGTCAAACAGATTACACTGAAATCAGAAAAATAAGCGTTTGTGTGAAAAAAATATCTTAGTCTCTTTACATTATTTGGGTATTCAGTACTTTTATTGAGTGCAAAACATATATTATAAAAAAACTATTAAATTGATCATAATATTAATTTATATGCAGTGAATTAAAACATAATTTATGTTCCGTATTGGATTATAAGATGTAATTTTAATTCAAAATTACATTGAAATGTTGATTTAAAACTTTTTTTCCCTTGGCTGTTTTAAATGTTATACACTTTATTTGAAGAAATAATAATAATAAATAAATTTAACAGTTAAAATATTTATTTGTAAGTATTCTAAAATATTCAGTCATTCAAACGTAACTTAATGTATTACTACAAACATTTAAAACATTTAAAACAGTCTAAAAGAAGAAATGAAACATAATAATATTAATCTATACAAAACAATATTTCGTTATTTTTATTCAATGGGATATAGAGATTACCAGGGTTTATTTTATTTATCATTTAAGACTAGTTAGTATATGGGTTAATTTTGCATACTAGATATAAACAAACACATCTTTCCGAGCAACTTAGAAACATATTAACAAATAAATTTTGTAGATACATAAGTTATCCTAAGCGCCAAAATAAAGATACGTAGCAAGCTATAACAACCATACCCTACCAAAGGGTTGCCATTCGTGGTTCATTCCTGACCCGTGTCGTCCTATATTGTAGAAGACTCCATCACGAGGGAATTTTCGAATAAGCGACTAACGTGAGAGTCCATGTGGAGTAAGAGGTAAGTTTGAAAAGCTTTTTTTAAACAAATTTAATGATTAAGTCCATGGTTTATTGATTGATATACGTATACAAGCTTATCTAAATCGGCTAAATCTTCTAAATGAACCATTTTTTATTTTACTTAACTTATTATTTGTAGTCGCATTTCTCTTTTACCGTTGTGGTGTTACGTTTTCCGTACTTGAATTCGTTCTTTTGATTTTAATCTAATCTAAGTGAGTGCATAATTATATCACTATAGGTAGTGCATCAGTAATTCCGAGTAAATAAGTGTTCGTATTAGTATTAAATTCTAAAGTTTTATATATAGACTATTCTCGTTCTGTGTATTGATGTATTGTGTATATTTATTTCTCTTTTATTATGTTTACTTTGAATAGTTATTCAACTTAATTATCTATTATGTATAGCTATAAAGTACAATTGATATATTTCATCGTCACCTAAAAATAGGCAGACTTACGGCTGAGGTTGAATTGTTTGTTTTAAATTTGTTCAGTTTATTTAGACAGCAGAAAGTACAAAATGTTGGAACCGATATTCCTTTCATTCCTTTGGTTCTGGAGATTTCTTCACTATTAATTGTAATAACTGAAAATGAATGTGTTGTCATTCATATATATATTCAGACATGTGGACTACTCTGAATTATCAGGAGTTGCTCTAGACAAATGTAAAATTTAGTAACTACCTAAACTCCTCAGTTTGCTCAGAAAAAGAACAAAAATTTGGAACAACTAAAATATCACTATTCAGCAATCAAATACCAGATCTTGCAAAAAATAATGCTGAATATAATAAGCTTTCCACACAGTAACGCTGCATGTGAAGGAGTTTACAGTATTGTGCTAAAGAACCAAGCTTCATTTAGTTCAAATTTAAGTACACATGAGGATAGTAAAATGTAAATATTTTTATTAGGATCAACGTGCCACAAGAAAGTGCACATTTGTTGAAGATAAGAGTTACTGTACATTATTCAATGCATGAACTTCCTTTACTCTTTATATTTTTGTGTGTTTGATTTAATTGGCTTGATTTAATTTAAAAACCAATAATATATATATATAATTATGTCTGTTTGGATTATATTGTTTTATTTATTATATATGTAAATTGTTTCCTCGTGTATTTTGTGGATAGTCTGTTAAATTTTAAATCCATAAATCTTCTTGACAGAAGAACCTGAATATTGTCATGTCTAAATATATATATTAAAAGTTAAAAATTCTCTGTAGGTCAACTAGTACTTGTAAACATAGGATTTTCTATATGATCTGAATTGCAGAATACTTTGTTTAGGAAATAAATCAGAAATGTCATTCACTTTTGTCTCCTCTTTCATTTTTCACAATATTTTTTCTCTTCATTTTTTTCAGTGATATTTTCAAAGTTTTGTACCAAATTATGAGAATTTATTGTCCGAACCTTCAGATTTCCATGAGCTCTTTGTATTGCTATGCAATTTCTTTCAATTGTGTTTTTATCAGACTTTAGAGTTTAAGAATGTCGTCTGTTTGAAATTAAGCAAATTTTTCTTCTTTTCCCAGGCCCTGATCCAGGTTTCACAAGATAGAATTTTCTCGGGATAGTTTGAGCTGTTTTGCATTTCCTGTCTTAAGCTTGTTTCTTACGACTAAAGATTTTATTATTGGTAATATTCTATTTACTTTTCTTCCTAACGAATAGATGATTGAAATTATAAATTTATTTTAGATTATTTTAAATATTGTTTTAAGATTTTAGAATTGTATCTTTTTCCTATTTGGATTCCAGAAACAAATATAACATGTTCTAGAAAGGAACCTAAATCTCATTTATAGAAAATTTACTGTGGAATAATGAAATGTGAAGCTAAAATATTCCATTTCTTTTACTTACTAACTTATTTTACACTTTCCTGAAAATATTTTGTTTAATTGGTAGTTCTTTAAAATCTGTTGGGAGACTGAAATTTAAAAATTTTCTCTGCAACATCTGTAGGATGTCACTGCAAATCAGTGATGTTATGATGGAATTCATCGAATGTGTTAATCACATATGTTTCACTGTGATTAACTGAGTGCTATATGCCTATTTAAGATCTATTTCTGTTATTGAAGCATGTGATTATTAAACACTGCAGCTTTATGTTCTTTTCCTTTTAGCCAGGCCTGCCAACCATGTTCTGTATGACTAATAGTCAGGGTTCCCACACTCCTTAAGAACTCCTTAATTTTAGCCTTCATTTTTTAATGGCCCTTAAAACTATTTAATTTTTGTCAAAGGTCCTTAAAAAGTTCTTAATTTTTAAATAGGAATGCTGTTAATTTCCGCCATAGAAAGATATATAAAAAAAAGGAGTTTCAGAACTTGGGCCAAAAAAGTTCTGAAACAAACAAATCTGTTGAACTTTCAAAATTAAATTATGTATGTGAATTTACACTATTGGAAATTTCTTTGTAAATTGTAAATAAATATTTGTTAATGTTCATAATATTCTTTTATATTTTTTGTCCAAAAGTGCAGTATTAATGAAAAAGAAAATCCTTAAATACATGTCTGTTGTCTGTATATTACTGTCCTAAATTTTTCTTCTAGAAAAAAAATGGAAACCCTGATATTGTCATGTAGCCTTAATTTTATACTGTTAAATGCTGCAGTGGGTATTTTTTATTTATATTTTATTATTGATTTAGCAAAGTCTAAAGTTATTCAGTTACTTTTGCACCCTGCAAAATATGACATTTGAAATCAACAGTTTGCTATTGTCAATGTTCTTCTATCCCGTGAGTGTTTAGGGACCAGGAATCAAGTTTTAATTCTTGTAATACTTTTCTATACCTGTCGCCAATGTTAATTTATGTGACAGTTACACTCGATCAGAGATGCAAAATGTTGCATGTTCCACAAAGAATCCATGTGAAATGATACTCCACAAGACAAGTAAACAGTCGCTTTTTCCTTTGTGTATCACAGTAAAAATCTAGTGTTGAAACAAGAAAATTTGAATTAATAACAAAATAATTTAATAAAAGACGAAAAATGGGATGCTCTAATCGTATTTTTCTTATTGAAATGTAATTAGTCATATGGTTTCCAGAATTTAGTGATTTTAAAAAAACGCAAAAAAGTTCCTGAAATGTACATTTAATACATTAAAGTACTTTACGTCAAAGCACACATTTCTCTTTTTCTTTTTCTTCACAATTTTTGTTTAGATATTCTAATCTAGCTATGTACATATTTCAAAACATTAATATATGCAGAAAAGTGTGATTATAAAATTATTGTAATGTATGTATTCAAATCTAATTTATAGATTTTCTTAAATTAAAAAAGGAATGCTGCGTTGTGTTAAACAAAATTTTTAACCTTTTTTGTATTTGATGCTAAAATCACGTCTTGCATGAATCATTTGATTTAGAATTAAAATAAATAGAACAATCTTCATGAAAGCATCTGTAATCAAGAGGGGAAGAAATTGCCTTTTTTTTTTTTTTTCAATGTTTAATCATTTTTTATTCACTTAATCTGTATTTGTCACTTTTCTCCCCTTTTTGAAAGTACCTCAGCAGTTACAAGCCTGAAGATATTAAATAACTAATGTGACATATATGAACTTGCTAAATGTAGCAATATCACTGCACGGTAGTTTTGTAAGTGACTTTTACTGAGTAAAACTCTTGAAATCTTGAAAGTAACATAATTTAACTTTGTTAAATGTTATATTAAAGTTTAGAGATATGATTTCACAACTATTTAAAATATAGAAGTCTTGTATAATTTTATTAAATAATTAGTTAAACAGCACTTTGTTTCCTTCTTAGTTTATATTAATATAGCAATTAACTAACTTTTCAAAGAACTAACTAGCAATTAACTAACTTTGAACATATGCGCTTTTGCAAAGAGTCAAGGTAAGCAAAATGCAAATTAAAATTTATTGCTCCAGTTTGTACATTTGAAACTAAGTCTTAGAATTAACGAAAAGTTCATTTAAATTGCAAATTTTTGTTTAGACTCTCCACTTCTCTTGTGTCAATGAAAAATAATTATTTGCTGCAACTTTTGTTGATTTTAATGCATACTACAGTTTCATTAAATTCAGCGTCTATCCACTTCCTGACATAGTCATTATTTTGGAAAACATTTATAATTAATCTCATATTACCTTTGGAATTTTCAAGTAAGTTTTTGGTTAAAAGTTATTAATGATTAAAATTATCAAATTAATATATGAACTAAGACATTAAATTAATATACGAAACTCATAACATAATTGCGAAAAATAAGGATATCACTCCACAAGAGTTTTGTGATTATGAAATTATAAGCATCACCATGCTATTTAAGTTACATCGTTAATATTTTTAAACTGTAATTTAAAAATTCACAAAAGAGATCTCTGGATCACCAGATAATTCACCAAATATAACAGATTTTTTTTTTTTTTTTTTTTACATTTTAAAACTGAAAAAATATAATGTATTTAAAGATCATTTTATAAAATTGTGTTTTGTTTTTATAATTGTCTGTTGTTAGTATGAACAATACTGATTATAATGTACAAAAATATAAATTAACGGTAGTTAATATAAAATCAATATGGCTACCAAACAAGTTTTGAAACAAGTATAACTTTCCTTTAGAACGTTACAGAATGCGAATATTGGACAAATGTAATTGAAAATTTGCATCTGTAAAAATATAAATTTTAATAAATGTCTAGCATTTCTGGTATATTTTCAGAAGTTTAATAGCCATTTCAATTTGAAACCCAACTGTCTGAAGAGGAACTCAAATAACCCTTGAAAAAAATTTTTTTTTATTGCCCATGCAGATACCTTAATATGCCTTAATTAGACCTTACACAACCTTTTGACTCTTTAAATATACATATTGTTTTATAGTTAATACATTTAATATTTACTTCATGAGATTCTGATCGATTCATCTTGTGTTTTCTGAAAGATAATAGCAAACATTTATTACTTAATATATAATATTGAAATATTTAAGTTATAATATTAAAAACAGTTACGTGGGAATTATTATTTTGAATTTGATAGAAATATCTTTGTAATATTGCGCCTAGAATTTAATCGCTGGTTTGTGATTGGTTGCTTGTATTTAACTTGTACCACTGTATTGGCACTAAATCCATAGGATATATATATATATATATATCTGGTGTTCTGTGCCTTTCAATCCAGCTGCTGGCATGGATTCTACTTTAAGAAAGTTCTTTAGCCTTTTTATAGCAAAACTTCGTTGAAGTTCCTCAAATAAAAATATAATGGTATTTTTATTATATTTTTTAATTGTTAGTTTTTAGTTTTTCTGTGTTGAAATGAGCTTGCACAGTTTTTGTACCATTTCTAACATTTTATTTGTTTTTGACAATTTTTTGTTACTGTAATTGTCAATTTTTTATTGTTTTTGTTAGTTTTTAAATTTTTATTTTAAATTTTATTTTAAATTTTTGCCTTATAAACTTTCTTATACTTTATGCTTTGAGAGAATTTTTAAAATAAAATTCTTTTGAAAAAAATCTTTGATTGAAAATTGTAATCTTACATTTTATTATCTCCCAAAAGTATAAAGCTGTTTTAAATAATTATTTCGTTTAGTAAATTTAATTTGATTTTGAAATTCAACCAGAGTAAGAGTTATTTCGTTTAATCCAGGTAATATACAGAGACTCGATTACCAAAAAAAAAAAAAAAAAAAAAAATGTATATATAAAATGAAATTAAAATGTTACGTAGCGAAGTGTTGTGTTGCTAAGGCGTTTTATTAGAGTGCAGTGTTGCACTTAGAATTTAAATACTGGTTTCTGATTGGTTGCTTATAGCTAACTGTTCCACCATATTGACACCTTAAGGTACTATTTTTGATCTGTTTTTCTGTGCTGCTGTCTAATCCAGCTGCTGGCATGGATTCCTCTTAAAGAAAGAAGTTTTTTGGCCCTTGTATAACAAAACTTAATTGAAATACCTTAAAGAGACTTAATGGTGAAATGTTTCTTTTTGTCAGTTTTTTATCACTGTTTATAGTTTTTAAATGTTTTTTTGTGTTGAAGTGAGCTTGGGCAGTGTTTGCACCATTTCTAATATTTTAATTTTTTGATAATTTATTGTTACCATAATTATGAATTTTTTATTGTCTTGTTAGTTTTTAAATTATTTTTTTAATAATTTTAATTTTTTTGACTTATAAACTGTTATTAAACCTTATGCTGTCCATTATATGCAGTAAACAGGCTGATTTTTTAAATAAAATTCTTTAGAAAAAAAATCTTAATCTTAAGTTTTATTCTCTCCTAAAAATGTATAAGACTTTTAACGAAAAGTAAAACCTGAAATAAAATATATTTTCTCGGATGCAATGTACTTTTAATACTTACAAAGTGAAATAGTTTAGTACTTTTATATAATTTTCTTTTTTATAGAGATTTATGATGAATATTCTTTGATAGAAAATGTAAGTTCCTAGATGATTCTAGTCAATGACATTTTAATGAATTTTTCGTGCTTAAACGATATGTGGTCTCAAGATAACGAGAAAGAAAAAAAAAATTTATTTAAAACATTTATTATTTTAATTTGTATATTAGTCAACAGATGGCGCCAGTAAACCATGTAATTCTCACCTTAAACTAGGATTGGTTCTATTAGAAATATATCGTCAAAGATTCATATTATATAAGTATTGCTTTGACAATATTAAAATTCTGCTCATCCGATACATTATCGGCGACTTGTCCGTAAAATTATATTAAAAAAATGTAACAAAAAGCAATGTTTTCCTTTTTTTGTTTCATTATTTTTTACAGGGTTGAAAACGGCAAAATAATAAGTGAAAATACATATTAATTGCAATTGAGATTTGTTTGCAGTTTTTTCGAAGGATACGTCTAATTTATGGAGTTATTTGAAACATCATCATGCCCTACAATATCGTAATCTAAGTTGCAGTTACGAACTTTTTTTAAATTTTGTTCGAAATTTTATTTTTGTAAATTAAATAAAAATATCTGCATCAAATTTGGTACAGTAAATTTTTGAGGAGAAATTTATTGTCCGTGAAAAAGATATCTCAAAAATTTTTTAAATGAATCGTTTTCTATTGAAATTTTTGAGGCATGCAATTATTTCGTTTAATCCAGGAATATACAGAGATTCGATTTACAAAAAAAGTGAAATTAAAATGTTATGTAGCTACGTGTTGCTAAAGAGTTACCCTTGCGATGTTTCCTGTTTAACCCTTTCGTGCGCCGTGGGAAGATTAGTTCCCACCTACACCATCTTACGACACACCTGTAGGAAGCGGAAAACCCATTGTAATATACTGGTCTTGCTATTTTGTTGACGGGAAGACTAATTCCCGCTGTCATCTATTGTTCGATCCGTTGAGTAAATTTAGCAGTTCTGTTTTGAAAGTTTGGAGACGTGGAGTGTGAAATAAATGGCTCACGAAAGGATTAAAAAGCACAAAAGCTTTGAAATATTTAGAGCATAGTGATCTCAAAGTTAAAATTGATCTGTTCATTAATGCGTATAACTGATTGTTAGAATACTCAAGTCATATGTTTAGTATAATACTTGTTCTGCGCTCTGGAAGTTGCAAGTCGTGTTACGCTTCCGCCTGTCGGATGTTATATCAATATAACGATCGGTACGGTCAGCTAATTTTGCTCTACGAACGACACCTACTACTTGAAACTGATTCCGAACGGCAACGAACATCCATGCCTTGAGCGATATTCGAACCTGCGGAATACGATAGCGAAGATCAGTTTACCAATGAAAGGAGCATCATTTCGACTTGAGAGAGATATAATTTGGCATAAATGGGTGATGTAGATTAACTGTAATGATTTCCAACTTGATTAAAGAATTATGTTTTGTATGTTAACAAATGACTTCTCAACAATATTTTTTCCCTAAAATGAATTACTCTGAATATGTAGAACTTAATTATAATTATAAAAGTTTTAATTAACAGAAAAAAGTACTGATTCCTAAGGTTATTAAAAAATAGTAATATACCTTCCTACTTTCAAATATTATCGCAGTTTTTTAAGGATATTAATATAAATTTAGGGATATATCGCGATTTTAAATTTCTGATATCGTCCAGCCCTATTGAAATTGCTGCTCGTTCTTCTAGAAAAAGAAAAGCGTCAAATATTATAGAAAATATCCTAGTTACTATTTTAATAATCGTTGCTTCAAATCCTGGAGCATCTTCTTGGGTCAATACCGAACTGGTGACATGACCGTCCCCGAGTTATGTACGTGTAGAAAAGAACTATAAATATAATTAATACACGATTTCTTTTACAGAATTTTAAATCTGAGATGTGGGATAGTATATGAAATTGTAAGCACTTACCATTTTATTTAAGTCGCCTCCTTAATATTTTTAATTTTTAATAGTATGTTTTTTGTTTTAAAATAATCTCGCCAAAAGTGTACGCATATTTCTGCTAGCTTGATAAATCGCCAAATAAATTTTAAAAAATATATAGAAAATTTATTATATGAGTGTTTTATAATTTAATAAACATAGCAAAAAAATATATTTAGTTTTTTTAGTACATTTAAGAAGTTTAATCCTTATTTAAAGTGTGCAAACCAAACTGTGGAACAAATTGTAACAAACTCTAGTAACCTTTCATATTCGATTTTGTGTGCGAACTCTAAAGTAACCCATGTTATAATTATAACTTAGTGTAAATATATACAACCTTTCTACTTTATGAAAAAGTTTATACAACTGTTTTATTGTAAATCAATTTTCCATTTAATTAATATTTACTTCGTGAGAATCGGTAATCCATGCCTCTCGTGTTTTCTGGAAGGTAACCGCTTACACTTATTCCTTAAAACATTAAAGTTGTAATATAAACAATAATTATGTTGAGTTATCAATATTATTTGACAAAAATAAGTTTCGTAAGTAAATTAATTCAATTTTTTTATTCTTCAATCTTTAGAGTGGAATATTTCGCTTAAAATTCAAATACTGGCTTCTGATGGGTTTCTGGTAGCTAACCGGTTGACTCGTGAGATTCGAATTTTTGTGCAGAACTTCTGTCTGTATGCTTTTTTCCAGGGCTTCGAACAGTCCTATTTTTCGTTCCGGTTTCTGTTCAGTTTCGAATAAAAAAAAAAGAAATATATCGGTACAGTTTCGGTTTTTGTTCGACGGAAAATAACGGTTTTCGGTTACGTTCCGAAGAAATAATTTTATTTTATGGATATACTAATATCTACTAAACTTATAATTATTTGTATTTTAAACAAAAAATGTAATTCTATAATTGAGAAGATTTTCTTTACTGAATCTGTACACTATGCGAATGAATAGAATTTTTCGATCGTCAATTATTGGCATTGTTATCCGTTATCACAATCGAATTTGACGATTGAACATTCGACTAAATTCATTCTGCGTCCTACGAGTAGTTTCCTGCAAGACTGAAACGGAAAGGTACGAGTGAACAAGAAAAGAATTAATCGATAAGCAAAGGACATGTACATTGGATTGGTTTGGAGCGCTACGTTCTACTTTTTTTTTTGCTACATGAGGGCTATCGAGACTGGGGACCTACTGTCTAAAGCCGATTCCGTACGGCTACGAACATCCAATCCATGTCACAGTCGGATTCGAAACCACAACTTTGATACCAAAGATCGGCGCCTTAACCGTAAGACAAAATAGACATAAAATGACGATAAGTTAGAAAATATTGATAAGTTGGTGACAGTAACAAAATGACTGAACATGTATCGATCCGAATTAAACCGATATTTTTTCGGTTTTCGTCCGACCAAAATAACGGGTTTTTCCGATTTTCGGTTCAGTTTCGTTTCGAAGCCCTGCTTATTTCATTCCCGCCTCACATGCTACCCTCCCGTAGGTCATTTCTTTAACTACCCGTTGGCAACGAATCCGTAGGGCTTTACTTTTCGGTCTGGTGTTCCACGCGTTCCAAATCAGCTGCGGGCATGGATTCCACTTTGAGAAATAGGTTCCAGTGTCTTTAGTCATCTTGTAGTAAAAATAAGCTGTTCAAATAACAACACATTGGGTAACGTGAACATCGAGAAGATTCGATAGAAAACTTGTACATTCCATGTCTTAATGTGTTTTGTAAGCATAATTTACAAATCATGTCATCTTTTTTGAGCCGAGGAATCATTAAAAAAGTCGAGTAAAAGAAAGAACACAGTTTTGGTGCTATAAGCATAACATTTATTATCGAATTGCTCAGAAAAAAAAAATAAAAGAAAAAAAATCCGATGCATTTCATTTTGCAATCCATCATCCTATTCTAAATATATCACGTGAACATCTGTTTAATTATGCTCACTTTCTAAAATTTTAGATGTATAGGGCATTTTGTCATTTGCAGAGTCCCCGAAAGGTTAAAAGTCAGCTCCGTTTCTCAAGGTTTAGTGTAGTTTTGAGATTTCAAGTTGTATATAATCTGTTTTTATTATTCCATAAAAGCGTTTAGATATGTATATAGTCATTAAGGATATTTTGCGCAGTTCGTTTTTAGAATGTACGTTTTTTCATATATTACATCGATCCAAATATTTATAAACAATTATTGTTTGAAAAATTAA
>CM063497.1:4226174-4256174 GCA_032207245.1 Pardosa pseudoannulata
ATACCCTTCTATTAATATTTTTCGTTTTGCGGAATGCAGATTTGAATTTTTGAAAAACAATCGTTCATTGGTTCTTAAAACATTCTTAAATGCAAAAATTTTAGCCTCGTGATCCAAAAACTTTCTTTTAGTATCCGATTTGTCTTCTAGACTTCCATTTTGTTCTTCAAACTTTTAAAATGTAATTGTCGATTTAGATTGTAGCGAATTTGCCATAAATCTTCTAAATATGAAAAAAGGAATCGCATAAACGAAAAATAAATTACATTATTTCAATTGTTCGGACTAGAAAATATTTAATATAAAATAGAATCTCCGTATTATCAAAATGTATAAAAAGTTTCCGAAAAACTGTTTAAATAGAAAAATTTCGGAAAAAATAAGAAAATGGTTTAAAAGTCAGTTAAAACACGAGAAAAAAATGAATCGTGAATAAATTACTTAATTTTTGTTTTATTTTCTAAGGATTCACGTATCCAAGCGATGTTTTTCCAGAGAAGGTGGTGGTGGTAGTCCCAGTACCCCGTCAGAAATGCAGGGACATCGAGTTGCTAGATCTGTTGCCATTTCATGTGTATGCTATTTTTCTTGAAAGTTTAAGTCAAATTCGTGCGGTTAAAATATCTTCATTGTGTTTTTCAGTGCAAACGCGAGTGCGTAACCTAACAGGCATCGCAACTCGAATCCCTGATGAATACAAGTTTCCGAAAACGATCCCAAACACTTATTAAGTTGCGTTTATCAAATTAAAAATATGATCTATAAACAATCCAAAGATTAAATATATATTTATGAAATCTCTCGCAAACAACCAAAATTCGATATAAGATAAAGTGCTGTGGATATGTCACAATAGAAAATGAAATATTAGTTTAAAATTCACACTTTATAGTGGTATGTACAAAATATACGGATACTACAAGTGTTCATGGATAAAATGGACAACACTAACGAATTTAAAAAAAGAAACCATTTATTTGTCTGTTGCACAAAAACATAAAAGAATAAAACAGAAAAATAAATTAACAAAATCAAATTTGTGAATATTAGGTATAAATTGACTGAACAGAATTCTTTTACACTATTTACAATCAGGACGATGTCATAAATACCGTTCCTAAAGAAGGAACTCCTGTGTAAATCTTCCTGTCGAATCGGAGTCAAAGAACACAGTTCTAGTGGTTTGTATCCGACACAGTTCTAGTGACACAAACTCGTTTTGCTGTGTTCCGGGCACAGAGGGATCATAAATATATACATTAGAGACTTGCATCAAAACATTAATGGATATTATAAAAAGAAATGTACAAAATACACGAGTGTTGATGTGTGCTTCGTAAGAGTGCACATTGGCCAGAGGGCTGAATTGAACGGCTGTCTTGCGTTGTCAAGACTGAACTGCTGCTATTTCGCCGTTTCAATTAAGTGCGTTATAAACAATAAATAACATAAAATTACGTTTGTGATATAAAAAAAGGAATAATTATAAAAATAACTAGTACAAAAAGAACGATGCAAAGAGTGCAATGAGTAGCGTCATTTACAAGTGATACAAACTGGTAAATCCGAGTATCATTTTTTTCCGAGGACGAAGGCTTTAACAAGCAACTTGTTGACTGTCGCGCCATTTCATGTATATGCTATTTTCCTTGAAAGCTTAAGTGTTAATTCGTGTGGTTAAATTATCTTCATTGTGTTTTTCAGTGTAAACACTTGAACGTAACCTAACAGGCATCGCAACTGGTATTCCTCATGAATACAAGTTTCTATAAACGATCTAAAACACTTATTAAGTTGGGTTTATCAGATTAAAAATATGTTCTATAAAAAATCCAAAGATTAAATATATATTTATGAAATCTCTCGCAAGCAATCAAAAACTGATATAAGTAAGATACAATGCGGTGGATATGTCACAATAGAAAATGAAATATTAGTTTAAAATTCACACTTTATAGTGGTATGTACAAAAAATACGGATACTACATGTGTTCATGGATAAAATGGAACAGTAACGAACTTAAGAAAAGAAACGATTTATTTGGCTGTTGCACAACAACATCAAGGAATAAAACACAAAAAATTCAATGAAGAAAATCAAATTTGGCAATATTAAATATAAATTGACTGAACAGAATTGTTTTACGCTATTTACAACCAGGACGATGTCGTAAGAACCGTCCTAAAAAGGAACTCCTGTTTAAAACTCCCTTTCGAATCGGAGTCGAAGAACACGGACTCCGACGCAGTGTTAGTGACACAAACTCGTTTTGCTGTGTTCGGGCACAGAAGGCACATAAATAAACAAATACATTAGAGACTTGCATCAAAATATTAATGGATACATAAAAAGAAATGTACAAAATATAAGAGTGTTGATGTGTGCTTCGTGAAAGTGGACTTCAGCGTGTTCCAGGCAAGAAGGTTCTATTGAACAGCTCGTTGGCTGTTGCACCGTTGTCAATGTTGAACTGCTGCCACTTCCTCGTTACAAGTATGACTTGCAAATTGTCTTTGAAAAACTTGATGGCCTGCTGAAGCAAGTCATCTTCGCCGTACCGAAGTGCCAGGGTCAGGACGTCGCAGAATGAGTCCCCGGAGAGAGTTCGGCGCATGTGTTCAACGCACTTGGACTTCAGATTGGACACGTCGTACTTGTCGGCAGCCACGTACAATTTAAAGGTGTTATCGTCCGACAATCCAGCTTCGACGTCCCCAGTGTACAGGTACTCGAGGAAGTCTTTAAAGGCATCCGGGTCGAGATCGTCGACGACCACTCGCCCGCTCTCCTTCTCGGCCATGTCGTGTCCAAACATGGCATCGAAGACGGTCGAGCGAGCACGAAGGACGACCCTGTGTACTCTGAATTTTTTTCCGCGCACCACGAAGCAGGCGTCACTCTCCGTTTCGTTCTGCAGGACTCGCCTGTAGTCAGACTGCAATTTTCCAATGTCTAAAATGAAAACAAATGAGATTATGAAATATGAAGTCAACAGCGTGTCTGTCCTACCTCTAACGTGACTGCTCTCTTACGGTGTGACTAAAGATCTACTATGGATGCGTGTGGTACATTTAAATCGTCGTGTTTAATCGCCTTCTATTTCGCCTTTCAAACATTCTTCGAAGACACTTTGCCCAAAGGAAAGTAAACACGCTTTGGTTAGGAGTTCTACGACTTCATTCACGCCGTGCACCAAAGAAGTCGAGTGTCGCACTCTGCAACCAATTCTATACTATTCGTGTCGTTGTACAAGGCAGATACAAAAATCAAACTGCATTATTTTACGAGTTTGTCTCACGACGGAAATGCATCAGTATATATATATATATATATACATATATATATATATATATATATATACATATATATACATATATACACACACACACACACATATATATATATACACACATATATATATATACATATATACACACATATATATATATATACATATATATATATATATACATATATATATATATATATACACACATATATATATACATATATATACACACATATACACATATATATATATACATATATATATATATACATATATATATACATATATATACATATATATATATACATATATATATATATATACATATATATACATATATATATACATATATATATATATATATATATATATACATATATATATACATATATATATACATATATACATATACATATATATACATATATATACATACAGGGCATCTGCCAAAATACAATTTTTCAAATCCACGACTTTCCCTGATTTTAGCAGATCATTTTCCATGACTTTAAAAATATTTTGGTATATATGAATAACAATTCTGATGTACATACAAATAAAATGCATGCTTTTAGAGAAATTACTAGAATTTACGATAAAAAATACTTTATAAATGTTTTTAAACTCATATAAATAAATTGTTGTAGCACCTACATACCTTAGTTTAATCATATAGCAATTTTCTAAATGCAATCAAAAAAGTTTCGAATTTGAATTCAGTTTACTTAGGTGACCATGAATAGTGGCCAAACATGGTAACCCAATAATGTTTATTTATAATAGCCCTAAAGATAAGATTTTAGTACAAAATATAAGCTTAACTAATTTTTATTAAATTATTATTATTATATTAAAAAAATTTATATTATATATATACATAAATATATATACATACACTTATACATATAAAATTATACTCATCTTTAGGACATACAAAGGGGAACTACCCTTAAATAGAGCAATTGTGTCGTAATGATGAGCCGCATTAATTGACCAGGAGTCACCTGCACTCATATTACAAAGAAATGTATTAAAAATTCGAAAGAGTCGTACTTTACGGCGCTCTCATATGTTGAGATAGGGGTGGAACTCGGCTGATTTCAGTACTCAGAGTTTTAGTGGACGTCGTCACGTCTGAAAGAACAAAAATGAGAGAGGGAGGGTGTCAGCACAGGTATTTTCGTCCGTGTGCACACCAAGGACCTCACCTGTTAATCCAGTCTCTTTCTGTACGGAGGAGGTTCCGGTTCCAGTGCTGCTCTGCTCGCCAAGGTGAAGCAATAACCATAAATACAAGTGGCCATGCCGAACATAGTTATCTCTGTCTTTCTCCAGTGTAGAGAATGATACACAGAATCCAACGTTGCCAACTAATTGTCTCGAATTATCGGAAGAGGCAGGAAAACCTGTTAACAAATGTCCGACTCTATAGAAGACGGCGTTTACTGTAAAAGTGGACGTCAGTCTGACCAGTCGGAGAACGGTGTCCCCCCTATCCCCGTTCGCTTCGAATCGTAAGCAGTAGGTGTCCCCAGCGAAGCGAAATTCGGGACTAGTGAGGGAATCACTCGACTCCCTCAGCAGCTGGAAAACATTGGGGACAAACAACTGGACACGTGTGCAGGGGAACTGAGTGGTGAGCTCCATTTTCGCTGGACTTTGTCTCGACGAAAATGAAGCACTGTGTCCTGAAAACGAAAGATTATGAGTCACCAAATGAATAAAAACATTTTAGAAAATGAAGCTTTTGTCAAATTGATAAATTTAAAAAATATTTTCTATTAATCGTTTAATCTTTATTAATCATGTACACATTTCTACGGCCATCTCTAACATTTCGAACGAGATTACCAAAACTTTCTTGAATTTAAATTATTGGAATGAATTAAAACATTTCAGAGTAAAAAAACTACAAATCGAATGCTCACTGTATGAGAGACAAACGGATGGAAAAGAATGACAGAATGGAATTTGTTTTACATCGAATAGACACGAAAATTATAATCCGATCTCCGGAACCGGGGTGCGAAAACCACTTTCGGCATGGATGTGTTAAGCCGTTCGGAATCTGATTAAACAATAGAACTCGGTTTCATTACGACGCGTGCGGCAAAAAAGTAGACAGTAAATGCTTCCAAACAATATATACATTATTCTTTCACAGTCTTTGGAACGATTTTGGAGAATACAATATCAAGAAATTGAAACGAAACTATCGAAATGGCGAAGTAGTTCAGGACTGAGAAAATAATTCTAAGTGGGATTCGAAAAAACATTTTTTTCCACTGATATAAAACTATATTAAATTCCAGAACAGATAAGTTAAGAAACAGAAAAAAAAGAACTAAAATGTGTTTCATATTTAAGACAAGTTATTCTGCACTAAACATTTACAAATATTCTATGTTCAATGTGCACGTATAAAATATAATTTTACTACTAACGGAAAAAACATTCCGGACATAAAAAACACAAGTTTGCTGCTAGTAATTTAAGTTATAAATCGAGCACAAGAAGAATATTAAACGAGAATTGAATCGATATTTTATAATAAATAGCAGAAATATTCCACAATTCGATCCATTACTCAGGAGATACACACACGAAGGGATACTTACCCAGGAATCCTCCCTGCTCCTCTTCCCCTTGAGCCGAACTTCCAGCTCCACTCATTCTGCACACGATGGTCAGGTTGCCATCCGGAACATACACATCTCTTTCTCTCTCAATCCAGGATCTTCCATAGCAAAAATTTTGTTGTAATGACACCGGATTATAAACGTAACGTTCATCTCCACTTGGCAGTCTCTTCCTTAACCCAATTTTACAGGAAACTTCCCTTTCTGGAGAATTCCCACTCAGTCTCCGAACGTGGAATGCTGTTTTATCTCCATTCATTTTCGGGTATAGTCTCATACCATATGGGTCACCCCTGTAGAGGAATTCGGGGCTGTCCACGAAGAATTCATTTTCCTGCGGCAGCTCCCAAAAATCACGGATGACCCACGTGATGAGTTGAAAAGTGGACTGGGTTCTAATCTCCATTTTCGAAAGATCCTGAACAAAAGAAAAAGCAGAATATTTTAATTATCACATATTCTATTTCAAAAAAATGGATTTTAATTATAAAATTTAATTGCCTACAATAGTATCCCTCAATTTAAAAAAACTTCTTTACAGCAGTGGAATCTCCTTATTTCGAATATTTCGTGTATACTGGAGTGTTTTATAAGTATGTTTCTTCCCCGATTGAGTGCCAACTTTCTACTTCGATTGTAGATATTTCGAAGGATTTCTCACGTGTTTTTTAATTTGTATTAGTTTCTTTTTTTTAACAAGAGTAGAACACACGTTCTATTAATTTTTCAAACAATAATTTGTTTATAAATCTTAAAGATTTGGATCGATGTAATATATGAAAAAACATACATTCTAAAAACGAACTGCGCATAATATCCTTAATGACTATACACATATCTAAACGCTTTTATGGAATAATAAAAACAGATTATATACAACTTGAAATCTCAAAACTTCCCTAAACCTTCAGAAACGGAGCTGACATTTAAACTTTCGAGGACTCTGCAAATGACAAGTCTGATGACGCATCACACATCTGAAATTTTAGAAAGTGAGCACCATTTGACAGATGTCCACGTGATATTTTTAGAATACGATGATGGGTTGATAAATGAAATGCATCGGCTTTTATTCTTTTATTTTTTGCTGAACAATTCGAGAATACATTTTATGCTTATAGCACCAAAACTTTGTTCTCTCTTTTACTCGGCTTTATTAATGAATCTCCGGCTCACAAAAGTTGACACATTTTGTAAATTATATTTACAAAACAGATGTCTAAAGAGACCGGAACCGATTTCTCAATGTGAAATCCATGCCCACATCTGATTTGGAACTCGGGGAATATAAGACAGAAAAGTAATGCCATACGGATTCGTTGCCAACGGGTAGTTAAAGAAATGACCTACGGGAGGGTAGCATGTGAGGAGGGAATGAAAAAAAAAAAAAAAAAACCCTTCGAAACGAAACTGAACCGAAAATCGAAGAAACCCGTTAATTTGGTCAGACGAAAACCGGAACCTAACCAAAAAAATATCGGTTTAATTCGGATCGATACATGTTCAGACATTTTGTTACTGTCACCAACTTATCAATATTTTCTAACTTATCGTCATTTTATGTCTATTTTATCTTACGGTTAAGGCGCCGATCTTCGGTACCGAAGTAGTGGATTCGAATCCGACTGTGACATGGATTGGATGTTCGTAGCCATACGGAATCGGCTTTAGACAGTACGTCCCCGGTCTCGATAGCCCTCATGTAGCAAAAAAAGTAGAACGTAGCACTCCAAACCAATCCAATGTACATGTCCTTTGCTTATCGTACCTTTCCGTTTCAGTCTTGCAGGAAACTACTCGTAGGATGCAGAATGAATTTAGTCGAATGTTCAATCGTCAAATTCGATTGTGATAACAGATAACAATGCCAATAATTGACGATCGAAAAATTGTATTCATACGCATAGTGTTCAGATTCAGTAAAGAATATCTTCTCAATTATAGAATTACATTTTTTGTTTAAAATAAAAATAATTATTTCGTCGAACAAAAACCGAAACTGTACCGATATATTTCTTTTTTTATTCGAATCTGAACAGAAACCGGAACGAAAAATAGAACGGTTCGAAGCCCTGGAAAAAAGCATACAGGCATAAGTTCTGCAAAAATTCGAATCTCATGAGTCAACCGGTTAGTTACCAACAACCCATCAGAAGCCAGTATTTGAATTTTAATCGAAATATTCCACTCTAAAGATTTAAGAATAAAAAAATTGAATTAATTTACTTACGAAACTTATTTTTGTCAAATAATTAATATTGATAACTCAACATAATTATTGTTTATATTACAACTTTAATATATTAAGGAATAAGTGTAAGCGGTTACCTTCCAGAAAACACAAGAGGCATGGATTACCGATTCTTACGAAGTAAATATTAATTAAATGGAAAATTGATTTGTAATAAAACAATTGTATAATTTTTTTCAAAAAGTAGAAAGGTTGTATATATTTACACTAAGTTATAATTATAACATAGGTTACTTTAGAGTTCGAGCACAAAAGAAAATATGAAAGGTTACTCGAGTTTGTGACAATTCGTTCCACAGTTTGGTTTGCACACTTTAAATAAGGATTAAACTTCTTAAATGTACTAAAAAAGCTAAATATATTTTTTTTTTGCTATGTTTATTAAATTATAAAACACTCATAATAAATTTTCTATATATTTTTTAAAATTTATTTGGCGATTTATCAAACTAGCAGAAATATGCGTACACTTTTGGCAAGATTATTTTAAAACAAAAAACATAGTATTAAAAATATTAAGGAGGCGACTTAAATAAAATGGGAAGTGCTTACAATTTCATATACTATCCCACATCTCAGATTTAAAATTCTGTAAAAGAAATCGTGTATTAATTATATTTATAGTTCTTTTCTACACGTACATAACTCGGGGACGGTCATGTCACCAGTTCGGTATTGACCCAAGAAGATGCTCCAGGATTTGAAGCAACGATTATTAAAATAGTAACTAGGATATTTTCTATAATATTTGACGCTTTTCTTTTTCTAGAAGAACGAGCAGCAATTTCAATAGGGCTGGACGATATCAGAAATTTAAAATCGAGATATATCCCTAAATTTATATTAATATCCTTAAAAACTGCGATAATATTTGAAAGTAGGAAGGTATATTACTAATTTTTAATAACCTTAGGAATCAGTACTTTCTTCTGTTAATTAAAACTTTTATAATTATAATTAAGTTTTACATATTCAGAGTAATTCATTTTAGGGAAAAAATATTGTTGAGAAGTCATTTGTTAACATACAAAACATAATTATTTAATCAAGTTGGAAATCATTACAGTTAATCTACATCACCCATTTATGCCAAATTATATCTCTCTCAAGTCGAAATGATGCTCCTTTCATTGGTAAACTGATCTTCGCTATCGTATTCCGCAGGTTCGAATATCGCTCAAGGCATGGATGTTCGTTGCCATTCGGAATCAGTTTCAAGTAGTAGGTGTCGTTCGTAGACCAAAAATAGCTGACCGTACCGAACGAAATCAAAGCGGTTTTATTGGTATTATAACGTCCGACAGGCGGATGCGTAATATGAGTTACAACTTCGAGCGTTATCCTAAACATATGACTTGAGTATTCTAACAATCAGTTATACGCATTAATGAACAGATCAATTTTAACTAATTTTAATTAATTTTCACTATGTTCTAAATATTTCAAAGCTTTTGTTCTTTTTAACTCTTTCGCGAGCCATTTATTTCTCACTCCACGTCTCCAAACTGTACCAAATTTGATGCAGATATTTTTACTTACGTTTTAAAAAAAGTTCGTAACTGTAATTTAGATTGCGATATTGTAGGACACGATATTTCAATTAATTCCATAAATTACATATCTTAAAAAAAAAAAACTGCACACAAATCTCAATTGCAAATAAATATATTTTCACCGATTATTTTGCCGTTTTCAACTCCGTAAAAAATGAAACAGAAAAAAAGCAAAACATTGCTTTTTGTTACATTTTTTTATTATAATTTTACGTTCAAATGTCACCGATATATATATCTGCAGAGAAGAATTTGAATAATGTTAAAGCAATACTTAAATAATATCAATCTTTGACGATATGTTTCTAATGGAACCAACCGTAGACTAACATACAAATTAAACCGATAAATGTTTTTTGTGTTTCTTGTTATCTTGACACCAAATATCGTTTAAGCACGAAAAATTTATTAAAATGTCATTGAATAGATCATCTAGGAACTTATATTTTCTATCAAAGAATATTCATCATAAATCTCTATAAAAAACAAAATTATATAAAAGTACTAAATTATTTCACTTCATAAGTATTAAGTACATTGCATCCGAGGAAATATATTCTATTTAAAATTTAATATTTAATTTTAAAAATTTGCAATTTAAATGGACTTTTCGTTAATTCTAAGACTAAGTTTCAAATGTACATACTGGAGCAATAAATTTTAATTTACATTTTTCATTACCTTGACTCTTCGCAAAAGTGCAGATGTTCAACTTTGAAAAGTTAGTTAATTGCTATTTTTATATAAACTAAGAAGGAAACAAAGTGCTGTTTAACTAATTATTTAATAAAATTATACAAAACTTCTATATTTTAAATAGTTGTGAAATCATATCTCTAAACTTTAATATAACATTTAACAGAGTAAAATTATGTTACTTTCCGTAAGATTTCAAGAGTTTTACTCAGTAAAAGTCACTTACAAAACTATTGTGCAGTAATATTGCTACATTTAGCAAGTTCATATATGTCACATTAGTTATTTAATATCTTCAGACTTGCAACTGCTGAGGTACTTTCAAAAAGGGAAGAAAAGTGACAAATACAGATTAAGTGAATAAAAAATGATTAAACATTGAAAAAAAAAAGGCAATTTTTCCCCCTCTTGATTACAGATGCTTTCATGAAGATTGTTCTATTTATTTTAATTCTAAATCAAATGATTCATGCAAGACAAGATTTTAGCGTCAAATACAAAAAAGGTTAAAAATTTCGTTTAACACAACTCAACATTGCTTTTTAATTTATGAAAATCTATAAATTAGATTTGAATAGATACAATACATTAATTTTATAATCACACTTTTCTGCATATATTAATGTTTTGAAATATGTACATAGCTAGATTAGAGTATCTAAACAAAAATTGTGAAGAAAAAGTAAAAAGAAAAATGTGTGCTTTGACGTAAAGTACTTTAATGTATTAAATGTACATTTCAGGAACTTCTTTGCGTTTTTTTTAAATCACTGAATTCTGGAAACCATATGACTAATTACATTTCAATAAGAAAAATAAGATTAGAGCATCCCATTTTTTGTCTTTTATTAAATTATTTTATTATTAATTCAAATTTTCTTGTTTCAACACTAGACTTTTACTGTGATACACCAAGAAAAAAGTGACTGTTTACTTTAAAAGTGATCAATTCTAAAAAAAGTAACTAAAGGTGAGAAAAGCAACGAAATTGCAAGCCTGTATCTTAGTTCCCAGACACTAAGTATGGAAGAAATTGGAAACTATTCTATTATTATAGAACATGAAAAAAAAAAAAAACTTTTTTAAATGTACAAAATTCCATGCAAGTGTCGTAGCTGAGTACAGATATTGCGAACAGAGTCTGGGGGATCTTACATAATATTTGAAGGATTTTGGGTTCTTTAAGGCTTCTATTATAATAGATTTGAGAAAGAAATTCTGAGGAATACTAATGTCAAAAATACTTGAGCGCACTCGACACATTCAAAAAAATAGTACACATTTGATTATGTAAATTAAGAGTCAGTTTAATCTTTAAAAGATTAAGGTATATTGACTGACCCCTTAACTGACAAATTACCCTCAAATTATCATTCTTTCCAATGTTAATAACTTTTTTAAGTATGCAATCAACTACTATAGCCCCCTTATATCACTGCTGTTCATCTGTAAAAATCCAATGCATTGCTAGTATGAGGGAGGTGTGAATAACTGGGGTGTAAAAATACCAACAGTGTAAAAGGTTTACAGAAAACAAATAAGTTTTACTATACACAAAAATAGACACAGTGATACTTGTCTCGTGGAAATTTGCAATAATAAATCGTTAAAATGTTTGCATGAACTAACACAAAAAGAAAATGAAAATCTGGTAATGTCTTGTGGAGTATCATTTCACATGGATTCTTTGTTGAACATGCAACATTTTGCATCTCTGATCGAGTGTAACTGTCATATAAATTAACATTGGCAACAACAGGTATAGAAAAGTATTACAAGAATTAAAACTCGATTCCTGGTCCCTATACACTCACGGGATAGAAGAACATTGACAATAGCAAACTGTTGATTTCAAATGTCATATTTTGCAGGGTGCAAAAGTAACTGAATAACTTCAGACTTTGCTAAATCAATAAAATATAAATAAACAATACCCACTGCAGCATTTAACAGTATAAAATTAAGGCTACATGACAATATAAGGGTTTCCATTTTTTTTTTTTTTTTTTTTTTTTTTTTTTTTTTTTTTTTTAGAAGAAAAATTAAGGACTTTTTAAGGAGGAAAGTAACTTTTTAACTTTATACTTTAAACCTTTTCAGTATTCAAGATTATTTTTTTGTCAAATAAGTTTTCTAGCTTGTGACAGTACTAAAACTAAAATATTTATATATATTAAGGATATCAAGGAAAAATTTTGAATTATTACAGTAATATTCAACATACATGTAAAGATTTTCTTTTTCATTATTACTGCACTTTTGGATAAAAAATGTAAAAGAATGTTATGAACATTAACAAATATTTATTTACTATTTGCAAAGAAATTTCCAATAGTGTAAGTTCACATACATAAGTTAATTTTGAAAATTGAACAGATTTCTTTTTTGTTTGTTTTAGAAACTTTTTAGCTCAAGTTCTCAAACTCAACTACTTTTCTTTTATACCTTTCAATGGTTGAAATTGATAGCATTCCTATTTAAAAATTAAGAACTTTTTAAGGACCTTTGACAAAAATTAAATAGTTTTAAGGGCCATTAAAAAATGAAGGCTAAAATTAAGGAGTTCTTAAGGACTTTTAAGGAGCATGGGAACCCTGAATATTAGTCATACAGAACATGGTTGGCAGGCCTGGCTAAAAGGAAAAGAAAAGAATTTAAAGCTGCAGTGTTTAATAATCACATGCTTCAATAGCAGAAATAGGTCTTAAATAGGCATATAGCACTCAGTTAATCACAGTGAAACATATGTGATTAACACATTCGATGAATTCCATCATAACATCACTGATTTGCAGTGACATCCTACAGATGTTGCAGAGAAAATTTTTAAATTTCAGTCTTCCCAACAGATTTTAAAGAACTTCCAATTAAACAAAATATTTTCACTAAAGTGTAAAATAAGTTAGTAAGTAAAAGAAATGGAATATTTTAGCTTCACATTTCATTATTCCAAAGTAAATTTTCTATAAATGAGATTTAGGTTCCTTTCTAGAACATGTTATATTTGTTTCTGGAATCCAAATAGGAAAAAGATACAATTCTAAAATCTTAAAACAATATTTAAAATAATCTAAAATAAATTTATAATTTCAATCATCTATTCGTTAGGAAGAAAAGTAAATAGAATATTACCAATAATAAAATCTTTAGTCGTAAGAAACAAGCTTAAGACAGGAAATGCAAAACAGGTCAAACTATCCCGAGAAAATTCTATCTTGTGAAACCTAGATCAGGGCCTGGGAAGAGAAGAAAAATTTGCTTAATTTCAAACAGACGACATTCTTAAACTCTAAAGTCTGATGAAAACACAATTGAAAGAAATTGCACAGCAATACAAAGAGCTCAAGGAAATCTGAAGTTTCGGACAATAAAATCTCATAATTTGATACAACACTTTGAAAATCTCACTGAAAATAATAAGAGAAAAAATATATTGTGAAAAATGAAAGAAGAGACAAAAGTGAATGACATTTCTGATTTATTTCCTAAACAAAGTATTCTGCAATTCAGATCATATAGAAAATCGTATGTTTACAAGTACTAGTTGACCTACAGAGAATTTTTAACTTTTAATATATATATTTAGACATGAAAATATTCAGATTCTTCTGTGAGGAACATTTATGGATTTAAAATTTAACAGACTACCCATAAAATACATGAGGAAACAATTTACATATATAATAAATAAAACAATATAATCCATATAAAAACAGACATAATTATATATATTATTGGTTTTTAAATTAAAGAAAGCCAATTAAATCAAACACACACGAAAATATAAAGAGTCAACAGAAGTTTATGCATTGAATAATGTACAGTAACTCTTATCTTCAACAAATGTGCACTTTCTTGAGTCACATTGAACCTAATCAAAATATTTACATTTTTCTATCCTTCAAATTTGAACTAAATGAAGCTTGATTCTTTAGCACAATACTGTAAACTCCTTCACGTGCAGCATTACTGTGTGGAAAGCTTATTATGTTCAGCATTAATTTTTGCAAGATCTGGTATTTGATTGCTGAATAGTGATCTTTTAGTTGTTCAAAATTTTTGTTCTTTTTCTGAGTAAACTGAGGAGTTTAGGGAGTTATTAAATTTCATATTTGTCTAGAGCAAGTCCTGATAATTGAGAGTAGTTCAGATGTCTGTGTGTGTGTATATATATATATATATATATATATATATATGAATGACAACACAGTTATTCATTTTTAGTTATTACAATCAAAAGTGAAGAAATCTCGAGAACAAAAGCAATCAAAGGAATATCGGTTCCAACATTTTGTACTTTCTGCTGTCTAAATAAACTGAACAAATTTAAAACAAACAATTCAACCTCAGCCTTAAGTCTGCCTATTTTTAGGTGACGATGAAATATATTAATTGTACTTTATAGCTATACATAATAGATAATTAAGTTGAATAATTATTCAAAGTAAACATAATAAAAGAGAAATAAATATACACAATACATCAATACACAGAACGAGAATAGTCTATATATAAAACTTTAGAATTTAATAAATAATACGAACACTTATTTACTCGGAATTACTGATGCACTACCTATAGTGATATAATTATGCACTTAGATTAGATTAAAATCAAATGAATGAATTTAAGCACGGAAAACGTAACACCACAACGGTAAAAGAGAAACGGGACTACAAATAATTAGTTAAGTAAAATAAGAAATGGTTTATTTAGAAAATTTAGATATGCTTGTATACGTATATCAGTCAGCTTTTCAAACTTATCTCTTACTCCACGTAGACAGGAGCTTCTGCACAGTGAATCGGTACCCAGCTATCTGCGCATGCTCACGGACTTTGACTTTCAAGTTCAGGTTTATAATAGTTGGCGCAATATGGATGACGTTGGCGCATTTTTATTAATTTTACTTTTGAGAAAGTTAGATAAAGGTTGTTATATTGTTATCTTAATCGCTCAAGTTGGCCAACAATAATTCAATACAAAGCATGTTTAGGCAAAAATAAAAACAAGACTTATTTTGATAAGAACTTAATGATTTTACCATTGGCAATCTCATAATTTAAATTTTTACAATTGTGCATAAGATAATTTTAAAATTTTCTCACTGAAATTTGTATTTTTCATCCCATTTCTAATGCACAAAAATATAATTAAAAACTACCAGTAGCACTGTTTTAATCTTACACATATTTTATACTCATACACATAAACATTTTGGCTTGACACATGATTTGAAAATTAATTCTTATTTAATACAAACTCATTTTATCATCTCTTTAATACAAACTTTTGTTGAAACCAATTGGGAAAGTATCTAAATCTTATTCATTAATTTAACATGCTTAGATTTAATTTATTTTTAAATTTAACATTATATACATTGTGTCAATATTTTACTGTATTCAAAAAATATATTTCAATCATCATGATCTTTGTTTTACTTTCAATTTATTTAAAAGCAATGTATTAGCTAGAAATAGAATTCACTAAATTTGCATAATGTTACGCACACTTGACAGAGGAACTTATACTACAATTTAAATGCCATAGGAACTACACAAGAGTTCATCTTGTCATAAGATATAATTAAGTTAAAAATTATGAAATTATTTTTGTGGTTTTGAACAGTTGTGGAAAACAAATGTCCAACTTTTGATATATTTTCTTTGTCTTTATTGAATGAAGCAACTCTGTTCATGTATATTTACCTTTTTTTTAACTTTCGCGAATGTAAATACTAATTAATATTTCTATTTACCCCATATTTTACTTGTGACTTTTTTTATTGTATTATTCATTCTTTACATATTAATGTTACTTATTCCGTATTATGTAAAACAGTTTCAAATACTTGTTGAATGCTTTTTAATGATTACAAAATTTTAAGTTATATGATTTTTTTTAATATTTGATATATGTCCAATTAGAAAAATTTCAAGAAATCATAATAGTTTATACAAATATGAGATTGGCAAAAATAATTATGCTGACAATTTAACAAATTATCCACATTCATAATATAATTTTTTTTCTTTTCTGTAGTCTTACATATTTTACAATTAGTTTTCAGTTCAGCAGTTTAAATTAGCTCTCCTCTATGATACTTTGTTGTAAAAATCCAAAAAAGGGAAATTGAATTGATAGTAAATTTTTAATTAATATGGTTCACATTTCAAAGTTGACAAAATAAAAATAGCGAAATAATATAGAATAATAAATGTGTGAACACTGCTGTGAATTTTTATAGCCAAAAAAACACCCAAATAAATACTGCTTATATTCTTTATAGCAGTATTTATCAAGTATTCATCTAGCTTTTCCATTGTCAAAACATTTTTGGCATTAAAATAACTAAAATAATATCTTCACAAAATACAATTTTGAATTATTTCAGAAATAAATTTGGCCAACATATATCTTGACCATTAGAAATATATACTATAAATATTTTACAAGGAAAAAAATACTTTATGAAAAAGGAAACAGTAAATTTTCCAGAATAAAGTTCAGTAAAATGAGAAACTAACTGAAAAAGAGCAAAGATATAAAAAAGTACGATAATAAATTGCTGATAGATTAATAATACAGCCTTCACTAAACTTTGTTCAGAATAATACTTATCTATAAAACAGACCAACTACAAAGAAATTCAGAGTTGAATTTGATAATACTTTTCAATATACAGCCTTACAGTTAAACAGTTTACAAATCATAAATCCTATTATAATAATTTATATTTCCCATATTAATTGAATTAGTTTCATTTAGCTCTTTTTTTTACACAAAAAGATTTAGTCATGTGAAAATATATGAAATAAAATATTATTAATATTGTCATATGTATAAATAATATATATATATTTCATTGAAGCAAATATTGAAAATATTTTATCCCATTCACTACTTGGGTAACCTTTCAAAATAATGTTAAAAATAATATTACAGATACAATTTTATACTACTGAAAAGAGAAAAATGATTTCTGGTATTTTTCTTTTATAAATTAATATATTTCTCAGATTTTCACACAAATTATCTTCACCATTTTCTAATCTTTGAAAGTTATACACACAGAAGCTTATAGGTAGCGTGTAAAACTAGAATTTTTACAACGCTCTGAATTTTAATTTTTTAATGACATACTTGAGAAAATAAATTAGAAAAGTTCATAATTTATAATGACAATTTTGGAATAAGTTACTGTTGGTTTGTTAAACTACATTTCAGCTATTGTGAATACATTATATAAACAAAATGTATCAGGTTTGCAAGATTAAACTTTTTACTTTCATAATTACATTGAACTTACAAATTTGTAAATGATATTAAAATTTTACTTTTAAGAGGTAAAACTAAATGGTTTTCAAGACTTAGATTTTAAATTTATATTATATTAAGTACTTCCTACATTAAGTTGTAAAACTTTACAGAAATCTAAGGAAATACAGCTGAGAACCTTTGAATAAATTATATCAAAACAACTGCGTACATTATTAATAAAGAGATTATCATTATATAGTTATCTCATAACTATATTATTATTATAGTATACCATATTATATAGTTATACTATACATTATATAGTTATTATATAGTTATACCATAGAGATAGCATCCACAATCTCAAATAACAGGAAATTAAATAAAAACACATGAAATATATGCAATAATGCTGTTATTATGTAGAATATCTTGCTTACTTTAATACAACTAACTCTTATTAAAACTATATTAATTTTACTACTTATCTGAAATCCTTGGAACCTTAAGTAGCATTCAGTCAGTTTCTCAAATCTCTAAGACAAATAATGGGAAACAGCACATTTATTCCGTCTTTTTAGCATGCATTTATAAAAAACTGACCGTTGTTAAAAGATTTTACCATATTCTGCCTTTCAATCTGATCTATAAATAAAGTAATTAATAAAATAAAACTTTAGATAAATCTGCTGATCTCATCGACAAAACTTAAATCCCGCATATAATCATCAGCTATATAAACACACACTTCATGGCGACAGTTTGGCTACTAATTTGATGTTGCCAATATGGTTACTATTAGGATTAAATTTGGCATTTGCTATGCCAAGCGTATCAAGGGTTACCACAACATCTTTCGGTGAAACGGTACCCAAAAAGATTTTCAAAGTCCATGCACATGCGCATTAGAGCAGAACAGGTAGAAAACGGCATAAAAATAAGGTAAGTCCTCGAGCATGCGCACATAGCTGGGTACGATTCACTGTGCAGAAGCTCCTCCAATAAAGTGTATTTTCTTTATGGTTGCCACACGCTACAAATATTTTATAATCGTAGGGGATAAAAAAGCGGATGCTACTCTCAGTGGTTCACTTGAAACTGAACTGACGTCACTAGAAATGCATTTCGGCACGTTTGTTATGTTTAACATTCTACTAATTTTTAAGGGGTTACTAGGCGTAAGACTAAATAACCTGTTGTGAGGATCCTAAATTTTCACTGAGTGCCCTTTCTTAAAAATGCAGTTAAAATAATTTAGTAATAATAATCGTTAAGTTTTGGGGGCCTACACAATCAACACCTCCTAAAGAGAGAAGGCCTGAGCACACTCACTGTGACGTCACGAGATTAGGCTGACTATCAAAGCCATTCAGTTGAAGCTGTAGTTTTAACGGCAACAAAAAAATTTCGGTTTATTATTTACTGGCGATTATTTATAGCAAATTTCAGTTTTTTTCATTAACATTAACCGTTCTCTGACACAGAATGTATTGCTTTTTGTTTATTCTATCAATTACACCTTTATTTCTATTGTTTATTCTATCAATTACGCACACATTTGTAAAACATATACACTCTAAAATTTGCATTCTATAATAAAAAAGCATTAACTCAAGCACAAATTATAATCCTTCCAGATTTTCACTCACAATAACATATCATCCCCATAATCAAGATATTAACATATTTTATCTATAATATGTTAATTAAATAATTAAATGTCACATGGAGAGTTACAAATTATTTTAAAAAAACAACACTTACTTAAATATGTTTATAGTTTTAAAAGAAAAATAAAATAGAATTTTATTATTTACGCTTCTTCTACTACTTAGAAATACATTCATAAAATTTTAAGAAATTTCTACATTTAAACCAGGAAATATATTTAAAACTAATTCATCTAACTTCAAGTAGAAAAATTTCTCCCAAGTTTTGAAGAGCAAAACCCCAAGTAAACACTGTACTAAATAAGGTAAAAAAAAAAAAAAAAACATACATTTATATGAAATTTTATTTCTCGAAAACGAAACAAAGTCAGAATTTTGTTTTTACATTTGATGTTAAAATTAAACACGAGAATGAAAATTTCATTATTGATTAACAGAGTAATAATTTTATTACTAGAAAATTAGTCTTTAACTTTATTTCTTTACACTTGATAACTTGATACATACACAATGAAAATACACATAACATACTTAAGAAAATTTGTTCAAGATATATTAAAATCATTTACAATATACAACCTATGAGTATTAACCTAAGTAATTAATACATCAAATATATATTTTAAGTCAGTAAAAACACAGGGAAAGTTATACTGACCTCTTTTGTTGAACTTTGTATTGTTAAAAAACACTGATACAGATAAATTTTTATCAATACAAACGGAAGAAGTTATTTATGGATTTGGTAACTATATGTGCAAAGAATATATTAATCTTCATATCCAAAAATATCCAACGATTATACAGTTCGTTTTGGGATACACAAATTGAAAGCTCTGCCACAGAATTGAAAATATATTTGGATTTTTCCACAAATTCTAAGCTCTCTTCAATGGCTTTTGATAATACTTTTTCCTCTTTCCTAACAAGAGACGGTACAGTATTTTAGTATGTTACAAATAAAGCAGTTTTTTATGTTATAAAATAATTATCTAAACAGAAATTCACTATACGTTTTAAAGTATTAAAATAGTTATATCCAAATGTCAACTTCAATGATATATAATATATAATTACTTTATTCTTTTAGTTGCTTTACAGATGACAATACAAAAATTTCAACCGTCTATACAGATAGGAATATTTTTCACATATCAAACATTAATCAATTTATTATCAAAATATCTAATTCTAAATGACGTTTTAATGATATAAAAGTTAATACTAAATTATATTTTGAACTGTTTCTTTTAACTCAATTTAGAAAAAAATACAATATTTAACATGTTTTTTAGCATAATTTTAATTAAGTAGTTAATTCTAAAGAAATTGTAATATTGCATTGTAAAATTTGCTAGTATTATTTATTTATGACAAACTACATTTTAATAGTTGAATAATTTTTAATATATATGTTTAAAAAACAAAGAATATTCTTATTTATTCATCAAATTTCTTCATATACGTTAGTCAAAACAAAAGAACTGTCTATAATCTAGAGTAACTGTAAAAAAAAACTACTTTTTAAGTCGGGGTTTAATCTTATATCTTATGCTTAAAAATTGAAAATAACAATAGAGTTTACTTACATGACAATTCTTGTTCACAGTCAGGCTTTTCTAGGAATCGAAATAATCCACTTTTGTCCCAAAATTTCTTTTTTTCGAAACAAGAAAACTGATTTTTTTTTTTTTTTTACCTTCGGAGTCATAATTACTTTTACAAATAAGAACAATACATTTATACGGCATTATTACAAAAAAAATTAACCGAAATATACAGGAATTGAATTCGCATATTCAGAACAAGCACAAATGAATTCTCATATCCCCCGATCAGGAAACGAATTCCGCCAACGTTGCCAATACGCACATTCCATACATATATGTTGTTTTTGCATTTGGCGAATTAAATAATTGGAAAAGTGATAACTTGGAAGTTTCTGGTCAGTTACAGAATGTTGTCAGCCTAATGGCACTACGTCATCACATTTTCTGGTAAACTGTGCTCAGGCCTTCTCTCAAGGAGGTGTTGACAATTGGCAATAGCCGGATATTACAATTATCGGGCAGTCCATCCGACCAAATATTATGCACCCAAAAATAAGATAACAAAAAAAAGTGGGAATTGTTAAACAATATACTATACGAAATAATGTATATAAGCATTTTGGAGCATTATGTAAAAAAAAGTTTTAAGTTAAAAATGAGGTTTATTTATATATTTCATTACAAAAAATGATAAATCATTCTTTTTTCAGACTCGACTGCAGAACTGTGTTCGAGAACACAAAAGACAAAACTTTTTTAGGGGATAGAATAACAAAGAGAGTTGTACTAAATAAAGGTGGTACTATGTTTTTGAAATTTTTCATATAAAAAGGTGTAGGAATCATTAAAGATGAAAGGTAAAAGATTATTAAAATGCTTTTATTCAGATTTGAGTTTTCTTGTTAAATAATATTGAATTGAAATATTGAGAATTTAAACTTAAAGAAAAAAAATGTAAAATAAGTTAGAGTACAAATAGTTGACTCATTAAAAATACTACAAAAAATGAGAAAATTATTACCAGTAGGTTTCAAAAATACAGTACATGAAGCTGATTTATTTAAAACAAATTTAAAAAGAAAAAGTTCGAAACATCCGGATATCCGTCTGAAACTGTGGCCGGATATCCGGTATCCGGCCAAACTGACATCCGTTGCATCCCTAATAGTAGGGATTCGTCATTTAGAAAGAGAGACGAGGCGGGCACCCTTAGAATAGATTATTCCTCCAGGCGTTCGGGAACTGGGAGGACATTGCGACCACGAATGACTTCTACGTGACATTCATGAACACGACGGATCTTTGGCCGACTCGAGGTCCGAACCCGTAACACAAAACAAGCGTTGGGCGAGAAGTTCTTGTAAACGAGAACAAACTATCGATTACTGATACTATCAAATTTCCACGATTCGAAATGCTAAACAGGTGTTCTAAAGACGAGTGCACACAAAAAGTAACCCCAATATTTTGAAAATAATTCTAAAAATATTTGAACACGATGAGTAGCTGCGCAGTTAGTAACCGCCAAATGCGAGCTGGAAGTTTCGAACGAATATCAACGCGGAAGAGGAGACGAGAGCGGGAGTGTCTGTTTCGGTTTCATCGTTTGAGAATATGTGAAGGAATTTGCAAGTTCCGCCAACCCCAAATTGAAAAATCTAAAGTTACAATAACAGATCAATGAAATAATGAACGAGGGCGCCATTTAGCTCACATTGATGGTTAGTCATAATTTTCCTTCTGTTAGGACACAGTGGGTAAAATCTTAGTTCGAAAGAGGTGTTTGGGAAGCATTAAGGAATTGGGATACGAATGGATACAAAATTCGACGAAAATATCGTCAATCGAAACAAACGAAAACAATGGGGGGGTTATCAGTTTTTTGATTATTTTATCAATTGGGCGGTAACTGACGTATGCAGGAATTTCGACGCGCATTGCTTCTAATCAGACATCTTTAAAAGGGAGGCGTTAGATCGAAAGGAGTAGAACGTCGTAATTTCATCCTTTGGAGGTAAGAATATTTCTTTATTTTGACCCATGAAAGTAAAATGGCTAAGTTTGTATTTTGATATAGACAAGTACATTTGCTGCCTGAAATACTCTACCATCAAATAGTATTTTTTTCAATGATCATATTGGTTATTTGATTTCCCGAAACCCCCCTCCGAATATTAAATATAAATCAATTATTCTGTACCCATGTCTTTATCTCTCATTTCTATATTGTATTTTCGTTTACTTCAAAGCGATGGGCATTGAACGCATGGAATTAGCAGAAGGTTCTTTTGCATTAAGATTAAGAAGGTGAAGAATAAATTTACTCACGATGTATTTTTTAAAAACAACAATTTTATGTTCTATGTTAATAGGAATAGTTAACTTGCAGCTGAAGTTACAACACACGTTTTATTAAATTAAATGTAACGGACATAATAGCAGCGGCAATCGCTACGTACAATTTGGAACGACTGTACGAAAACTGTTGCCATGCCGACCAGTGAAAAATAGTTGTTGCCGCACCGGCATTATAAACCGTGGATACATAATAAAAAATATTTCTCCATTTTCAATCCAAATAATATCCAAAATTTGTTTAATAAATCCAGAATTGGCGCTTTTGCTTTGCTCGGGCGTCACAGGCAAGAGGTTAACACGTCCATCAGCAGTATCAAGCTTACGCTTTAATACTACCATTAGCAAAATCGCGCTTTCACAGCATTAACTACATGTATCTGTAAAAAATTGCAGTTTATTGACAAACCATTACAGTGTGTGAAACCAGAAAAATTCTAGGTTTAGAAAGGCATAAGAGACCTTACCGTAATAAACACAGTCCTACCTTTCTGGCTTGTTTACTTGTACGTTTGTTTGTTTGTTTACTTACAAGCACTTCCACAAACCAGTAAACTCCCTTTTGCCAACTACACATTTAATAAACATATTTTTTTCTATATTTCCATATTTTATTTAAAAAAATAAGAGATCTGAATAAAATTGAAAACGCTGGCGAGCGTAGATTTCGAAATTCGCTTCCACTACCATTGTCCGTTCCGCGGTTACAGATAGTAATATCTGTAATGTAGCATCAGGTTTGTAATTAAGTTAGAAACTGCGAAATGAAGGCTTGAAATTAAATAGGAAGTATCAGTCAAGAAATATCAAAGTGGAAAAGAAGACGAGGGTGTTTGGATTTCTGCGTTTGAGAATGTAGCGAAGTAGATTGCAGGTTCTTTCACCCCCAAACTGATAATTCAATTGTTACAATTTCAGATAAATGAAATAATTAATGCAGGTTTTGACCGTAGTTTAACTCTTACTGATGGTCAGTCATAATTTTCCTTATGATAAGGGAACTGTGGGAATATTTTAGTTCGAATAAGGTGTTTGGGAAGCATTAAGGAATTGAGATACGAATGGATTCAAAGTGCAAATTAAACGGACAGAAACAATGGGTTTTTTTTATAAATATTTTATCAATTTTGTGATAACTGACATTTTTATAGATCTCGACGAGCATTGCTTCTAATCAGACATCTTGAAAAGGGAGGCGTCACATCGAAAGGATTAGAACCTGGTAATTTCATCTTTTGGAGGTAAGACTATTTTATTATTTTGATTCATGAAATTAAAATGGAAAACAACTTTCATTACTTAAGTTTGTTTTTTGATGTAGACGTGTCCATAAATTGCCGAAAATACTCTACCCAAAAGTATTGTATAAAATGAACAGATTACTTCTTTAGTTTCGCTAACCGCCCTCCAAATAATAAATACAAATCGGTTGCACTAAACTTGTATCATTATCTTTCATTTCTGTATTGTATTTTCGTTTACTGCAAAGCGATGGGCATTAAACGCAGGGAATTAGTAAAGCGTTCTTTTGCATTAAGATTAATAAAATAAAGAATAGATTTACTCGCGAAATATTGTTTAAAAACAAAAATATTCTTGGATTTTACCGGAAAATTTCGCAAGTCAAATAAAGTTATTTTATAACACATTCGGTAATTCCATAAAATCTTTTACTTGTAAACTTTTACACCATTCAAACTGAAGTTAAAATTTTGATTTTTCAATATTAGAGGTAAAATGCAATTTGAGAATGTTTCAGAATTTTTAGTGCTCGTACAAAGTAAAGGAAATATTGTAATCGGGATAAATTTGCGTTCTCAAATTTCCACAAAATGCAACAGACAATACTACAGCACGTCCCGTTAGTGATCAGTCATCGCTTTAACCACAACATAGGTTGCCAATTGTGAAAAAGGAAATGAGATTTATTTAGTTAAACAAGTGCTGTAAATTCCGATTTTATAATAGATAACAGCCATTGGTTACAATATTAGTGTCTCTACATGCCGATAAAGTAAATGAATGTGCGCTATTTGAAAAATCCTAAACTCTCGATCCTAATGGAAAATTTTGTAGATTGTTAATGTGATGGCCGTCTAACTACTTTGAAAAGGAACACTTGTTCTCGGAAAATATTAGAATTCTACAAGTTATGGTTTTAGCGATATCTAAAATGACACTCTAGGCATTTAAGAGTTTCAGAAGATATAGCATATCTCATCTCTATAGAGTAATCCGATTTGGTAAGATCGAATTTTTATGAATTACCTGCAACTGTAAAATAATTTTTATCGCGAGAAATGAATAATAACCTGATGTCTCCCATATTAATATGCGATAACTTAGGTACATTGCTTTAGGATCTCTAAGATTTTCCCATTTAGATATAAAATATCCAGTTTCAACCTGCTTTTTTTTTATCTGCCGGAAGATATAAACGTCGAAGACTAAATGATTGAATTTAAAGTTTAGGCCACAAATAAAGGGAGGGTTGCATCAGAATTCGAAATGTCGTTCATTTGATTGGGACATCAAAACTTTTTGTCGTAATGAAACTATTGCTTCTTCTTCTATTAGAGAAAGAAAAGCGTCAAATATTAAAACAGACATCATACTTATTTTTTGAAGAATCTTTCCGTCAAATTCTTGTGCATCGTGCATAAATATCGAACGGGCGATAACACCTCCCCGAGCAAGTACGTGTCGCTTGATAGCTAAAAAATCTTCTTTTCAGATGAACGTTTTTTATTGATTTGTAACACATTTCACTGATTGTTTACAAAAATATTCATTTTTTGTTTTTTGGAATAAAATTGGATCTTAAAATTAGACTACAGGAAATTGTGTCAGCAATAATAGTTTAAAATCCATATCAGTGAAATTATGAAGTATTTACTTTCAAATAAAAATTAACTAAAAATAAAATCAATAATTCATTTCTTTTAAAGATTTTTAAATTTTAAATGTAAAAGGTAGGATAGTATATGAAATTACAAGCACTTATCATCTTATTTAAATCGCGTCCTTAATATTTTTATTTTTAAAAGTATGTTTATTGTTTTGAAATAATCTCGCCAAAAGTGTACGCATTTTTCTGCTAGTTGGATAAATCGGAATAAAAATATTAAAAAAAAGATAAATAAAAGCTGAATTATACGAATCTTTTATAATTGATTAAAAATATATTTATTTTTTTTTTAGTACATTTTAAGAAGTTTAATTCTTATTTAGTGTGCAAACCAAACTGTGGAACGAATTGTCACAAACTCGAGTAACCTTTCATATTCGATTTTGTGCGCGAACTCTAAAGTAACCCATGTAATAATTATAACTTAGTGTAAATATATACAACCTTTCTACTTTTTGAAAAAGTTTATACAATTGTTTTATTTTAAATCAATTTTCCATTTAATTAATATTTACTTCGTGAGAATTGGTAATCCATGCCTCTCGGGTTTTCTGGAAGGTAACCGCTTACACTTATTCCTTAATACTTTAAAGTTGTAATATAAACAATAATTATGTTGGAGTTATCAATATTTTTAATTTGACAAAAATAAATTTCGTAAGTAAATTTAATTCAATTATTTTATTCTTAAATCTGTAGAGTGGAATATTTCGCTTAAAATACAAATACTGGCTTCTGATGGGTTGCTGGTAGCTAACCGGTTGACTCATGAGATTCGAATTTTTGTGCAGAACTTCTGTCTGTATGCTTTTTTCCAGGGCTTCGAACCGTAATATTTTTGTTCCTGTTTCCGTTCTGGTTTGAATAAAAAAAGAAATATATCGGTACAGTTTCGGAATTTGTTCGACGAAAAATAACGGATTTCGGTTACGTTCCGAAGAAATAATTTTATTTTATGTATGTACTAATTTGTACTAAACTTATAATTATTTGTATCTTAAACAAATAATGTAATTCTATAATTGAAGATTTTCTTTTCTGAATCCATACACTATGCGAATAGATAGAATTTTTTGATCGGCATTCTTATCCGTTATAAAAATCGAACTTGACGACTGAACATTCGACTGAATTCATTCTGCGTCCTACGAGTAGTTTCATGCAAGACTGAAACAGAAAGGTACGAGTGAACATGAAAAATATAAATCGAGAAGAACACGACATGTACATAGGATTGGTTTGGAGCGCTACGTTCTACTTTTTTTGCTACACGAGGGCTATCGAGACCATGGACCTACTGTTTAAAGCTGATTCCGTACGGCTATGAACGTCCAATCCATGTCACAGTCGGATTCGAATCCACAACTCCGGTACCGAAGATCGGCGCCTTAACCGTAAGACAAAATAGACACAAAATAACGATAAATTAGAAAATATTGATAAGTTGGTAACAGTAACAAAATGACTGAACATGTATCGATCCGAATTAAACTGATATTTTTTCGGTTAGGTTACGGTTTTCCTCCGACTAAAATAACGGGTTTTTCCGATTTTCGGTTCAGTTTCGTTTCGAAGCGCTGCTTTTTTCATTCCCTCCTCACATGCTACCCTCCCGTAGGTCATTTCTTTAACTACTTGTTGGCAACGAATCCGTAGGGCATTACTTTTCGGTCTTGTGTTACCCGCGTTCTAAATCAGCTGCGGGCATGGATTCCACTTTGAGAAATAGATTCCGGTCTCTTTAGACATCTTGTAGTATAAATTAGCTGTTCTTCAAATTACAATACATTGGAAAACGTGAATATCCGGAAGATTCGATAGAAAACTTGTACATTCGATGTCTTAATATGCTTTGTAAATATAATTTACAAAATAATTCACCTTTTGTGAGTCGAAGATTCATTAAAGAAGCTGAATAAAAGAGAGAACAAAGTTTTGGTGGTATGAGCATAAAATTTATTCTCGAATTGTTCAGGGAAAAATAAAAGAAAAAAAATCCGATGCATTTCAATTCGCAACCCATCATTCTATTCTACAAATATCACGTGAACATTTGTTAAATTATGCTCACCTTCTAAAATTTTAGATGTATAGGGCATTTTGTCATTTGCAGAGTCCTCGAAAGGTTAAAAGTCATCTCCGTTTCTGAAGGTTTAAGGAAGTTTTGAGATTTCAAGTTGTGTATAATCTGTTTTTATTATTCCATAAAAGCGTTTCGATATGTGTATAGTCATTAAGGATATTTTGCGCAGTTTGTTTTTAGAATGTACGTTTTTTATATATTACATCGATCCAAATCTTTAAGATTTATAAACAATTATTGTTTGAAAAATTAATAGAACGTGTGTTCTACTCTTGTTAAAAAAAGAGAAACTAATACAAATTAACAAACACGTGAGAAATCCTTCGAAATATCTACAATCGATGTAGATAGTTGACACTCAATCGGGGAAGAAACATACTTATAAAACACTCCAGTATATACGAAATATTCGGAATAACGAGATTCCACTGCTGTAAAGAAGTCTTTTTTTAAGTTGAGGGATACTATTGTAGGCATTTAAATTTTATAATTAAAATCCATTTTTGAAATAGAATATTTGTTAATTTAGAATATTGTGCTTTTTCTTTTGTTCAGGATCTTTCGAAAATGAATATTACAACCGAGTCCACTTTTCAACTCATCACGTGGGTCATCCGTGATTTTTGGGAGCTGCCGCAGGAGAATGAATTCTTCTTGGACAGCCCCGAATTCCTCTACAGAGGTGACCCATATAGTATGAGACTTTACCCAAAAGTGAATGGAGATGAAACAGCATTCCACGTTCGGAGACTGAGTGGGAATTCTCCAGAAAGGGAAGTTTCCTGTGAAATTGGGTTAAAGAGTAGAGAGCAAAGTGGAGATGAACGTTACGATTATTATGCGGTGTCATTACAAGAAAATTTTTGCTATCCAAGATTCATGATTGAGAGAGGAAGAGATGAGTTTGTTCCGGATGGCAGCCTGACCATTGTGTGCACCATGAGGGGAGCAGGAAGTTCAGGTCAGGGGGAAGAGGAGCAGGGAGGATTCCTGGGTAAGTACCCCTTTCTGTGTGTATCTCCTGAGTAATGGATCGAATTGTGGAATATTTCTTCTATTTATTATAAAATATCGATTGAATTCTTGTTTAATATTCTTCTTGTGCTGGATTTATAACTTAAATTATTAGCATAAAACTTGTGTTTTTTATGCCCGGAATGTTTTTTTCCGTTAGTAGTAAAATTATATATCATACGTGCTCATTAAACATAGAATATTTGTAAATGTTTAGTGCAGAATAGTTTGTCTTAAATATGAAACACATTTTAGTTCTTTTTTTTCTGTTTCTTAACTTATCTGTTCTGGAATTTTAATACAGTTTTATATCAGTGGAAAAAAAAATGTTTTTTCGAATCCCAGTTAGGATTATTTTCTCAGTCATGGACTACTTCGCCGTTTCGATAGTTTTGTTTCGTTTTCTTCATATAGTATTCTCCAAAATCGTTCCAAAGACTGTGAAAGAATAATGTGTATATTGTTTCGAAGCACTTACTGTCTACTTTTTTGCCGCACACGTCGTAATCAAACAGAGTTCTATTGTTTAATCAGATCCCGAACGGCTCAAAACATCCATGCCGACAGTGGGTTTCGGACTCCGGTTCCGTGGATCGGATTATCATTTTCGTGCCTATTCGATGTATCAAAAATTCCATTCTGTCATTCTTTTCCATCCGTCTGTCTCGCACACAGTGAGCATTCGATTTGTAGTTTTTACCAGACTCTGAAACGTTTTAATTCATTCG
>CM063497.1:4266174-4297168 GCA_032207245.1 Pardosa pseudoannulata
TTTTTATAGTACATATTTTTAAACCCAACTTAAAAAGTGTTTTAGATCGTTTATAGAAACTTGTATTCATGAGGGATACCAGTTGCGATGCCTGTTAGGTTACGTTCAAGTGTTTACTCTGAAAAACACAATGAAGATTATTTAACCACACGAATTAACTTAAGCTTTCAAGGAAAATAGCATATACATGAAATGGCAACAAATGATATCTAGCAATTCGATGTCCCAGCATTTCTGACGGGGTACTGGGACTACCCCCCACCGCCTTCTCTAGAAAAACATCGCTTCGATTCGTGAATCCTTAGAAAATAAAGTAATATATAGGAGGTTTTATTCACGATTCATTTTTTTTCTTTTCTTAATTGCCTTTTTATTTATTTTCATATTTTTTGCAAGATTTTTTTTAACAATTTTTCGGAAACTTTATTTTTACATTTTTATCATATGGAGATTCTTTTTTTATATTAAATAATTTCTAATCCGAACAATTAAAATCATGTTATTTATTTTTCATTTGTGATTCCTTTTTTTATCTTTAGAAGACGGCAAATTCGCCCGAATCTATTTCGACAATTACATTTTAGAATACCGAAAATCAAAATGGAAATCTAGATTAAAAAAAAAAATTCAACATATCGAATACTAAAAGAAATTTTTAGAATGACTATGCTGAAATTTTTGAATTTAGAATGTTTTAAAAACTAATTTTCGATTTTTGAAAATTCCAATCTGCATTCCGTAAAACGAAAAATATTAATATAAGGGATGCTGGATTTTCTGAGTACAACTACACTTAATTTCAGATTATGAATATTGGCACAGTAAGCCCTGGCGCCCCTAGGGGCTGTTGCGCCGAGGAGTTTAATTTTAGTATATATATATATATATATATATATATATATATATATATATATATATATATATATATATATATATATATATATATATATATATACACATACACTCATACTTTTAGCAGAAATATGAAAACATGTTTGAATACTAATGCTCTAGCTATGGAAGAAGTGTGAACCTACAGAGAATGTTCCTGAATATAAAAAAATTCCAATGCCGACAACAACTCAACTCGATCAAGGACTAGTAACGCTTCGTCTCCTGCTAATTTCAGCATGTATGATATCTATTCTAAAACTAATTTTCCTTTGTAAATGGAAGCGGAGAATTTCTGTTCTGCATATAAGAAGTATGTATAGAAACTAAAGTTCCTTTGGCAGAATAAGAGACGATCCGTGCGTTTTTACCGATTGCGAGTCCGACATCCCTGTCAGTTATTTTGGTTGACATCAAGTCAGATCTGGCACAAACAAATTTCAAGTGCGAAACACAAAGTCTTTAGGTAATTCCACTGAAATAGTTGTTTACATCTAGACTAAAAACGGGTAATAAAATGTAGGATACTTTGACTTTCATTTAAAGTTATAGGTTATAATGTATTTTTAAGCTTCAGACATAGTAATCAAGTCATTAAAACGCTAAGTAAATGTTTAAAAAATTATTTCGCTTTTGATTGAAACATTTATATATTGAATAAAAAATACTTTGCAGATAGGAAAATTACAAAGTACGACTGCATACGTGAGATTAAAAGTTGAAACATTTTTCGGTAATTCATAGATGAATGTTGAATGTCAATTGCATACGAAAAGCTTTAGCTGTTAAACAAAACTAACCGGATTCTTTATTTAATCTCGAAATTTGTCCACAGTTTTGTACAAATATTTTAGAAAAAAAAACTATAAAATCCTATATGATTTTATAGAGGATAAAATCTTTTAGAAAAGTTATAAAATTCTATATTTTTGCTTTTCAGAATCTACTCATTGCAAGCATAAGCACTGAGGGTTATTACCAATTTCGGGTAAGTCGCGAAAACAAAATGTAAGTAAATTTGATAGGTGTTTGATATATATGCAATATCAATGAGAAATAGGCAAATGTTTCATGCCTCTTCCCCACTGTGTCCAATTGTTCAGCACTACAGAACTGGCCAGTATGGCGCCCTTGGACGAAGGGTCACGGGTTGCACCCACATATTGGGCCATTCGGTGAGTCGAGGGCCTGGAAGTGACCATAGGGTTCACTGCGGATCTGTCTATCTTTCATGTTTGTAAACAAAGAACGCTTCTGAAGCCATCTTCCGCCAAGGCAATTTCATCGTCTACCACCGTCGACCACGGTTAGCCATACTCTCCACACAGTGGTAATGACTTGCAATGGACCGTAGAGTGGAAGGTCTTTTAAATGTTTGCTAAGAGTTGAGATGCATCTGACTGCGGCAGTCGTGCCCTCGCTTGCTAATTTTCTGTTAACATCAAATGTACATTGTCCTCAACACGTTGCAAGTTGAGTACTTTCCAGAATGGCATTCCGTGTAGTTGCGAGTGCATTGTCATAACTGGAACGTGGACGAGTTGTTGGTGCTCTCGTCACCAAGGTAACCGAAATGTTTGCAGTTTTAAGGGGTAAATTCTATTGCATCAGGGAAAAGCAGGAAACAGACATCAGCTATGTCAGAGCGACAGTGCATGACACGGCGACTACAGCTGCGAAAGTCGAAGACAACAAGAAGGGAGTTTGAGGGTAGTTCGAACAGAACTCCTTCCTCTTGCAAACAGGAGAACGTGGTGGCACAAGATGTGGAGTGAGGAATACAGCGGGAGGAGTCTTTTTTGCAAGTCTGACATAGCCCTTGATGCAAACTGCCGAGAGTGAAACATGAAAATTTAACATTACATCGTTTTGGCGAAGTTGGGCTGCACGGGGCACGGATGCACTCGCCAATTTTCTTATTTTGAAGCCAATGTTGTTGAAGGCTTCTCATTTCTTAATTGCGAGATCGCATCAAATTTTGATACAATCGAAAAATGAGAAACTTTAATTGATAGCAGTAATAATGGCACAAAATAAGGATATTCTAAAATTCAGATTGCTTTAAATATAGAGATATAAAATACAAAAAAATATATCATTCGTTTTTATTTCTTTCTAGAACCAATTTCTGTTCCTATTTCCGAACACGTAAAACCCACCTTTAAATGGGTTTCTAATATCCTTAAAAATTAGCAAAGAAAGTTATTACTAAGGAAAACTGGCAACAATCTGATATTGCAAATGGCGCATTTCTGTGTCTCAGCATGCCCATGGTTGAAGGTTCGATTTGATCATGATTTTCTTTTTTAAATTTCGCGGTAAGTAGCAATTCTGTATAATTACGTACTTCGTAGCCATTTTGCATTTTAAGACGCTTTAAATGAATTGTTTTTGTGGAATAACAATATGTGAAGTTTCCCTCATTAATCAACTTGCTTCAAGATAAAACTAATATATCAAAATCTTAGGTTAGAAATTCCTAACAGATAAAATAGAAATATGGCGTTTGTATCCCCAAAGCAACATCTTTTGGAACTGTTACCATCTGTTTGAGACAAATGAAACATTATTAATCAAAATACTTATGAGATGGTTCGATATAACTTGATGTTCGAAGGAATATTTGCAAGACCTCTATTTCTTAACTGCGCTTCATCCACGTTCTACAAAAAAGGAAGACTGGAAATTACCCGGATGTTTAACGCAGGACGTGACATCGTGATACGTTTTCTTGTAAGCAGAACTTGTCGTGTCTCAGTTTCCCTGTATCAGAATGAACTCGCCCGATTCGGATGTTGAACCAATTTAACAATACAGAAGCAAATCTTCATTTCGTACAAGGGTCGCTGAATTTCGACTTTTCACCTTTTAACGATATTCGTATTATGAAAATATGTTATATTGTTACATAAAATCTATGAATCACTAAAATTTATAAGAAAAGAATTTTTTATTAAAGTGCGAGACTACAAACTTCCTCCATCAGTATTCGTTCAAAATGTTCCTTCTGCACAAGAACGAATTGCGTTTAGCTTTAAATTTTATATGACAATACAAGGTATCGATTTTCACTTGCGTTACTCTTCATTCAACACAGTAATTTCAAATATTGTAGAATAGAATATTTTAGCAACACTTTTATTGCTCTTATACGATAATACATCCTATTTCAGATAAAACTGTGCGATTTTAAAAAAAACATACCTAATTTTTGACAAACACACGAATATGCAATATCGAAAATTCTAACAATACCTGAAATGAGTGCATCTGAAACATTTTGAAACGGTGAATTCCATACGAATATTCCGAAACTGCTAAATATCTTTTAAAATTTTAAAATAAGAATATGTTAAAAAAAGATCATGTTTTTTAAAGAAATGTTTTTTCAATGGTGTTGTTTGTAACTAACTTGCTTTTCCAGATTCAAATTCTTTTTCGATAGAATACTGTTGTGCCGGAGATTCCTTTCCCTCGACCGCAATGATGTCTACTTTTTGTTCCTAGAAGCCATTGCTCGCTCGAAGCAGCTCTCTCGCGGTGGCTTTGCATTTATTGCTGGTTGTTTCAATAATGGAGATGGGCCACGATATTTTACTTTACTTTAAACCACTAGTTCTCGACGGGGGCGGTGGGACGATGTTGGAGGGCGGTGAACTGGTTTCGGCTGGCGGTGTGACCAGGTTTTGGATTTCTAACTTTATTTTAAAAATCCTAAATTAATTAATTACATTAATTATCTAATTTACACGATTTTTACCAGTAATAAAACAAACTACTGTGGTGATACCAGAACTAGTTATTTTTATTCCCAATGTTATGAGTGAAATGGGTCAGAAAAATATATTCAATCGACACCATTCGTTTCGTTTGGAACGCCACTACCTACTCTTTTGCAACACTAATTATATTGAGACCGGGAGCTGCTACTTAACCCCTTCCCTTTTTTGCCCGTACGCCGTACGGGCACAGCTTTCGGACCTTTACCGATTTCTTTTTGCACTGTTTCGGCTGTATTTTTTCCACTTTTAATATCAAATTATTCGTATAGATGACGATAGTTGTCCAGTAAATGATAGTTTGCAGTTTATTGTATTTTCTACTCTGATTGGTTCAAAAGCGCGGGTTTTTCCGCATGTTTTGTATCAGAAGACGAATTGTTATCTTTCAGTGTATAGTTTTCTGGTTATATTTTACTATCCGCCCGATGATTTTATTGATGAAGAGTGGAATAATATATTTTTACTTTTAAATAAAGGATAATTCAGAGCGAGTGGAGCTAATTTCTCGCGATTCGAACTGTTACTCGGAATCAGAAATTGAATTATCTGTAAATGATAGTAGCGAAAGTTTACTAGATGACCTGGATAGTAGTGACTCTGATAGTAGTACAGATGGAATCACTCAAGCAAGACAGTTTTTTTAAAATTAATTGGGATAATCATTCGGATCCGCCTCTAGATTTCCTTTCACTGGAATTTCAAAAATTAACTTGGATATCGAGGAGACTATTGATTATGATTACATTCTATAAAACAAAAATCTCAAAAATAAAGGATGTTAATTCTTCTGGGCACAACTAGACGTAAAATGTAGATTATATATATATATATATATATATATATATATATATATAAATAATAAAATTCTATTAAAGTAAAATCCTAATTTTACATATTTTCTGGTTTCCTTTGAAAATCTAGATTCCTTCTTCACAAATTCTAAGACACATTTTCCTTAATAATGGCGGCGTACACTCATTTCCTGGCTCCTTGAATTTAGAATCGCAGCCCCGTTGGTTCATTTTCCCATCGCATTGTGACGTACTATATCTTCTAGAATAAACTAGAAGTAATTACAGTGAAGCGATTGGTTACCGGAATGACATCATTCCTGGTGCCACTCCCCTTTCAAGAGTTAAGGAAAAGCCTCGCACACAGATATCGTATCTTTTCCTTTGAGTTCGCGATGTAGTATATCATGAAATATTTTCTGTGTTTTGTGTTCTTTTTCCCTACGGGGATTTGTGTGTTATCTAGTGTTCTAAATAAAATATGTTTTTGTAAGTGAATGTCTGAATCCATCTACTCGGCTAAAACATTCTACAGTATTTTTAAATTATGTACGTTGTTTTAAGTTATTAGCACACACACAGTGTATATATATAAATATATATATATATATATTATATAGATATATATATATATATATATATATATATACATATATATATGTATATACATATATATATATATATATATATATATTATATATATATATATGTATATATATATATATATATATATATATATATATATATATATATATATATATATATATATATATATATATATATATATATATATACACACACACACACGGACACTCCGGGATTGGGTAAAAAATATGGAAACTTGTAAAATGCATGCTGGAATGCAATTATTATTCTAGCTATGGAAGTAATCTTAGCCTATAGAGAATGTTCCTGAATGAAAATAATTCCGATTGCTGACAACAACTCAACTCGGTGAAAGACGAGTAAGGCCTCGTTTACTCTGAATTTTATCTTTGATTATATCCATTCTAAAACTAATGCTTCTTTGTTTATTTCTTTGTTATTTGTGAATTTGTTTTCTGCACATAAGGAGGAGTGTTGCCAAAACTGAAGCTCATTTGGCCGATGTCATGGCATGGATGTTCGTAGCCGATCGGAATCTGCTTTAAGCAGTAGGTCCCGGTCTCCTGTAGCGAAACAGCGCTCCTACCATCCGAATTTGTCCTAATAATAAGAGATGGTCCGTGCGTTTTTACTGATTTTGAAACACGTATGACGTTATCAAATAAAAAGGTCTCGCATTGTGAAGCCAAACCGGAGCCAGACGGTGACTCAGCTGACAACCCAATACAATGCAGGGCCAAGTAGAATAGTATCGGAGCACACTGTTGGATAGGGGGGCGGGGGGGCGGGCTTGGCGGCGCCGTGGGGGGGGTCCAGGCGGGGGGGCGGCGGGCGGCTCTAGGCCGGGGGGGGGTCGGCGGGGGGCTAGGGGGGGCGGGCCTACGCAGCAAACGTCCCACTCGTGTGCCAAGCGTCGTCGCCAACTGCGCCTACATCGCGACTGGTCCATGTATCGGTGGGAGAGAGTTGCCTGGTCAGACGAATCACGGTTTGTCATTCATCACGCCGTGTCAGGATACGCCGTCTTCCAGGCGAACAGTTGCTCCCTCGATGTACAGTAGGATCAAATCACTAAAACGCTTAATAAATATTTCGAAAATTATTTAATTTTCGATTAAAGCATATACATGAATAAAAGAAAATATTTTGAAAATCGCAAAATTGCAAAGTATGACAGCATGAAAAACTAAAATGTATTTCTACAATGCATGGATTTTGATTGCAAATTACATATGAAAAGCGTGAGATGTTTAAAAAAAATAAACATTTTTTAACCATACTCTTCTTTTAAATCCGAAATCTCTCCACAGTTTTGACCGAATGTCGCATACGAATGTTTTAGAGAAATCAATGTTATGAGATCCTACGTCATTTCCTAGAGGCCAAATTCTTTCAGAAAAGTTAGAAAATCCTATAATTTGGCTTATATTAATATTTTTGGATAAATCCCAGAATCTAAGTAAATGCATATACTTGAACTACACACCCAATCAGAACCCGTAAGAAAGCAGTGAGACGCAGGCTGATGTTTTGCCTGCAAGAAGTCGAGACGCACGTGAGTTCTGCTGCCGTGACGTCACGTGCACACTCCCTGTTAACGTCGGGTGCACAATGTCCTCAACAAGTTGCAAGTGCCAGTACATTCGTGAACAGTGTTCTGTGTAGTTGTGTTTTGAGTTACGTGAACAATTGTTGATGCTGTCGTTACCAAGGTGTTGTCCGAAATGTTTGGTGTTTCTATTGCCGGTCTCTAATGGTTAACCGCGATTACTCTCTGTTTAAAGGAAGAATGGCGTCCCACCATGGGTTGGCGTCCTGAGTTAATCGCGGTTAGCCGTTAAACGACTTTGGTGAGACCGGCCCTGAGGAATGCCGTTTGAATTGCCCTCAAATTTCCTTTTTGTTCTGTTGGCGACATTTTCATTTGTCGCCAGTCACGCACTATCGTTGGTACACAGCGGATGTTGTTTTTCTGTATAATTCACCTGTGAGGGTCGGTAACCGAAGACGTTTGAGGACTAACCGCGTTTAACCAATGGTGGGACGCAATTCTCCGTTTAAACAGAGAGTAATCTCGATTACCCGTTAAGCGACTTTGGTGAGGCCGGCCTCAGTCTGGCAAACACGAGAACGTGGTACCACAATACCGGGACTGAGGAACACGGAGGAGTGTTGTTTGCAACTTCAGGTCGACACCCTCTCAGTTGCCAAGAGTGAAACATGGCATTGTGACATTCCATCGTATTGGGGCAATTGGCGAAGTTGAGACGGACACGACACGCGCCATGTTTCTTATTTTGAAGCCAACCAATGTGGTTGAAGGCTTCTCGTTTCCCAACTGGGAGCTCGCATCAAATTTTGAAACAAAAATCTAAAAATGAGTTACTTTTTAATGGCCTCGGTAATAATGACATAAAATAAGGATATGAACATATTCCAAAATATGTACAGTTCATATATTGAACTGCAAAATGAATAAAATGTGTTATTTGCTCTAAATCTTTTCTAAATCAAATTTCATTTCCTAATTTCGTACCCACTTTTCAGTGGATGTTTTAACGTCATTAAAAATAAGCTAGCAAAATTATTACTGAGGAAATCTGGCAACAGTTTGAGATTGCAAATGGCGCATTTACGTTTCGGAGCACGCCCATCGCTCGAGCATCGATTCTCGGCGTTTTTCGAATATCGCGGTAAGTACAACTCTATATTGCCTACTTAGTACGAAAGCAGTCGATTATCATTTCATGAAACTTGAAATGAATTCGTTTAGTGGAATAACAGTAAGTCAAGATGCTTCATTAATCCAATTGTTATAAGATAACATTATTTAAGAACTAGATGTTACTTAGAAGACCCTGACTAGATGTTATAAGAATTGTTTTTTGTTCCAACCTCTGTTCCGTGAATCCCCAAAGGAAACAACTACATAAAAGCAAAATTTGAAACTTTACAGCAATTTTTTAATACAGTGAACTCCGCTTAATGGGGTGAGTTTAGGAACCCTGATTTTAATAACAATAAACGATTGATAACAATAAACGATACGCAAAATGAGATAAATTTGCCCCCCCCCTTTGATTCACACGTACTAAATTTCGAAACAAAATGAAAAATCACCCCTTTATATTTATCCTTTAAAACATAAGAATCGTACACAATTAAACAAATCGATTAATTGTTAACTGTCTACAATTTTTCTAATAAGCAAATTGATATAACTTGTTTGTAATCATAATCAACCTGTCACAACGATTTTAAATTTCGATCTTTCCTTTTAACTTTCAATCATTTCGCTTTCTGGTTTCTACATCGACAAACTTCACGTAAGCGAGAAAGGCATAGAATGGGAATACGTTCCTTCTCAGATCCGATAAGAATGTGTTGCATTCTGCTTGTCTGACAACCATTGACCACCGGCAGCGTTTGCGTATTTCTGAAAAATTCCAGGAACGTGTATTTACCCCACTCCTTTTTTTCATTTCCTATTTCCCTAGTTGGCAGATTCAGTATTTTCAAAAATTCAAACAGCGAAGAAAGGATGGGTTCCTTCCGAATACATTGTGAATATTCCTTTGCCAGTTTTGTTCAGTCCCCATTTCCCGGGGTTAAAAAGAAGAATTCTCGGAAATTCAAACAACAGGGAAGGGAAAGAAAATAATAGGTTCCTCCTTTACATATTCCTTTATTTTAATTTTTTACATTTAATATTCCTTTGCGAGTTAAAACTGATATTTTCACCAAATTATAAGATTTAGAACAATTGGGCCATTTAAGAAAAATAAGAGAGATAGCGTGAAAACCAAAATTGTTTTCATACTAGAATGGATCGAATCCCGTATCGTCGAAAATGGATAAAATACCATTTAATGATCGAAAAGAACAATTGCAATTTAAAAAAAAAAGTTTAAAATATTAGATTATATTGCAATGAAAAATCTGTTCCTATTCGTTTTTACAAATTTATATTTCTTCTCGGCTTTCGTGTTTGTAAAATATTTCTAACTTCGTCTTTGCAGGTATATTTGTATAGATGTACAGCAAGCAGAGTCCATTTGAACGCATTTCGGATGGACTGTTTCTCGAATAATTTCATAGCTGAAAAATGATATTAGTACCTGCATTATAGACGCCGTGTTTATTTCTCGCCAAACTTGGCGATTTTATGGTGCGATGACTGTGTTGCTGTCTATGCCCTAACTTTAGTTGGGAGATATAGAAGCTCTGATATGTTCTTGCATACTTTTGGTGCACGTGATTTTTGACGTCATTACCAGGCACTATAAGAAAATCTGCTGTTCTAAATGTTCTTAGCTGTTCTTTTCGTTCCAGACGCTGAGTGGTAAGATGTCACCAAGGTTAGGTAAGTAATTTAGTTATGGCGGGTGTTTCCAGAAATTTGCATCTTATCTGCTCTTTTGGTTTACAATCGCCTAGATCCTGTTGTATTTTTTTTTTTATCATTTTCCGGGATTTAGTATTTTAGTTATGGTGGGTGTAGTTATTTCGGTTCTTACTATTTTTATTCTAAATCAAACAAGATGCTTTGGTTTGGAACATTTTGTTTTTGTTCTTATCATTTTCTGGAATTTAGTTAATTTAGTTGTGACGGGTAAAGTTATTTCGGTTTTGAAGTTGTTAAAAAAAATATCAAAATATTCTAAATCAAACAAGATGTTTTGGTTTGGAACATTTTGTTTCTGTTCTTATCATTTTCTGGATTATAGTTAATTTAGTTGTGACGGGTGAAGTTATTTCGGTTTTGAAGTTGTTAAAAAATATCAAAATATTCTAAACCAAACAAGATGTTTTGGTTTGGAACATTTTGTTTTTGTTCTTATCATTTTCTGGAATTTAGTTAATTTAGTTGTGACGGGTAAAGTTATTTCGGTTTTGAAGTTGTTAAAAAAAATATCAAAATATTCTAAACCAAACAAGATGTTTTGGTTTGGAACATTTAGTTTTTGTTCTTATCATTTTCTGGAATTTAGTTAATTTAGTTGTGACGGGTGAAGTTATTTCGGTTTTGAAGTTGTTAAAAAAATATCAAAATATTCTAAACCAAAAGATGTTTTGGTTTGGAACATTTTGTTTTTGTTCTTATCATTTTCTGGAATTTAGTTAATTTAGTTGTGACGGGTGAAGTTATTTCGGTTTTGAAGTTGTTAAAAAAATATCAAAATATTCTAAACCAAACAAGATGTTTTGGTTTGGAACATTTTGTTTTTGCTCTTATCATTTTCTGGAATTTAGTTAATTTAGTTGTGACGGGTGAAGTTATTTCGGTTTTGAAGTTGTTAAAAAAATATCAAAATATTCTAAACCAAACAAGATGTTTTGGTTTGGAACATTTTGTTTTTGCTCTTATCATTTTCTGGAATTTAGTTAATTTAGTTATGACGGGCGAAGTTATTTCAGTTTTGAATTAGTTTTTAAAAAGTATCAGGATATTCTAAGTTAATTGGTTTGGAATATTTTTGTTTTGTTCTTATTTTCTGGGATTTAGTCATTTAATTATGGCAGGTGTAGTTATTTCGGTTCTTACTATTTTTGAAATTGTTAAAAAATATCAAATCCAAATCTGAGGGTTTTTTTAATGTTTATTTTAAAGTTATTTAAGAGAGGTGGGAGTGTTGAAAAATGTTTCTAGAACTACCATTTCCAAATTTCCATTTAAGTTTATTTTGCAATTCCTTTATTACGAGGGGGGTTGAGGGGGGAATCCCCCCTCACATGTTAGATTCTTCAAAATATTAGTGCTCATTAAAATGCTATATATTGTGTTTATTCTCTTGACACATATCATGAATATTACTAATCTGTTATTTATTTTTAGAATAACGTAAAAAATGATGATTATTATGCTAATTTTATTTTAATAATGCTTTAAATTGTTAATCTGTTTTTTCCTTTTAAAGTTTAGTTTTGTTGATGTTGTGTTTCAAATATGCCACGTGACCGCCGCCATGTTTTTCTACCTGACGATTTTTCAAATCACGCGTTTTTCAACATGGCTGACAGGACCGGCGTCTATAATGCATCTGTTCCCGAACTGGCAGCCGTGCACGCCGTAACTGGCAAAATGGCTGAAATTTTTAAAAGTTTCTGCATATTCGGGAACACTTCTCATGGCACTCTTGTTAAGCTTCTACAGCAGTTAATCAACTTTGTACTGCTAGTAATTTCCTTTTCCATAGCTGATATTCCGCTGTCAAAATATTAATATTACAATCTGACAAATCTACAGAATGTTTCAGTATTTCTAATTTATTTTCATCTGACGATATGGCATCATTCTCTGGTATCCCCTCTCTAATGATAGCCTAAGTTAACTGTCCGTCCGTCCTCGAATTTATGAAGAGGTGTACCTGGAATGGATAGAGGTGTCCATATTGGATTCTTGATGATTTAGGGTTTTCAAAGTTCGAAATCCACCCTTCTCCCCTTTTCTATCCTTTAATGCCATTATTTCGAGCCCTATTTTCCCCGGATGGGAGCAGGCGATTAAATTTATTAATTTGTCAGATAAATAGGTAAAAATAACATTTTGTTTCTAGCATTATGACGTCATTCCTCTCATTGAATCCTTTCTTATTTTAAATTATTTAAATATCGTCTGCATTATTTTCATCCGTTTTATCGCTGAACTTAGATAAGAAGTCAATAATTTTCTTTTATATTTGGCTTCAATAATAGATTAGGTACATATCTGATAATTTTAAATTGAATCATCGATTAATTTTTTTGCGATGGAAATTTTATCACCGTTATTCACAGCAAATTCTATCTACCTCCAGGGTGTAGTAGATATATTTTCGTTCCTTTACTTCCATCAATGACTGTGGCAAACAAAATATTGGGAAGAACGAAGTAGCTAAGAAAATTTTGAATTATCTTTCTAAATGAATTCGACGTGATTATCTAAACTGCATTCGACAGTATCTAAAAACTAAAGCATGACAGTATCGGGTGACTTTAGAGGTGTATGAAGATAAACAAATGATGGAGCGTGTACCAGATCCTTATCAGCCAAAAAATAAACCATTTTCTAAGCAACTTCATGGGGAACTTTACAATTCTGGAAAATTAAAAAATTTACTCATCCGTCATGTTACGGGTTATATGCTAGCGATTAAAATATTATGGCACAAATTTGCAATTTCTTTTTCCCACCTTTTTCAGCTTCGAGGAAAAATCTCGGGTGTACATATATCCCTCTGCACCCCCCCCCTGGGTACGCCACTGGCTTTCTCAGTATGGGAGCTCAGTATTGGAAAGCCCGTGAACTAAAGGCTTAGGCGCAAATTGTTCGTCATTTTAAAATAAATTATTTATATTATTGGGAACAACTTTTGATTAGGTGACGCATTCAAGGAGTAAAACTTCCATAACTCTCCTTTTCTCGTTTAAAAATTACGATAACCTCATTATAAGTTATTTAACACTTCGCTTGCGGGAAACGTATTTTTACGTTTTTTGCAGTCTGTCACTGGAGCGCAGGTCACGTAAAAATACGTATTGAGTAGATTTGGGGTGGATACCCGCTCACCACCACCAATCTACTCAATACGTATTATTATATGTATGTGTGACATATGCGTGTTTGCATTTTTTCTTTCCACAAGTTAGGATTGTCGAGTGACTCGGTCTTTTGCTGCGTTATTTCGTCTTCTATCGAATTCATAGCTCCAGAACGTCCAAGTCTTGTTTTGCCCATTGGAAGATTGGTTTTTTATTGTGGAATACAAAATAGATAAAATGAGCCATCGTGACAAAGAGAGTGATGAAAAAATAGGAGCTGACAAATTATTGGTTATATATTTAAAAATCGCTTTTTTTTTTCATTTCGTAAAAATATTGTTTTTTTTTTTAAATAATCATACAGTGTATATTAGTGTAAATAAAAGAAGTAGGCGCTGACAGATGATCGGACTATTTTAAAAATTGATTATTTTAGTGATTAATAAAAATATTGTAAAAGTATTTTTTTTTTGTTAAATAATTATACAGTAAATATTAAAGTGTAAAATAAAAAAATTTCGTTCTTAAAAACAAAGTAGTTTTCGACTAACTCCGATTTTCCTGAATAGCTAAACTTTCGCTCGATTCGCGAAAAAACGCCCGCTGCACGCGTAAGTGGGCGATGAAGTACACACGCATGCCAAGTGTTAAGTGCATGCGAGGTTTGGTTATAGTGTTTAGACTTTCATTTTTACAGGATGCAGTGTTATTTATGTAAACTTACGAGGAAATTTCTCACCAGATGCAACTTTTGTTCCCCTTTTTGTAAAACCTATTCCTGTTTTGTAATACGTTAAAACTAACTGGTAGACATCAAGCCATATTATGAAAACACATTGCCCATTAAAGGGACAAGATAGGCAATTGGGACGATTGTCCTTTTTTTTTCTTAAACAGTCTTGTTTCGATTCCTAAATGATGACTCTTATTCTTTTAGCATTCAAAGCATTAGGAAGAACTAGAGCAAAGAATTGGACTCAAAAAGTGTTGACATATTGTTCCGATGGCGTCGATTCCCCTTTTCTTTGAATCGAATGTATCAATCTGATTCGTCGCGATAGGCACTGATAAAATGTGTTATTTTTCATGAACTAATCAAATTTTTGTATTTTCTATATTGCATTCATTTTTCAAATGCTTCATTATATTGCATATTCCTAATCTGTCATGGTGATAAATAATACAGTGGCTCTGAAAAATGCAGGGCTAGAAATAGTATAGCACAATGTTAAACAGAATGACGTTATCGTTAATTTTTTACCATTGTTTAAATCGCCTTCCAAAATGTATAAAAATTTATTTTATAATATTCAAATACAAAAACTTTTATTTAAAAAATTAATTTAATCTATCAAAAATTTTTATTCTTATCAAATATTGTTAATACATTATTTTTATTCTAAATTATGTTTATTATTTTTTTCATGCATTGTAATTTTTTTTATTTCATTTATTTCATAGTTTTATTTTTCTAATATTTTACATATCTTATTATTTTTGATTTTTTTTTCTTTTTTTTATTCTATTTTATTAATTATTTGGATTCCATATTCGCTCCATTATTCCGAATTCTTATTAGCGTTTCAACGTTTTTCGCTTTTTTTATACTCTTCATAGAATTATAAATAAAGAATTGCACATTTTTAAAAATTTTTCTTTACAGTAGAATTCGTTTTTCGAACCTCGTAAAACGAGAAAATTCTCCATTAACCGAAGTCGTTTTCTACCTAATTTTTTTAGGAGTGTACTCTTCCCCAATTTCAAACGTAAAACACACACTATTTCGAAATTTGGAAGGTTGTACTGCCTAATTCCAGAACAATCGAATGTTATTGCACCCATGACGATACTACATATTAACACAGTGTATGCGGGACAAGGACTAGTACGTTTTCTGAGGATTGGTACTTGAGCGCTGGCCACTTAATAGTACGGATAAAAAGAGGGTTTGTTTGTGGGTACAAAAATAACAGTATATTCAGGAAAAAAGAATCCTAATGTTTTAGTCTTTCATTTTTTTTAATGTAAAATTGTTTATATAACATATTTCATTAATTTTCATTAAATTTATTCTTTCCCGTGATTTTAAAATAGAAACTCCTTACGTTGTGCGTTTGTTGAAATCCACTCTTCTAGAAATAATTATTAACAAATTGTATACGGGACGAGTATTAGTACGCTTTCAGAGTATTGATACTTGAGAGCGGCACACGTACTATTGCGCGTTAGTGTAACAACAGATTTTGTTTTGTGGGTAGAAAAATAACGGCATATACAGGAAAACGAAGCCGAATGTTCTTGTCTACTACATAGATTCTGGAAAAATGGAGACAAATAAAAACTAGTTTTTACATCAGTCGATGCGGAACCACAGAACGGGAAGGTGGATTAAAAAAATAAATTTAGATTTAAAATTAACTTTTTATTATTTATCTTTGCGAAAATGATATATATGTATATTTATATATTACATCTATATATTTGTATTTATATATATTTATTTGTCTATTTGTATAGTTTATGTATTTCAATATAAAATATAAAAAGTTGGTTAAAAAATTTTTCGATTTATTGAGATTTAACTGAATAAGTTTACGATCAAAATTGACGCCCGCTCACGGTACAATTCCGCTGCGAAATAGACCGGCACACATTGTGTTAAACTAGATTATGGATGAATTTTCGATTATCCGACGTAGGTTCGGTCCCGATGATTTCGGATAATCCGGGTTCTACTGTACATTACACTTTGTTTGGCAATTTGTATTTTTATTTTAATCTACATTTCTTTCTCGTTTGTAAAAATGTATCTGTACAAATATTAATGATCATTGAATTTACTTAATTGATTGAATCCGTTGTATAGTTATTTTGAAATATATTTTGCTTTTAGTAATGACATCCGTTGGTGGTGACATATATGCTTGCTGTGTGATTTTTAGAACTAATAATTCCATCTGAAAGCTTCCATGTTCTTGACAAATTTCGATCAATTTTCGAGCGTATATCACTCGTTGAGAGAAATAGTAAAAGTTTTTATACATTTAGAAATTTAGGTTGTCTGTCATTTTCATGAACTAACGGTAGAAAATTAGAATTCTTGTATTCCTTTTATATAAATTTTCTGTGAAATTATCTTTTTTAATCATAAAGAATTTTTTTACAAACCAATTATTACTACTTAAAATGTGTTTTTTATAGACGTCTTAATTGTTATTGAATTTGTTATAATTCAGCTTGTGCCGAGGTACTTTCCCACGACGGTCAGCACGTACATGCACAGTTGTGAAAGAAATTTCCAAAAAGAATTTAGGTGCAGCTGTTGACTTCGAGTTTTAAGGACCTCTGCGGAGAAGTTATAGATCACTCAGTGGCACAAGCGTAACGTCAAGCTCTCACAGTGATGTAACCGTGAGTTATGGGGGCAGGGGCTTAAAATGTCAGCTTTCACAAAAGGGGGTGTTTTAATGAGCCCACCTGCACTCCCGAATGAGGTGCAGATGTGGGAAAATTTTACCAACAAGCGATTGGCAAAGACAAAAAAAAAGGGCGTTAAAATCGAGGTGAGGAGTTATGAAAGAGTGTGAAGAAACAGTAGCCGAAGTCTGGATTGAAGAGTTGCTGGACATCCAGAGAGCCCGGACCAGCAATCGAATCCCCAACCCGCATTCCAGCATAGACGTACAGGAAAACGGCAGCTACGCCAGTACAGACGCCCTTTACATCCTGATGAAAGCATGACCCTGTTCCCCTGTAATGTCTGGAGGTAAATAGATTTAAATTATTTATGACGGTTATTTAGGCCTCAGTTAGTAATGCAATATTTTGATTAAGGAATAACGTATAACAAAAGAGAATTCTAATAATTGTGTCATGATGAATACAAAATCTGAATAATTGCTGGTTACGTTATATGGTGATCAAGTAGTGTATCAATTTGTAAATAGTGTACAGAATAAATGTCTCAATCCAAATATAAGGTATTATATTTTTTACTGCGTTTCCCCTTTGTAAACTAATGCTGGTGTTAGTGTTGCAAGTACATTACAGCACAGATCATGTTTATTCTCCTCCTAAATGTACCCAATGGAGATTTCTCAGTATATGTGTCTACTCCAAATGCACATATCTCAAAAATCTCTTTTCGGTTGGATCACTTTTCTAAAATTCGAAAGGTAAGTAAGAAGCATTTTAAATCTGATCTCTTCACTAAATTCTTGATTATTTTTATACCTATTTATTATTACAAGTCATTTTATAAATTTTGTTGAGATACGATACACTTTGGAATGTTTGGAAAAATTTTGGTAGCTTTGGTAGATCGAAAATTCGTTTGTGGTAAAGTTTCTAAATCGAGAAGAAATGATCTTCCTGTTTACCTTCTGAAAACTAATCAAAAATTGTCTTTTTAAAGCCACTATTAACATATTAGCCGCAATTCGGAAAATGCCTCCAAATTTTGGTAATTTAAAAATAACTTTGAAATTGATGTTTTTTAACGTAATTGGTGTCACTTCTCTGCTACCCCTTGTGTAGCAAAACAGTAGACTGTAAAGTTCCAAACGTTCCTATTTCTTCTTGCTATTTGAAATTTAGTTTTTTATTTTTATTCTTAACACTAGATTTACGGATGTTGATCCTATACTTATTTTTACCGAAGTGAGCCAATTTGACTCGCAAAAAAAATGGAAGTTTTTGCAAAGAAAATAGTTCCAAATTTATTTAAATGACATGTTTATTAGGAAAAAATTCAAGGAAATAATTTTTTACATATAAAATTTGTTTCTGAAATCCATTTTCCTCAAACATTTCTATTCCATTTACCTCAATGGTTTCTACATGTGTTTCTTTTGAATGATTGTTGAACTCGACAATTCTTCTGTGCGTCAGTAGCACGAATTTCTGTCATTGGAATGGAAGTGTTCTCGACTTCTCTGTATTTACTTTATACTATATTTATTTACTTTTCATATACATTCTATGAATCCAATTGGCTCACAACCGGAAAATAGGTATACCCCATTTGATAATGCGAAATGAAGGAGAAGAGGAATGAAAGTTTAGACATATTTTATTACTTAACAAAAAACCAACGTATGTTTTCGAAAAGTGACAAAGTTATATATATATATATATATATATATATATATATATATATATATATATATATATATATATATATAGTGATCCAATTTTTAATGAGTCAAATTGGCTCGGTCCGTACATCTAGTGTTAACGTAATGAGTGGGATTTTCCAATTGGTAGAGCTCCGGAATGAATGAATGAACCAGATTCAAGGTCTTCAATCTGCTTTTGGACTAGTAAGATTCAGAAAAGTTTCCAAGCCAGATACGGGATTCGAAGGTCAGTATAGAATGAAGAATGTGTGCTATGTTATTAAACTTTTTTGTTGTTGTTGTTGAATTCTGTGCGAAAACAAGGATTGTGTTCGATCTTTGGAACTGGATTTGGGGTAAATCTATAGCGATGATATTGAGAAATAACACTGTTGTTCTTCTGAAATAATTTCTAAGAAACGTTTACATTTAATGCATACTTCATTGCACGCGTATTCCTTCCTGATTTCTGTAATGACGGCCATATTGGATTTCTTTCGTGCAAATATGGAGATATCTTTAAGACTACCGTTCTGGCCTACTTTAGCTGAGGGTACCCCATTTCAAGCAATATTCAATTCCCTGCAGTTGCAGAAAATATATTGAGTTATATAGGAAACCAACGTCCCCACACCTCTTCAAGTGCAGGAATTTTCATTTCATCGTCCATTCAGAAAGTTTAAAATAGACCCAATAAAACTGCATTGCCAAGGCCTCCTTTGATGGAGTAGTTAGAGCGCTAGACTCCATGTACTCAGTATAGGAGTTTGGATGTTTCGAAGACTTAAATCCGTTTGCCGTGAATATTGGGTAATTGATCACTCTGTTGAAATTTTACGTCTTCCTTTTCAATTCGACAAATTTCAAATAGCTCTAATACGGCTACAATAGCACGGCCTCCTTTGGCTGAATGGTTAGAGCGTCAGTCTCTGAGTGGCGAGTCTGCGAGTTCGATTCCTCGCAGCAGCAGAAAATAAATAAATACTTGAAAAAAATAAAAATTCTGGTTTAGAGCTTTGAATCCAATGTAATATATTTTACTGTGACAGCACAATACTAGAGTTTCGCTTGGAATACGGATGTTTTCGTTTGTACGTTGATTAAACAAGCTTCAAATAGATGTAATAAGCGTCTACTGCCACGGCCTCGTTGGCCGAGTGGATAGAGCGCGAGGTCGGCTCAGAATTGTGAGTCAAATTGTGCGGGTTCGATTCCCCGAGTTGTTGGCGCAAGCCTCGTAATGTTAGGTTCCCTGTTTCGGCTCCCTTTGAAGATCGTAGAATTGGTGATGCCCCCTAAACCCCTGCGCGGCCAGAAGGCGGAGGGCGGTGACGGAACGCCGGGGTTGTGCCCCACTACTTCTCTGGACGGGGTACAACCCTGTGACGCGGTTCTTTCACCGCTCTCCGCCGGAAGACACGGACGGGTTTTGCAAAATTTTCCTAAGAGATTCTTTGGACAGTATCTCTCTAAGACTACATCCATTTAGGTTAAACTCCAAGTACACTATGGATAGATAGGTAAATAAACCTCTCTTACCAACAGTGGTGTACCTCTCTTATACAACAACAACAAAGAAGAGCAGCACAACGAACGAACAAGAGAGGTAAAACACTCTTAGGGGTAAGAGAGGTCTATTTACCTACAGCCCTATTAGCCTATTACCACTAAGAGAGGTGTGTTTCTGAATGGAGGTAGTCACCTCTCTGTCCTTCTTAGAGATATAGTCCTCATGCACCGAAGATACATCCTTAAGGGGAGTTCTTACTTATCCATGACAGGTCCTTAGAGTCTCCCCTAAATGGAGGTAGTCTGAGAGAGATTGTCCTCCGACGGTAATTTCTTTTACTTACGAAGTACAACCTACAAAATTTTGCAAAACCCGTCCGTGTCTTCCGGCGGAGAGCGGTGAAAGAACCGCGTCACAGGGTTGTACCCCGTCCAGAGAAGTAGTGGGGCACAACCCCGGAGTTCCGTCACCGCCCTCCACCTTCGGTCCGCGCAGGGGTTTAAGGGTCATCACCAAATCCGCGATCTTCAAAGGGAGCCGAAACAGGGAACCTAACATTACGAGGCTTGCGCCAACAATTCTGTTTTGGGGAATCGAACCCGCACAATTTGACTCACAATTCTGAGTCGACCTCGCGCTCTATCCACTCGGCCAACGAGGCCGTGGCAGTAGACGCTTATTACATCTATTTGAAGCTTGTTTAATCAACGTACAAACGAAAACATCCGTATTCCAAGCGAAACTCTAAACATCTAGACTCTACAACCGAGCTGTCACAGTAAAATATACTACATTGGATTCGAAGAACCTACAAGAGAATTTTAACTTTCTCTAAGGATTAATTTATTTATTTTCTGCTGCTACAAGGAATCGAACTCACAGACTCGACACTGAGAGGCTAACGCTCTAACCACTCAGCCAAAGGAGGCCGTGGCATTTTATCCTTATTAGATCTATTTGAAACTTGTTGAATTGACGTTGATATGAAAACTCTAATATTCGAAGGGAAGACATGAAAATCGAACAGAGTGATCAGTTACCCAATGTTCACGCCAAAAGGTCAGTAATTTTCTAAACATCTAAATCAGCATCATTTTTCTTTGATCCAAGACTAACGCTCTAACCACTCAGCTAGAGGAGGCCGTGGCATCGTAGCCGGATTAGATCTATTTGAATCTTCTTGAATTGACGTTCAAATGAAAATTTCAGTATTGGAAGGGAAGACGTGGAATTTCAACAGGGTCAGAACATTTCGAGACATCTAAATCAGCATTATATTTCTTTGACCCAACGTTTTATTTAACTTCTGTAGATACGGGGAATCGAACTCGCAGACTCGCTAGTCAGAGACTAACGCTCTAACCATTCAACCAGAGGAGGCCGTGGCATATTACTTGTATTAGATCTATTTGAATCTTGTTGAAATGAAAACTTCAGTATTTTAAGGGAAGACGTGGAATTTCAACAGAGGGATCAATTACCCAATGTTCACGGCAAAAGGTCAGAAGTTTTCGAACTATGTAAAGCAGCATTTCTATTTTTCATTGATCCACGGTTGTACTTAATTTCTGCAACCCCGGGAATCGAGTCGCCCCAAAGCCTTTCGCTCTAAACATTCAGCCACGAAAGCCAGGACAGTGAAGTTTTATTAGATCTTTTTGAAATTTTACAGCATATTCAAAACATCTAAACTAAAATTTATAGTTTTCGCTGATTACTGTTTTTTTTCTGAAATCGAACTCCTATACTCAGTACAAAGAGTCTCGCGCTCTAACCAATCGATAAAACGCAGCAAACTTAGCAACGCAGTGTTATTAGGTCTATTTTAGGCTTTCATTTAGAAAGCCTAAAATAGACTACATAATACTAAAATGAAAAATCCTGTACTTCAAGAGGTGGGGGACACTGGTGTCGAAGCATTTGAAATTTCCTTCTTATTTTTCATCGAACCTAGCATATCGTGATCCAAAAACTCAATATTCGAACGCTTTAATTTCCTTTTCTGCTACTGAGTGGAGTTGGCATTCCGAAACACGTTAGGCCAAAGAGAGCGGTGACGGGAGAGACTAGTTAGAGGTATTTAAAGTTGGTTGAACTAGTTTGTGAACGAAACAAGATGTAATGAAATTTTTCTAAAAATAATAGCGGTACCATTTAAGTACAATAAACATTCTTTGTCTGAAGAGTAGGTTTGTTATTTTATGTTTTCTGGACTCGAACACAGACTCTGTTCCATGTTCTGGGACAAATTAGGCTACGAGGCGCATCCGGAAAATAAGTTTCCCTATTTAAAAGAAAAAAAGGAACTCGCATTTTCAGGGACATATTTATTGGCAACAAGTAGAACTATGTTTCAGCTATTTTTCAACATAGCCACCAGAAGAATTGAGACACTTGTCGTATTGTGGGATCCACTTTGGTATACTTCTGTCGTAGAACTCTGCCGCCTGTGAACGGAACCAGCCTTCCTGTCCCAGAACACCGTGCACATTCCTTTCCGTACCGACAGCGTCTGTTTAAATTGGGTCCTGACATAATATCCACTATGATTCCAAAGCATTGGCAGTTGCTTGGTTTCGGGGTAAAGTACGAAATCCGAGTCTCGTTGCCTGTGACGATCTTGTCGAGGAACTCGTCGCCGTCGTCGTGATATCGTAGCAGAAATGTCAGTGCTGCTCCTAAGCGTTGAATTTTGGGTTCGGGTGTCAGTTTTGTCTAATAGACCTGACAGAGCTGACGATGAATTTCATTGGCGCATTTCTTTGTGCATTCGAGATCACCGACCGAACCTTGCAGGCGGCGGTAGAAGGAATTCGAGTTTCCATTTCGGACCACTGCTACCTCGCTACTGGCACGAATCGGGACCTGTCCAGCTGGCATACGATTGATACGTCATAGATCTGTTACGCACGCGCAGTTGACACGGATAAATTACCTTTAATTTAAAGGGGAAAACATCGGGGAAACTTACCTTCTGGACGCCTCGTATGTAAAAAGAGCGTCTTTAGAGGTATTACAAATTTGGTTGTTAGGTTTGGTTCGATTTGAAGCACTGCGGTCAACTTTCTTGATGCACAAGGATTAATGACACCTTTTTCTTAATCTCTTAAAAGCAGAGTTCCTTTTTTGGAAAAACTCATAAAAAATAGTTTTTTTATATAGAAAAGGAACATGTAGGTATAATGTAAGTTATTCTTTGCAATTTTAGTTGTAGGGGTGATTAAAAAGCGGAAAAGGGGGTAAAAATTATTAAAAAAATTGATATGAATGCCGATTCTGAGCGGTTAAGAATATCCTTGACAGTGATGAAATTCGAACCTATAAACTTCGATGCCGAAGAGCAGCGTTCGGCCTGAGACCGGGACCTACTGTTTAAAGTTGATTCTGAATGACTATGAATATCCATGATAATATTGGAATTCAAACTCACGATTTCCGGTGTCGAAGAGCAGCGACTTATTCATTTGGCCTGTGACCGGGACCTACTGCTTAAAGTCGACTCTCAACAGCTAAGAACATCCCTGACTGTAGTGAATTCGAAGCCGCGAACGTCAGTGCCGGATTAGGTAACAGATGATACATAGGTCAATTTTATAATAAAACAATACAAACTGCATGTTTACTGTAGGAGGTTTAATTTTCTTTCGATGGGTTCGAATCCCACTGCGGCATGGGTGTTAGCCGTTCGGAATCGGCTTTAAACTGTAGGTCCCGATCTCGTGAGAACTCGGGTTGTAAAAAGTAGACTGTAGCACTCCAAACCAAACCAAACTCATTTTCTTTAACATAGAATAATTAATACTATTTTGTGAAGTATACTATATATATAGTACATTTATGAATTGATACTATATAGTACAATTATGAGTATTATATTGTCATGAAATTTAAGAATGTTTGCTACGATTAGCCCGGGAAGTGGTAAAAAATACTCTTGCGTTACAAGTCACGTGATTGAAGATTACCCCTCAAATTTACCCGAAATTACAGCAGTTAATTCAATCTATTACGTCATTTTTAATTAAACACAAACATGACTTACAAACTGTTAAAATATATTTATTTAACACGATGTTGAAATTATATTCTAATCGAACGAAGTTCCAATAAATACTTTACAAATGCAGTCCACGTTGTATGAAAACACACGCACGAACATATATTCATTTACAATGGTAAAGTCGGTACCAATTAGAGACGGTAAAACTTGTAAAAGACTAGAATGTGACGTATGCGACAGTTCTCCAGTTATCCAAAAGATAACAATTTAGTTCTTTTTTTCTTTTTGTTTTCAGAGCCAGAAAGAAAGAAGAGTCGTTCATTTATTCTTCTTCGTCATAGCCATTGTTTTTGTAGTACATCTCGCTGCCGGACCTCGCCTCTTCTCTGGACGTCCGGGACCTGCGGGCATTTCGGAATCGCTCTTCGGGGTCTGAATTCGAGGGATAATTCTCTCGTCCGAGTAGGCTCTCCTGTATTCTCCGCTGTCTCCCCTACCCTGTCGAACACCCCTGCCTTCTTCGAAGCCGGATTGTTCTTTTCGCAGTCGATTCTAGAAGATAAGATATTCACCAAAATGTTAAACAGATACAAAGACTAACGGCACACAAATACATCTCTCTCTACTGGAACAAATTTGGAGCACGAAAATACCTCGATTGGGAACATTAATAAGTCTACTGTTTACATAGAGTGCCTAAGGTAAATCGCCAAATTGGCAACGTTTTCGGCAACTTTTTGTTGTCCCAGGATTGGCAACTTTAGGATACAGATAAAATTTACCTAGAGAGAAACTTTAGACCTAGAATGTTAAAATTATAGATATTTTCTTTGGAGTGAATACGTTTTTCAGAATGTTTTTCCTTTAGAAGGGCCGAACGATGGCCGATTGGAAGCAGAAGTGCTTCCTTACGGATGGTATTCATTGAAACAATACTCCCGGATGTCTGTCGAAACTCCTCGAGGAGGAGGACCATCGGTTCTGTGCTGTTCTTCCGTATTTCTCTGGACAGCACTGTATCTCCCACTTTTGTTGGTGTGTGTGTGGGGGGGGGGCACATTCCGACAATTACCGCTCACCTTCCACTTCTTAATCACATAGGCCACTGTCGACAGTGGGTACTTCAGATCGCTCGATATGTCCCTTAAGGATCGGCCACATTTGCGATACCCGATAATTATACCTTTCTCGAAATCAGAGAGCTCCGAACTGCGAGACATCTTGCATGCGACTAATGCCTACTACTCCTGGAATCGTTTGCAAGGGGTGGGTAACGATTTGGGTTAGGTTTTTTACTAAGCCATTAAATAAACTTCATGTTATACAGAAAAAGGCACGATTTAAATCTTAAGTATAGAGAATTCATAGAAATCTTCCACCCTACCTTGCAGCTGTACTTCATCATTCTCGGTCTAACGAGCGATTTATATAACAAAATTTTAAGTGACAGACTTGACAAAAAGTACAAGTCCAGGGAGTTTAACTAACACATCATTCGTGTAAATGACAGAGTAGTTACACTCCACAAAAAGATATTAGCATACGCGGGGAAAATTTCTAGATTGAAGCACACAGAGTTCCGCTAAAATGGAAAACATCCAACGAATTGGTAAAAAGTTTTCAATATTTTGTAAAATGTTTTTAGTTTTAATGTTTGTGCATCTTTATATGAGTAAAAGTATTCTATCTTTTAAAGAAAAAAAAACAGGATTTGAACGGTCATCAAAAGTTTTTAAAAACTTCAAAAGAGAGATCCTTAAAAATTAGACTCTCGAATTTTTGTAATTTTAAACTAGGTCCCATAAAAAAATTCATGAATTTCTTAAATGTTTATGCAAAAAAAGTGGTGTATTTTTTTTTATGTAAGATTCTATTCTTTGTATTGTCATTTAATCTCCAACTTGTGTAGTTTTTGTGCTAAAAATGATTTTCATCAATGAAAGAAAATTGAGGCTATATATTGAAATAGTCGGCTATTTCTGAACAATATTGTCACGAAGATTCGAATGAACACACCGCTTAACTTAACAGATGAATTTATTGAAGCTAAGTAGCAACTCGAAACTTTACAAGATTGTTTAGTTGCCTACAGCTAGTGGGTATAAGCTTTTGTACCAGAACAGAATATTCAAGAAATAACTAATTTACATATTAAAGATCTAGAATGTTCAAGAACATAAGGAAACAATACATAATACTTTTAAATTAAAAATCCGTACTTTGGATAAACCGCCATGGCAAGCATCGAACCCACAATCTTCGGGTCTGGATCGCGTGCTTTGACCATTCGGCCACTCAGCTCGTTGGCTAAGCATCTTTATACTGCAATATTTATCATAATATTCGATTAATAAAATTCCTATCGTTGGGCCGAATAGTCGCCGAATTTTATAGCGCTACTCTTTGGTACTGTAGTACGCGGTTTCGAATCCTGCTGATGGCTTCGTAGCTGTTCGTAATTGGCTTTAAGCAGTAGTTTCCGGTCTCATTAGCTTTCGTGTAGCAAAACAGACCGTAGCGCTCCAAACAAAACATACCGTTGAATTAATATTAAGAAGACATTTAAATGTATATATAAAATTTGAAAGCCGATGCTAAAAATGATTTTGTTAAGTGAAAAAAAGATTAATCATATTGAAATAGTCAGTAGTTCCTGAATAATAATTATAATCTTGGATTAACGAAATTTTTTTTTTAAATATGCGTTCTCAATTTTCTTTCCTAGTTTATAAAATATTGAAATTTTAGTACAAAAGCTCTCTTAGAAGCTAGAAATTTTTATCCCTAAGACAATATCGTATTAAGAAGGAGGAAGGGGCTGCAAATTCGATATTTGCTCACGGCGGTAAATTTTGCTTCTGTGATCGGCGCCAGAAATCCACTACTGTAACAACATTCCGCCACAGTTTGTTTCACAGCCGTAGAAATAAAAATCATAATCAGGTGACTTTGATAATTAGAAGTGGTTTTATACCTGTTTCAGTTGCATACTTTTCTCATCTCATAATAGTTCAGTACTGTAAGGTGTGATTTTTAAAAGGGCAAGAACAAACTCATATTAAATCTTTTTATGCAAGTATTTAATGCTCTACTATACAAAATCGCTTTATTAGCATAGTATATTTTATTAATAATAATTTAGTTATTTAATAATTTGTTTTATCATTATAATTTTATTTAGCTGGAAACATTTTCATGAGATATATATAACAATTATTTTATACCTATTATTTTTTTATTAATAACTTAAATTTTACCTATTAAAGTTTCCATATATATTTTTATATTTATGCTATACTGATATCATTAAAATTTTATCATAATGGTGGACATTACGAAAAGTTTTGTTTAAATATCAACTCATAGTTATGAAACTTGTGTATGTATCAATTGAAGTAATAGTAATTTAATCATACATTTTTTCTTATAAAATCCGATGGGTTTAAAAATAAATCTTTTACTAATTTTTTATTATTTTAAAAGCTCCTCGACTTCACTTGTTATAGGTTAAGTTACCAGTGACTTAACTTGTTATGGGTTCTTAAAAATTGTTTAACAAATACTTCTATTTTGCCTTAAAAAATATGGGTATCGTATTAAATTTTGATTTTTTTTAGTTATTGAAACTAAATTTAAATGTACGCCAATTTTTTGTGAAAATTCAACGTGCAATTAATAATAATTCCCCTTAAATTAACTATTATCTACAAAATAATACCTCGTAGGTGTCCAAACATATTTTTAAGTATTAAAAAGGTAAAAATAGAAGAAAAATTGAAAATTATGTACAAGGAACATTTTTAAAATTAACAAAATATCTCAAAATATCAAATTAAAAAAAACTGATTAAAGAAATTTTTAAGGTGTAATATTGTTTAATTGTTCAGTAATGTGTATGTGTAGAAAATTTCATAAATAAGTTTATTATTTCCAAGAATGTTTTGTAGCGTTCACCAACCAATTCAGATTTAGTTAGAAAATTCAGTATAGAAGCAAAAATGTACTCAAATATTTTTTTGCTTGTACGCCTTCCCGATGTTTATAAATAAATATAAAAATGAACATAAAATATCTGAAAATGACTGTAGACACTTTGAGATTTCCAAAAATATTATGAAACTGCAATGATTAGAAATAATTGATAAAAAAATAATGATTCGACAAAACGCCATATATCAAATTTAAAGCAATATATCGAGAATTAAAAAGTAAATAATTCAGAATATTTTCAGACTTATAATCTATTCTTATAATATAATTATTATTTAAATTGTTTTGCTGTTATATATGTATGTGTGTATGTATATATATGTGTAAACAGGTTTCTGTATTTTATTACTATGCATAATCTTTTCTCGAAATTTCTATTAATGCTTTCATTATTTTAGTATTACAGTCTCATCATTTTATTCAGTTGGTAGCATTATTATGCGTTTATTCGAAGTTTTAATTAAGAATTCATCAGCTTGAACTAGAGAACATACATACAAAATTTAGATTCTGGATTTCGAATCTTTCTGTGCCTGACTAATGAGGCAGCTTTGTGTGAACGTTCTTAAAGCAAGCTGAAAATGATGAAGTCATACCTGCACTGTTTTTTTTTTTTTTTTTTTTTTTTTTTTTGAGGAACAACTGGGGAACACGTCAATTCTGTGCATACAGGAAGAAACCATGAGCAGCTTGAAAGACGATGAAATCATCGATTTATTCGCGGACGCTAAAGCTAGAAAATTAAGGCTATAAACACCTTTTTTTTGTATATAATATATATACTTGTTAGTGTTTTATTTTCAGTGTTTATTCAGAATGTATGGTATAGAAAGAAAACATGTTTATATATTATTCTATTAAGTGGTAGGGGCGAAAGCCAATTTTTTTGCCAATGGTAAGAAGAACCAAGTTATTGCCCTGACATGCTGTCATTAGAATCTGGAATGTTCTGAAATCTTTGAATTTCTCTCGGCTTATAGATTAGACAATTATTTAAAGTATTCAGCATCCCATTTGCTGAAACAAAAACACAAGTCTTATCTCCTGTTAATACACTCAATAAAAAAAATCTTTTGTTAAAAGCTTTTGTACCCATTTAATAGTCAAATTCAAACTAGAAACCTCTAAAGATACACTTATCTGCAGAATACAGACTTTAACCTTGTCATCAAACAATGCATCTTTATAGAAATATTTTAAATTAATATCCGAGGTATTTTAAGTTGTTCATTACCTAAATACTGAGAACAGAGTAAACAAGAATTTCTTCGATTGAAAGTAGATTACTCACAATAGAATGGTATGTCCCTTTGATACCAAATTCATTTTGGCAGTCTACATGTAGATGCCTATCTCAAATCTAAACTATTATAGGCTGCACAGAATAAAATAAAGTCGAAACAATTTAGAATACTACAGCACTTCACTTTAGGGATCCGATACCGTTTTAACCACATACGATGCCATTTGTAAAAAAGAAAACACTTCGAGAAAAAAGATTTCTAATTCGTCACGATTTCAGTTTATGTACCTGCCGAATAACTAAATGGATGTGCGCTGTTCCAAAATTCAAAGTGTCGATCCAAATGGAATATTTATAATAGAAAATGCTCGAAAATTTTGTATATTTTTTATAAGATTGCCCTCTACCTACCCTCCCAAGGGAAACTATCGAAGAAAACAAAAATTCTACGAGCTATTTTTTAGCGGTATCCAAAACGAGACATTAAAGGGATGTACGTATCTACAGAATAAAAATGTTCAATTTTGTAGTCTACTTAGAATGCATGTTTCTATAATTACGAAACGTCTGTAATACATGTATTTACTTCAACATCAGCGCCGTATTTAAATTATCTTAGAAAACAACCAAACTGACAGGGTGTCGGCCTATTTTATTGCACAACACCGTTTAATTTTATAAAGACGTGATGGTCTTTGAAAGAAAATGCAGTAATACTAAATTACAGTAAATATTGCAACTGCTTTGTACTTTAAAATCAATTTAAAGCAATTTTAGGAAATGTTAGAATAAGTCACTTTATTTTAAAAACCTTATTAATGTTTTAAATATTTTTACTTCTCCCTTTGCATTAAATGTCAACTTTAACATTCATTCAAGCTTTCCACACAAGACGTTTCCCGAAATTTTAGAGAACTATATATTTTATAAAATCTACTGACACAGTGAAATACAAAGCATTTTGACAGGTTTTATATATCTCTGTATAAAAGAACATAATGAAATAACCTCTTGCTAATTCCGTTCACAGTTTTATCTTATACTATATAAAAAGTTCTATAAACAAACTAAACGCTTGTATCTTCGACACAAAATAAGCTTCCGAATTTATAATGAAGGGAATTTGAAATAGAATAAACGTTTTTATTCGCTGAAAGTAAGCGCCCATAAATGAAATTATACCCATAACTAATTTTCGAAACATCGAAGAGACAGATTTCAAATGTTACAGGCACGTTTATAAAGATAATACAAGTCAACTTAAACAATTTGGTATTTTTTAAGGGTAACATTCCGTTGAATCTACTTAGCCGTGCTAACATATAAATCAGAGACAACTAACTGTATAAGAAATTACCAAATTTTAAAAAGATTTAAAGTATACTTACCTTAATTGTCCGTCTGATAGACGACCATTGGAAACCTGGTGTATCTACTCCAGAGAACCCCGTAGCTATTGCTCCGAACGAGTTATCGTCACTCGTCGACCTGATTGGCCATTCCGGCAGACAAAACTGTGACGCCATAGTTTGTCGCCAAAACC
>CM063497.1:4304768-4368769 GCA_032207245.1 Pardosa pseudoannulata
GCCGACAACAACTCAACTCGATCAAGGACTAGTAACGCTTCGTCTCCTGCTAATTTCAGCATGTATGATATCTATTCTAAAACTAATTTTCCTTTGTAAATGGAAGCGGAGAATTTCTGTTCTGCATATAAGAAGTATGTATGGAAACTAAAGTTCCTTTGGCAGAATAAGAGACGATCAGTGCGTTTTTACCGATTGCGAGTCCGACATCCCTGTCAGTTATTTTGGTTGACATCAAGGCAGATCTGGCACAAACAAATTTCAAGTGCGAAACACAAAGTCTTTAGGTAATTCCACTGAAATAGTTGTTTACATCTAGATTAAAAACGGGTAATAAAATGTAGGATACTTTGACTTTCATTTAAAGTTATAGGTTATAATGTATTTTTAAGCTTCAGACATAGTAATCAAGTCATTAAAACGCTAAGTAAATGTTTAAAAAATTATTTCGTTTTCGATTGAAAAAATTATATATTGAATAAAAAATACTTTGCAGATAGGAAAATTACAAAGTACGACTGCATACGTGAGATTAAAAGTTGAAACATTTTTCGGTAATTCATAGATGAATGTTGAAAGTCAATTGCATACGAAAAGCTTTAGCTGTTAAACAAAACTAACCGGTATCTTTATTTAATCTCGAAATTTATCCACAGTTTTGTACAAATATTTTAGAAAAAAAAACTATAAAATCCTATATGATTTTATAGAGGCTAAAATCTTTTAGAAAAGTTATAAAATTCTATATTTTTGCTTTTCTGAATCTACTTATTGCAGCCATAAGCACTGAGGGTTATTACCAAATTCGGGTAAGTCGGGAAAACAAAATGTATGTAAATTTGATAGGTGTTTGAAATATATGCAATATCAATGAGAAATAGCCAAATGTTTCATGCCTCTTCCCCACTGTGTCCAATTGTTCAGCACTGCAGAACTGGCCAGTATGGCGACCTTGGACGAAGGGTCACGGGTTGCACCCACACATTGGACCACTCGGTGAGCCGAGGGGCTGGAAGTGACCCTAGAGTTCACTGCGGATCTGTCTTTCATGTTTGTAAACAAAGAACGCTTCCGAAGCCATCTTCCGCCAAGGCAATTTCATCGTCTACCATCGTCGACCACGGTTAGCCATACTCTCCACACAGTGGTAATGACTTGCAATGGACCGTGGAGTGAAAGGGCTTTTAAATGTTTGCTAAGAGTTGAGATGCATCTGACTGCGGCAGTCGTGCCCTCGCTTGCTAATTTTCTGTTAACATCAAATGTACATTGTCCTCAACACGTTGAAAGTTGAGTACTTTCCAGAATGGCATTCCGTGTAGTTGCGAGTGCATTGTCATAACTGGAACGTGGACGAGTTGTTGGTGCTCTCGTCACCAAGGTAACCGAAATGTTTAGCGTTTTAAGGGATGAATTCTATTGCATCAGGGAAAAGCAGGAAACGGACATCAGCTATGTCAGACCGACAGTGCATGACACGGCGACTACAGCTGCGAAAGTCGAAGACAACAAGGGAGTTTGAGGGTAGTTCGAACAGAACTCCTTCATCTTGCAAACAGGAGAACGTGGTGGCACAAGACGTGGAGTGAGGAATACAGCGGGAGGAGTCTTGTTTGCAAGTCTGACACCGCCTCAGATGCAAACTGCCGAGAGTGAAACATGAAAATTTAACATTACATCGTTTTGGCGAAGTTGGGCTGCACGGATGCACTCGCCCATTTTCTTATTTTGAAGCCAATGTTCTTGAAGGATTCTCATTTCTTAATTGCAAAATCGCATCAAATTTTGAAACAATCTAAAAATGAGAAACTTTTATTTGATATCAGTAATAATGGCACATAATAAGGATATTCTAAAATTCAGATACCTTTAAATATAAAGATACAAAAAAAATGCATCATTCCTTTTTATTTTGTTCTAGAATTAATTTTTGTTCCTATTTCCATGAAACCCACCTTTAAATTGGTTTCTAATGTCCTTTAAAAAATTAGCGAGGAAATTTATTACTAAGGAAAACTGGCAACACTTTGATATTGCAAATGGCGCCTTTATGTGTCTGAGTTACTCTTCATACAACACAATAATTTCAAATATTGTAGAATAGAATATTTTAGCAACACTTTTATTGCCCTTTTACAATAATACATCCTATCTCCGATAAAATTGTGCGATTTCATAAAGCATACCCAGTTTTTTGACAAACACGCGAATACGCAATATCGAAAATTCTAACAATATCTGAAAGTAGTGCATCTGAAACATTTTGAAACGATGAATTCCATAAGAATATTCCGAAACTGCTAAATATCTTTTAAAATAAGAATATGTAAAAAAAAAAAAAAAAAAAAATCATGTTCTTAAAGAAATTTCTTTTGATGATGTTGTTTGTAACTAACTTGCTTTTCCAGATTCAAATTCTATTTCGATAGAATACTGTTATGCCGGAGATTCCTTTCCCTCGACCGCAATGATGTCTACTTTTTGTTCCTAGAAGCTATTGCTCGCTCGAAGCAGCTCTCTCGCGGTGGCTTTGCATTTATTGTTGGTTGTTTTAATAATGGAGATGGGCCACGATATTTTACTTTACTTTAAACCACTAGTTCTCGACGGAGGCGGTGGGATGATAATTTCATAACTTTATAACTTATAAAAGGAGTCGGGAATATTTCCAAACACTTGTACAATTTTATGTAGTAATTGGCGAAACGGCAGATTTTCTTTTAAGAAATACGGCGTACTCCTGTGAAAATTATACAATTGCTTCTATTTTGAAGGTATATCCATCATATTGGGTTTCAAAGGCTTTTTTTTTAATTGAGTATTAATATCCTATATTCTCGATCTTACATTTTGTTTATTTAAGTGCAATACTGAAAATGTTGGAAACCATTAGTTATGTGTTGTGAAAACTCCCCTTTGTTCGGAGCACGCGACAAATCAGCTGATCGGAAATCCCATCTGTTGACCAGTACAGTAACGTGGCGTAGCAGAGTCTGAGATGTTGACAGTTGGATTGAATAGGCGTTACGCCCCTGTTCGGTCACATTAATGAATCCTCGGGAATTCCCAAACCGGTACATCTAGCGAACGAGAATTCAACTGAAAAAAAAAACTAGCTGTAACGTTAGCGGGAGTTCTCAGGTAACTGGAATCGTAACTGACCAAAAAACGGTTGGCGGGACCGTAACTGACCCCCTGGTATAAAAAGATTAGAATTTTTCGACTCGGGGCTCTTCGACGTTTTTTTTACGTAGGTGCTTCGACCTCGTGGAAGCTTTCGAGTCTTTTAACCGCAGCCAACTTTTTATCGATTGCGTTCGGGAGACTCGTAAAGTCCGCTCTTATAAAAAGCCGCAGGGTCACGGACACCGAACGGGGGATAGATTGGGTTGCGTTGCACCCCGGAAGAGTCTCCCTATTTGTGAAATTATTCGATCTTTTATTTTCCCGACTTTGATCGTCGTGGCAATGCAGTGCCAGCCGATAATCGTCTGCATTTCGACTTGTTTTGGGGAGAATTAGAATCCCGTTGTACATAAAACAGTTTTTACTCCAGAAAGAATAAAAGTAATTTCCGAATTTATCGTGACCGTGATCCGTCTTGTTCTAGAACATTGAAGTCGTCACCCCGTGTTATAGCATCGCTTCAAAAAACTCTGGCAGAAGTTGTAGAGATGAGAATGACAATTTAGAGTTATTTCGATGGCAATAGTGTATAATAATTTCTTATACTGATTTAAACTAAAATCCTCGGCGATATATCGCAACTTGAGGACATGGCCTACGGCTCCAATCCCCTTCTTCGAGACCGAGATACCTGTTCTGCTAAGCATAAGTCCCGGTTAGGTGGTCAACCTTACGCGGAACCCCGGTTTTGAGTTCAAAAGCATGCTTGGTCCTCAGTTTGTCTACCCACTGGAGGGGTGAAAGGGTGAGTCGACCTTGCCCAGACCGAGGGTGGCACCTCGGACCTGTGTCACGGGAGCGCGATGGACCACCCCCCACCACTGGGATTCCTATACACTTTTAAGTATTTTAATGCTCATAGTTTATACTTTTTTTGCATTTTCGTTGCTTTTATAAAGTAAATGCTTATATTTTTTGCAAAGTCTCTATCTTTTAGAAAATTTAAAATCCATATCTCCATACTTTGTAAATTTAAGAGTTTATTACAATCTGTGTACAAAATTTATCTTTAAAACGTTTTTTACTGTTTTACTACGAATGGTTTATGTGTTTTGTTGCTATTATGGAGGTTTATGGCCGCCATCTTTAATAGCATGTTTTCACTGACGCCAAAAAATGTCGCCAAAGCAACAAGTCGCCACCCTCGATTGCAATTTCACTTTTCCCTTACTTCACTTCGTAATACCGGATCTTAACATTTACTTTTCGATTACTTTTAATTCGAATTGATTAAATGCCTGATTAATCTCTGATTAGTTTAGAACAGGTTAAGAACAGTCCTTAGTTATATTTGAATAACATGAAAAGGGGTTTTATAAGCTGTTTTGAACTTTAGTTTGTTTTTGTTACCTAAAAGTCTTGTCGAAGATGGGACTATACTTGTGCGTGTGTAAGGAATTTGTTGACGCAACTCTCAGATTGTAGAATATGTCCTAAATCGTCCAGTAATGAACTGGAAATAGCGCAGAAAAATATAAATTTGTTTTAGTTCGACGGCATTAACAGTTTAGAATAGATTTTAACAGTTGTTAGAAAATTAAGTTTGATTTTTAAATCTTTAATGATTAAATTAAATGCTAAAGGGGTTTGGCGACAAACTATGGCGTCACAGTTTTGTCTGCCGGAATAGCCAATCAGGTCGACGAGTGACGATAGCTCCTTCGGAGCAATAGCTACGGGGTTCTCTCGAGTAGATACACCAGGTTTCCAAAGGTCATCTATCAGACGGACACTTAGGGTAAGTATACAATAATTTTTTTTTAAATTTGGCAAATTCTTATACAGTTAGTTTCTCTGATTTATATGTTAGCACGGCTAAGTAGATTCAACGGAATGTTACCCTTAAAAAATACCAAATTGTTTAAGTTGACTTGTATTATCTTTATAAACGTGCCTGTAACATTTGAAATCTGTCTCTTCGATGTTTCGAAAATTAGTTATGGGTATAATTTCATTTATGGGCGCTTACTTTCAGCGAATAAAAACGTTTATTCTATTTCAAATTCCCTTCATTATAAATTCGGAGGCTTATTTTGTGTCGAAGATACAAGCGTTTAGTTTGTTTATAGAACTTTTTATATAGTATAAGATAAAACTGTGAACGGAATTAGCAAGAGGTTATTTCATTATGTTCTTATATACGGATATATATAAAACCTGTCAAAATGCTTTGTATTTCACTGAGTCAGTAGATTTTATAAAATATATAGTTCTCTAAAATTTCGAGCACCGGCTTGTGTGGAAAGCTTTAATGACTGTTAAAGTTGACATTTAATGCAAATAGAAACGGAAAAATATTTAAAACATTAATAAGGTTTTCAAAATGAAGTGACTTGTTCGAACATTTCCTAAATTAAATTGGCTTTAAATTGGATTTTAAAGTACAAAGCTGTTGCAGTATTTACTGTAATACTTATTTTTTTTTCAAAGACTATCACGTCTTTATAAAATTAAACGGTGTTGTGCAATAAAATAGGCCGACACACTGTCAGTTTGGTTGTTTTCTATGTTAATTTAGATACGGAGCTGATGTTAAAGTAAATATATGTATTACAGACGTTTCGTAATTATAGAAACATGCATACTAAGTCGACTACAAAGTTCAGCATTTTTATTCTATAGATACGTACATCCCTTTAATGTCTCGTTTTGGATACCGCTAAAATATAGCTCGTAGAATTTTTGTTTTCTTAGATAGTTTTGTTTAGGAGGGTAGGTAGAGGGCAAGCTTATAAACAATCTACAAAAGTTTCAAGCAATTTCTATTATAAATATTCCATTTGGATCGACACTTTGATTTTTGGAGCAGCGCACATCCATTTAGTTATTCGGCAGGTACATAAACTGAAATCGTGACGAATTAATCTTTTTTTTTTCGAAGTGTTTTCTTTTTTAGAAATGGCATCGTATGTGGTTAAAACGATATCGGATTCCTAACGTGAAGTGCTGTAGTATTCTAAATTGTTTCGACTTTATTTTATTCTGTGCAGCCTATAATAGTTTAGATTTAAGATAGGCATCTACATGTAGACTGCAAAAATGCATTTGGTATCAAAGGGACGTACCATTCTATTGTGAGTAATCTACTTTGAATCGAAGAAATTCTTGTTTACTCTGTTCTCAGTATTTAGGTAATGAATAACTTAAAATACCTCGGATATTAATTTAAAATATTTCTATAAAGATGCATTGTTTGATGACAAGGTAAAAGTCTGTATTCTGCAGATAAGTGTATCTTTAGAGGTTTCTAGTTTGAATATTGACTATTAAATGGTTAAAAAAGCTTTTAACAAAAGATTTTTTTCGTATTGAGTGTATTAACAGGAGATAAAATACTTATGTTTTTGTTTCAGAAAATGGGATGCTGAATACTTTAAATAATTGTCTAATATATAAACCGAGAGAAATTCAAAGATTTCAGAACATTCCAGATTTTAATGACAGCATGTCATGGAAGTAACTTGGTTCTTCGGTGCCCGTGGCAAAAAAATTGGCTTTCGCCCCTACCACTTAGTAGAATATTATATAAACATGTTTTCTTTCTATACCATACATTCTGAATAAACTCAAAAAATAAAACACTAACAACTATATGTACTATATACAAAGAAAATGTATTTATAGCCTTAATTTTCTAACTTTAGCGTCCGCGAAAAAAATCAATGATTTCATCGTCATTCAAGCTGCTCATGGTTTCTTTCTGTATGCACAGAATTGACGTGTTCCCAGTTATTCCTGTCCAAAAGAAGAGTACAGGTATGACTTTATCATTTTCAGCTTGCTTTAAGAACGTTGACACAAAGCTGCCGTAACAGTCAGGCACAGAAAGATTCTAAAGGCAGTAACTAAATTCTGATGTATGTTCTCTAGTTCAAGCTGATGAATTCTTAATTAAAACTCCGAATAAACGCATAATAATGCTACCAACTGAGTAAAATGATGAGACTGTAATACTAAAATAATGAAAGCATTAATAGAAACTTCGAGAAAAGATTATGCATAGTAATAAAATACAGAAACCTGTTTACACATATATATATACATACACACATACATATATAACAGCAAAACAATTTAAATAATAATTATATTATAAGAATAGATTATAAGTCTGAAAATATTCCGAATTATTTACTTTTTAAATTCTCGATATATTGCTTTAAATTTGATATATGGCGTTTTGTCGAATCATTATTTTTTTATCAATTATTTCTAATCATTGCAGTTTCATAATATTTTTGGAAATCTCAAAGTGTCTACAGTCATTTTCAGATATTTTATGTTCATTTTTATATTTATTTATAAACATCGGGAAGGCGTACAAGCAAAAAAATATTTGAGTACATTTTTGCTTCTATACTGAATTTTCTAACTAAATCTGAATTGGTTGGTGAACGCTACAAAACATTCTTGGAAATAATAAACTTATTTATGAAATTTTCTACACATACACATTACTGAACAATTAAACAAATTACACCTTAAAAATTTCTTTAATCAGTTTTTTTAATTTGATATTTTGAGATATTTTGTTAATTTTAAAAATGTTCCTTGTACATAATTTTCAATTTTTCTTCTATTTTTACCTTTTTAATACTTAAAAATATGTTTGGACACCTACGAGGTATTATTTTGTAGATAATAGTTAATTTAAGGGGAATTATTATTAATTGCACGTTGAATTTTCACAAAAAATTGGCGTACATTTAAATTTAGTTTCAATAACTAAAAAAAATCAAAATTTAATACGGATACCCATATTTTTTAAGGCAAAATAGAAGTATTTGTTAAACAATTTTTAAGAACCCATAACAAGTTAAGTCACTGGTAACTTAACCTATAACAAGTGAAGTCGAGGAGCTTTTAAAATAATAAAAAATTAGTAAAAAATTTATTTTTAAACCCATCGGATTTTATAAGAAAAAATGTATGATTAAATTACTATTACTTCAATTGATACATACACAAGTTTCATAACTATGAGTTGATATTTAAACAAAACTTTTCGTAAAGTCCACCATTGTGATAAAATTTTAATGATATCAGTATAGCATAAATATAAAAATATATATGAAAACATTAATAGGTAAAATTTAAGTTATTAATAAAAAAATAATAGGTATAAAAAATTGTTATATATATCTCATGAAAATGTTTCCAGCTAAATAAAATTATAATGCTAAAACAAATTATTAAATTACTAAATTAGTATTGATAAAATATACTATGCTAATAAAGCGATTATGTATAGTAGTAGAGCATGAAATACTTATATAAAAAGATTTATTATGAGTTTGTTCTTGCCCTTTTAAAAATCACACCTTACAGTACTGAACTATTATGAGATGAGAAAAGTATGCAACTGAATCAGGTATAAAACCCCTTCTAATTATCAAAGTCACCTGATTATGATTTTTATTTCTACGGCTGTTAAACAAACAGTGGTGGAATGTTGTTACAGTAGTGGATTTCTGGCGACGATCACAGAAACAAAATTTACCGCCGTGAGAAAATATCGAATTTGCTGCCCCTTCCTCCTTCTTAATACGATATTGTCTTAGGGATAAAAATTTCTAGCTTCTAAGAGAGCTTTTGTACTAAAATTTCAATATTTTATAAACTAGGAAAAAAAATTGAGAACGCATATTTAAAAAAAAATTCGTTAATCCAAGATTATAATTATTATTCAGGAACTACTGACTATTTCAATATGATTAATCTTTTTTCACTTAACAAAATCATTTTTAGCATCGGCTTTCAAATTTTATATATACATTTAAATGTCTTCTTAATATTAATTCAACGGTATGTTTTGTTTTGTTTGGAGCGCTACGGTCTGTTTTGCTACACGAAAGCTAATGAGACCGGAAACTACTGCTTAAAGCCAATTACGAACGGCTACGAAGCCATCAGCAGGATTCGAAACCGCGTACTCCAGTACCGAAGAGTAGCGCTATAAAATTCGGCGACTATTCGGCCCAACGATAGGAATTTTGTTAATCGAATATTATGATAAATATTGCCGTATAAAGATACTTAGCCAACGAGCTGAGTGGCCGAATGGTCAAAGCACGCGATCCAGACCCGAAGATTGTGGGTTCGATGCTTGCCATGGCGGTTTATCCAAAGTACGGATTTTTAATTTAAAATGTTATATTGTATCCTTATATTCTTGAACATTCTAGATCTTTCTTTAATATGTAAATTAGTTATTTCTCGAATATTCTGTTCGGGTATAAAAGCTGATACCCACTAGTTGTAGGCAACTAACCAATCTTGTAAAGTTTCGAGTTGCTACTTAGCTTCAATAAATTCATCTGTTAAGTTAAGCGGTGTGTTCATTCGAATCTTCGTGACAATATTGTTCAGAAATAGCCGACTATTTCAATATATAGCCTCAATTTTCTTTCATTGATGAAAATCATTTTTAGCACAAAAACTACACAAGTTGGAGATTAAATGACAAATAATACAAAGAATAGAATCTTACATTAAAAAAAAATATGCCACTTTTTTTTGCATAAACATTTAAGAAATTCATGAATTTTTTATGGGACCTAGTTTAAAATTAAAAAAATTCGAGAGTAATTTTTAAGGATCTCTCTTTTGAAGTTTTTAAAAACTTTTGATGACATTTCAAATCCTGTTTTTTTTTTCCTTTAAAAGATAGAATACTTTTACTCATATAAAGATGCACAAATATTAAAACTAAAAACATTTTAAAAAATATTGAAACTTTTTACCAATTCGTTGAATGTTTTCCATTTTAGCGGAACTCTGTGTGCTTCAATCTAGAAATTTTCCCCGCGTATGCTAATATCTTTTTGTGGAGTGTAACTACTCTGTCACTTACACGAATGATGAGTTAGTTAAACTCCCTGGACTTGTTCTTTTTGTCAAGTCTGTCACTTAAAATTTTGTTAAATAAATCGCTCGTTACATCGAGAATGATGAAGTACAGCTGCAAGGTAGGGTGGAAGATTTGTATGAATTCTCTATACTTAAGATTTAAATCGTGCCTTTTTCTATATAATATGAAGTTTATTTAATGGCTTAGTAAAATACCCAACCCAAATCGTTACCCACCCCTTGCAAACGATGCCAGGAGTAGTAGGCATTAGTCGCATGCAAGATGTCGCGCAGTTCGGAGCTCTCTGATTTCGATAAAGGTATAATTATCGGGTATCGCAAATGTGGTCGATCCTTAAGGCACATATCGAGCGATCTGAAGTACCCACAGTCGACAGTGGCCTATGGGATTAAGAAGTGGAAGGTGAGCGGTGATTGTCGGAATGTGCCCCTTCCTCCCCGACCAACGGAACTGGGAGATACAGTGCTGTCCAAAGAAATTCGGAAGAACCGCACAGAACCGATGGTCCTCCTCCTCGAGGAGTTTCGACAGACATCCGGGAGTGTTGTTTCAATGAATACCATCTGTAAGGAAACACTTCTGCTTCCAATCGGCCATCGTTCGGCCCTTCTAAAGGAAAAATATTCTAAAAAACGTATTCACTCCAAAGAAAATATCTATAATTTTAACATTCTAAGTCTAAAGTTTCTCTCTAGGTAAATTTTTTCTGTATCCTAAAGTTGCCAATCCTGGGACAACAAAATTTGCCGAAAACGTTGCCAATTTGGCGATTTACCTTAGGCACTCTACGTAAACAGTAGACTTATTAATGTTCCCAATCGAGGTATTTTCGTGCTCCAAATTTGTTCCAGTAGAGAGAGATGTATTTGTGTGCCGTTAGTCTTTGTATCTGTTTAACATTTTGGTGAATATCTTATCTTCTAGAATCGACTGCGAAAAGAACAATCCGGCTTCGAAGAAGGCAGGGGTGTTCGACAGGGTAGGGGAGACAGCGGAGAATACAGGAGAGCCTACTCGGACGAGAGAATTATCCCTCGAATTCAGACCCCGAAGAGCGATTCCGAAATGCCCGCAGGTCCCGGACGTCCAGAGAAGAGGCGAGGTCCGGCAGCGAGATGTACTACAAAAACAATGGCTATGACGAAGAAAAATAAATGAACGACTCTTCTTTCTTTCTGGCTCTGAAAACAAAAAGAAAAAAAGAACTAAATTGTTATCTTTTGGATAACTGGAGAACTGTCGCATACGTCACATTCTAGTCTTTTACAAGTTTTACCGTCTCTAATTGGTACCGACTTTACCATTGTAAATGAATATATGTTCGTGCGTGTGTTTTCATACAACGTGGACTGCATTTGTAAAGTATTTATTGGAACTTCGTTCGATTAGAATATAATTTCAACATCGTGTTAAATAAATATATTTTAACAGTTGGTAAGCCGTGTCTGTTTAATTGAAAATGTTGTAATAGATTGAATTAACTGCTGTAATTTCGGGTAAATTTGAGGAGTAATCTTCAATCACGTGACTTGTAACGCAAGAGTGAGTATTTTTTACCACTTCACGGGCTAATCGTAGCAAAAAAAGTTCTTAAATTTCATGACAATATAATACTCATAATTGTACTATATATATCAATTCATAAATGTACTATATATATAGTATACTGGACAATACAGTATCAATTATTTTATGTCAAAGAAAATGAGTTTGGTTTGGTTTGGAGTGCTACGGTCTACTTTTTACAACACGAGTTCTCATGAGATCGGGACCTACAGTTTAAAGCCAATTCCGAACGGCTAAAAACACCCATGGCGCAGTGGGATTCGAACCCATCGAAAGAAAATTAAACCTCCTACAGTAAACATGCAGTTTGTATTGTTTTATAAAATTGACCTATGTATCATCTGTTACCTAATCCGGCACTGACGTTCGGGGGTTCGTATTCACTACAGTCAGGGATGTTCTTAGCTGTTGAGAGTCGACTTTAAGCAGTAGGTCCCGGTCACAGGCCAAATGAATAAGTCGCTGCTCTTCGACACCGGAAATCGTGAGTTCGAATTCCAATATTATCATGGATATTCATAGTCATTGAGAATCGACTTTAAACAGTAGTAAATGGATAGAGCGCTGCTCTTCGGCATCGAAGTTTATAGGTTCGAATTTCATCACTGTCAAGGATATTCTTAACCGCTCAGAATCGGCATTCATATCAATTTTTTTTTATAATTTTTAGCCCCTTTTCCGCTTTTTAATCACCCCTACAACTAAAATTGTAAAGAATAACTTACATTATACCTACATGTTCCTTTTCTATAAAAAAAAAACTATTTTTTATGACTTTTTCCAAAAAAGGAACTCTGCTTTTAAGAGGTTAAGAAAAAGGTGTCATTAATCCCTTGTGCATCAAGAAAGTTGACCGCAGTGCTTCAAATCGAACCAAACCTAACAACCAAATTTGTAATACCTCTAAAGACGCTCTTTTTAAATACGAGGCGCATCCAGAAGGTAAGTTTCCCCGATGTTTTCCCCTTTAAATTAAAGGTAATTAGCCGTGTCAACTGCGCGTGCGTAACAGATCTATGACGTATCAATCGTATGCCAGCTGGACAGGTCCCGATTCGTGCCAGTAGCGAGGTAGCAGTGGTCCGAAATGGAAACTCGAATTCCTTCTACCGCCGCCTGCAAGGTTCGGTCGGTGATCTCGAATGCACAAAGAAATGCGCCAATGGAATTCATCGTCAGGTCTATTAGACGAAACTGACACCCGAACCCAAAATTCAACGCTTAGGAGCAGCACTGACATTTCTGCTACGATATCACGACGACGGCGACGAGTTCCTCGACAGGATCGTCACTGGCAACAAGAATCGGATTTCGTACTTTACCCCGAAACCAAGCAACTGCCAATGCTTTGGAATCATAGTGGATCTCATGTCAGGACCCAATACAAAATGACGCTGTCGGTACGGAAAGGAATGTGCACGGTGTTCTGGGACAGGAAGGCTGGTTCCGTTCACAGGCGGCAGAGTTCTACGACAGAAGTATACAAAAGTGGATCCCACAATACGACAAGTGTCTCAATTCTTCTGGTGGCTATGTTGAAAAATAGCTGAAACATAGTTCTACTTGTTGCCAATAAATATGTCCCTGAAAATGTGAGTTCTTTTTTTCTTTTAAATAGGGAAACTTACTTTCCGGATGCGCCTCGTAGCCTAATTTGTCCCAGAACATGGAACAGAGTCTGTGTTCGAGTCCAGAAAACATAAAATAACAAGCCTACTCTTCAGACAAAGAATGTTTATTGTACTTAAATGGTACCGCTATTATTTTTAGAAAAATTTCATTACATCTTGTTTCGTTCACAAACTAGTTCAACCAACTTTAAATACCTCTAACTAGTCTCTCCCGTCACGGCTCTCTTTGGCCTAACGTGTTTCGGAATATCAACTCCACTCAGTAGCAGAAAAAGGAAATTAAAGCGTTCGAATATTGAGTTTTTGGATCACGATATGCTAGGTTCGATGAAAAATAAGAAGGAAATTTCAATTGCTTCGACACCTATGTCCCCCACCTCTTGAAGTACAGGATTTTTCATTTTAGTATTATGTAGTCTATTTTAGGCTTTCTAAATGAAAGCCTAAAATAGACCTAATAACGCTGCGTTGCTAAGGCCTCCTTTTATCGATGGGTTAGAGCGGGAGATTCTTTGTACTGAGTATAGGAGTCTGATTTCAGAAAAAACAGTAATCAGCGAAAACTATAAATTTTAGTTTAGATGTTTTGAATATGCTGTAAAATTTCAAAAATATCTAATAAAACTTCACTGTCCTGGTCTCCGTGGCTGAATGTTTAGAGCGAAATGCTTTGGGGCGACTCGATTCCCGGGGTTGCAGAAATTAAGTACAACCGCGGATCAATGAAAAATAAGAAATGTTGCTTTACATAGTTCGAAAACTTCTGACCTTTTGCCGTGAACATTGGGTAATTGATCCCTCTGTTGAAATTCCACGTCTTCCCTTAAAATACTGAAGTTTTCATTTCAACGTCAATTCAACAAGATTCAAATAGATCTAATACAAGTAATATGCCACGGCCTCCTCTGGTTGAATGGTTAGAGCGTTAGTCTCTGACTAGCGAGTCTGCGAGTTCGATTCCCCGTATCTACAGAAGTTAAATAAAACGTTGGGTCAAAGAAATATAATGCTGATTTAGATGTCTCGAAATGTTCTGACCCTGTTGAAATTCCACGTCTTCCCTTAAAATACTGAAGTTTTCATTTGAACGTCAATTCAACAAGATTCAAATAGATCTAATCCGGCTACGATGCCACGGCCTCCTCTAGCTGAGTGGTTAGAGCGTTAGTCTCTGAGGAGTGAGTCTACGAGTTCGATTCCCCGCAGCTCCAGATGTTAAATAAAACGTTGGATAAGAAAAATGATGCTGATTTAGATGTTTAGAAAATTACTGACCTTTTGGCGTGAACATTGGGTAATTGATCACTCTGTTCGATTTTCATGCCTTCCCTTCGAATATTAGAGTTTTCATATCAACGTCAATTCAACAAGTTTCAAATAGATCTAATAAGGATAAAATGCCACGGCCTCCTTTGGCTGAGTGGTTAGAGCGTTAGCCTCTCAGTGGTGAGTCTACGAGTTCGATTCCTCGTAGCAGCAGAAAATAAATAAATCCTTGGAAAAAATTAAAATTCTCGTGTAGGTTCTTCGAATCCAATGTAGTATATTTTACTGTGAGAGCACGGTTGTAGAGTCTAGATGTTTAGAGTTTCGTTTCGAATACGGATGTTTTCCTTTGTACGTTGATTAAACAAGCTTCAAATAGATGTAATAAGCGTCTACTGCCACGGCCTCGTTGGCCGAGTGGATAGAGCGCGAGGTCGACTCAGAATTGTGAGTCAAATTGTGCGGGTTCGATTACCCGCGAAAACAGAATTGTTGGCTCAAGCCTCGTAATGTTAGGTTCCCTGTTTCGGCTCCTTCTGAAGATCGCTGATTTGGTGATGACCCTTAAACCCCTGCGCGGACCGAAGGTGGAGGGCGGTGACGGAACCCCGGGGTTGTGCCCCACTACTTCTCTGGACGGGGTACAACCCTGTGACGCGGTTCTGTCACCGCTCTCTGCCGGAAGACACGGACGGGTTTTGCAAAATTTTGTAGGTTGTACTTCGTAAGTAAAAGATATTACCGTCGGAGGACAATCTCCCTCAGACTACCTCCATTTAGGGGAGACTCTAAGGACCTCTCATGGATAAGTAAGAACTCCCCTTACTGATGTATCTTCGGTGCATGAGGACTATATCTCTAAGAAGGACAGAGAGGTGACTACCTCCATTCAGAAACACACCTTACCTCTTAGTGGTAATAGGGCTGTAGGTAAATAGACCTCTCTTACCCCTAAGTGTTTTACCTCTCTTGTTCGTTCGTTGTGCTGCTCTTTGTTGTATAAGAGAGGTAGAAACAAGAGCAGCGGAACAAGAGAGGTACACCACTGTTGGTAAGAGAGGTTTATTTACCTACACTATCTATCCATAGTGTACTTGGAGTTTAACCTAAATGGATGTAGTCTTAGAGAGATACTGTCCAAAGAATCTCTTTACTTAGGAGGTACAACCTACAAAATTTTGCAAAACCCGTCCGTGTCTTCGGGCGGAGAGCGGTGATAGAACCGCACCACAGGGTTGTACCCCGTCCAGAGAAGTAGTGGGGCACAACCCCGGCGTTCCGTCACCGCCCTCCGCCTTCTGGCCGCGCAGGGGTTTAGGGGGCATCATCAATTATACGATCTTCAAAGGGAGCCGAAACAGGGAACCTAACATTACGAGGCTTGCGCCAACAACTCGGGGAATCGAACCCGCACAATTTGACTCACAATTTTGAGTCGACCACGCGCTCTATCCACTCGGCCAACGAGGCCGTGGCAGTAGACGCTTATTACATCTATTTGAAGCTTGTTTAATCAACGTACAAACGAAAACATCCGTATTCCAAGCGAAACTCTAGTATTGTGCTGTCACAGTAAAATATATTACATTGGATTCAAAGCTCTAAACCAGAATTTTTATTTTTTATTTAAGTACTTATTTATTTTCTGCTGCTTCGAGGAATCGAACTCGCAGACTCGCCACTCAGAGACTGACGCTCTAACCATTCAGCCAAAGGAGGCCGTGCTACTGTAGCCGTATTGGAGCTATTTGAAATTTGTCGAATTGAAAAGGAAGAATTAAAATTTCAACAGAGTGATCAATTACCCAATATTCACGGCAAACGGATTTAAGTCTTCGAAACATCCAAACTCCTATACTGAGTACATGGAGTCTCGCGCTCTAACTACTCAATCAAAGGAAGCCTTGGCAATGCAGTTTTATTGGCTCTATTTTAAACTTTCTGAATGGACGATGAAATGAAAACTCCTGCCCTTGTAGAGGTGTGGGGACGTTGGTTTCCTATATAACTCAATATATTTTCTGTAGCTGCGGGGAATTGAATATTGCTTGAAATGGGGTACCCTAAGCTAAAGTAGGCCAGAACGGTAGTCTTAAAGATATCTCCATATTTGCAAGAAAGAAATCCAATATGGCCGTCATTACAGAAATCAGGAAGGAATACGCGTGCAATGAAGTATGCATTAAATGTAAACGTTTCTTAGAAATTATTTCAGAAGAACAACAGTGTTATTTCTCAATATCATCGCTATAGATTTACTCCAAATTCAGTTCCTAAGATCGAACACAATCCTTGTTTTCGCACAGACAAACTCAACAACAACAACAAAAAAGATTAATAACATAGCATACATTCTTCATTCTAAACACCATACTGACCTTCGAATCCCGTATCTGGCTTGGAAACTTTTCTGAATCTTACTAGTCCAAAAGCAGATTGAAGAGCTTGAATCTGGTTCAGTCATTCATTCCGGAGCTCTACCAATTGGAAAATTCCACTCATTACGTTAACACTAGATGTACGGACCGAGCCAATTTCACTCATTAAAAATTGGATCACTATATATAATATATATATATATAAATATATATATATATATATATATATATATATATATATATATATATATAAAACTTTGTCACTTTTCGAAATCATACGTTGGTTTTTAGTTAAGTAATAAAATGTGTCTAAACTTTCATTCCTCTTCCCCGCCGACCCCTTCATTTCGCATTATCCAATGGGGTATACCTATTTTCCGGTTGTGAGCCAATTGGATTCATAGAATGTATATGAAAATAAATAAATATAGTATAAAGTAAATACAGAGAAGTCGAAAATATTCCATTCCAATGACAGAAATTCGTGCTACTGACGCACGGAAGAATTGTCCAGTTCAACAATCGTGCAAAAGAAACAGATGTAGAAACCATTATGCTAAATGGAATAGAAATGTTTGAGGAAAATGGATTTCAGAAACAAATTTTATATGTAAAAAATATTTTCCATGAATGTTTTCATAATAAACATGTCATTTAAATAAATTTGGAACTATTTTCTTTGCAAAAAACTTCCATTTTTTTTTTGTGAGTCAAATTGGCTCACTTCAGTAAAAATAAGTATAGGATCAACATCCGTAAATCTTGTGTTAAGAATAAAAATAAAAAACTAAATTCCAAATAGCAAGAAGAAATTGGAACGTTTGGAACTTTACAGTCTACTATTTTTCTACACAAGGGGTAGCAGAGAAGTGACATCAATTGCGTTAAAAAACATCAATTTCAAAGTTATTTTTAAATTACCAAAATACGGAGGAATTTTCCGAATTGCGGCTAATTTTTTAATACTGGTTTTAAAAAGACAATTTTTGATTAGTTTTCAGAAGGTATACAGGAAGATCATTTCCTCTCGATTTAGAAACTTTACCACAAACGAATTTTCGATCTACCAAAGTTGCCAAAATGTTTCCAAACATTCCAAAATGTATCCTATCTCAAAAAAAATTTATAAAATGACTTGTAATAATAAATAGGTATAAAAATAATCAAGAATTTAGTGAAGAGATCAGATTTAAAATGCTTCTTACTTACCTTTCGAATTTTAGAAAAGTGATCCAACCGAAAAAAGATTCGTCAGATATGTGTATTTGGAGTAGACACATATACTGAGAAATCTCCATTGGGTACATTTAGGAGGAGAATAAACATGAGCTGTGCTGTAATGTACTTGCAACACTAACACCAGCATTAGTTTACAAAGGGGAAGCACATTAAAAATATAATACCTTATATTTGGATTGAGACATTTATTCTGTACACTATTTACAAATAGATACACTACTTGATCACCATATAACGTAACCAGCAATTATTCAGATTTTGTATTCATCATGACACAATAATTATTAGAATTCTCTTTTGTTATACGTTATTCCTTAAATCAAAATATTGCATTACTAACTGAGGCCTAAATAACCGTCATAAATATGCTAAATCTATTTACCTCGAGGCATTACAGGGGAACAGGGTCGGGCTTTCATCAGGATGTAAAGGGCGTCGGTACTGGCGTAGCTGCCGTTTTGCTGTACGTCTATGCTGGAATGCGGGTTTGGGACTCGATTGTTGGTCCGAACTCTCTGGATGTCCAGCAACTCTTCAATCCAGACTTCGACTGCTGTTTCTTCACACCCTTTCATAACTCATCACCTCGGTTTCAACGCCCCTTTTTCTCGTCTTTGCCAATCTCTTGTTGGTGAAATTCTTCCACATCTGCATCCCCTTCGGGAGTGCATTAAAACACCCCCTTTTGTGAAAGCTGACATTTTAACCCCTGCCCCCATAACTCACGGTTACATCACTGTGAGAGCTTGACCGTTACGCTTGTGCCATTGAGTGATCTATAACTTCTCCGCAGGGGTCCTTAAAACTCAAAGTCAACAGCTGCACCTAAATTCTTTTTGGAAATTTCTTTCACAACTGTGCATGTACGTGCTGACCTTCGTGGGAAAGTACCCCGGTACAAGCTGAATTATAACAAATTCAATAACAATTATGACAGTCTATAAAAAACACATTTTAAATAGCAATAAATGGTTTCTAAAAAAATTATCTATGATTAAAAAAGATAACTTCACAGAAAATTTATATAAAAGGAATACCAGAATTCTAATTGTCTACCGTTAGTTCATGAAAATAACAGACTACCTAATATTTCTAAATGTATAAGAACTTTTACTATTCTCTCAACGAGTGATATACGCTCGAAAATTATCTAAATTTGTCAAGAACATGGAAGCTTTCAGATGGCCTATTAGTTCTAAAAATCGCTCAGCAAGCCTATATGTCACCCCCAACGGATGTCATTACTAATAAAGCAAAATATATTATTTCAAAATAACTATACAACGGATTCAATGAATTAAATAAATTCAATGATCATTAATATTTGTACAGATATATTTTTACAAACGAGAAAGAAATGTAGATTAAAATAAAAAGACAAATTGCCAAACAAAGTGTAATGTAGAGTAGAACCCGGATTATCCGAAGTCATCGGGACCGAACCTACGTCGGATAATCGAAAATTCATCCATAATCTAGTTTAACACAATGTGTGCCGGTCTATTTCGCAGCGGAATTGTACCGTGAGCGGGCGTCAATTTTGATCGTAAACTTATTCAGTTAAATCTCAATAAATCGAAAATTTTTTTAACCAACTTTTCATATTTTATATTGAAATACATAAACAATTATACAAATAGAGAAATAAATATATATAAATACAAATATATAGATGTAATATATAAATATACATATATATCATTTTCGCAAGTATAAATAATAAAAAGTTAATTTTAAATCTAAATTTATTTTTTTAATCCACCTTCCCGTTCTGTGGTTCCGCATCGACCGATGTAAAAACTAGTTTTTATTTGTCTCCATGTTTCCAGAATCTATGTAGTAGACAAGAACATTCCGCTTCGTTTTCCTGTCTATGCCGTTATTTTTCTACCCACAAACCAAAATCTGTTGTTGCACTAACGCGCAATAGTACGTGTGCCGCTCTCAATTATCAATCCTCTGAAAGCGTACTAATACTTGTCCCGTATACAATTTGTTAATAATTATTTCTAGAAGAGTGGATTTCAACAAAAGCACAACGTAAGGAATTTCTATTTTAAAATCACGGGAAAGAAAAAATTAATGAAATGTATTATATAAACATTTTTACATTATAAAAAAATGAAAGACAAAAACATTCGGCTCCTTTTTTTTCTGTATTACCGTTATTTTTGTACCCACAAACAGTGTTGTTACCCGTACTAGTAAGTGACCTGCGCTCAAGATCAATACTCAGAAAATGTACTCGTACTTGTCCCGCGCTCAAGTATCAATCGTCAGAAGACGTACATGTCCCGCATACAATGCGTTAATATGTAGTATCGTCATGGGTGCAAAAACATTCGATTGTTCTGGGACTAAGCAGTGCGACCTTCCAAATTTCGAAATGGTGTGTGTTTTACGTTTGAAATTGGGGAAGAGTACACTCCTACCGAGAATGGTGCTAGCGAGAAGGAATTCTAAAAAATGGAATTCCAAAATATTTATCTGCATTCGTAGTTTGGAAAGGACGGCTTGCATACGAAAGGAATGTGGAAAAAAAGTAAACTTTAAAAATGCATATTTGTAAAAAGAAAATTTTGGATAATAGTAGAGTAAAAAAAAGTGAAGAAAACGGTTAATGAAGAATTTCGAGGTTCGAATAATCGAAGTTCTTCTGTATATGAAGAAAATTTTTAAAAATGTGCAATTCGTTATTTATAATCAAATTCTATGAGGACTGAATACTGTCGACGTGTCACCTGATAGTTAAGCAGCAGGTGTCGATCCGATTAGGGAAAAATTGATCAAAGGGTTATCAATTTTTCTTTCTAAATCTGTTAGATCGTAGATTTCAAGTGCTCTCCTACCTTAAAAATGTTAATATGTTCATTTCTGGCTGCATGCAGAAAATAAAATCTAGAGGGTTCTTTAAATTTGGAAGAATTGCTGCTTTTATTATAGATTAGTGATCATACCCTATATAATAATAGCCTAAGTTATCTGTCCGTCTGTCCTCGAATTTATGAAGCGGTTAGACCGGAATGGATACGGGCATCCATATTTCTTGATGAATTAGGGTTAGCAACGTTCGAAATTCACTCCTTCCCCCTTTCCGAGCCCTATTTCCCCCGGTATGTAAAAATATAATGTAAAAATGTTTATATATAACATAATTCGAAAACATTAAAACTATATACTACTATTTCCATTTGATTTTTCACATTTACGATACTATTATAAATTAATCCACTAAAAAAATATATATTTACAAAAATCTTATGATTGTTATTTATAGATTTCTATTTATATATTTGTTTATATATTTCAATATAAAATACGAAAAGTTGGTTAAAAAAATGAAATAATTTTCGATGTATTGAGATTTAACTGAATAACTCAATTGACGCGCAAAACACCCTCTCCCGGTACAATTCCGCTGCGAAATGGACCCGCACATAATGCGCTACCTGCTTCGAATGCTAAAGAATAAGAGCACTTAGCAATCGAAGCATGATTGTTTGAAGAAATAAAAAAGGACAATCGTCACAATTGCCTACTGCGCCGTGGGAGTCACTGGTTACGCCCCCCCCCCCTGAAAACTGCTTCAAGCCTTGATTTTATAACTCATTTTATCTGCTGCAAGTATTTCAGCATATGCGTCGCTTAACGAAAATTTCACGTCGGAGCCTTGTTCAAACCTTCGAAAATCCGACTGGCAATTAACTTGTTAATATGTGTTTATCTACATAATACAAACATTTAACCTTGTAACGAGGCTAAAATGCATCGTCGTATAAATACGAAATGCCTATTAATGTGAAACTGAAATCTTAATTATGCCTAACTAAAGAGATTTATAAAAGCTTCCAACACACACAGAACATTTTAAAACTAAATTTTTATTAAGAGAAAAGCGAATGACACGAAGAATATGGTCTTTACAATTTCTTGGTGGGACTTAAAATATCACAACCGCATAAAATAAAAACGTTTAAAAAATCCACACTTTTATTGTTTTTTTAACACTGGGCATGCGTGTATACTTCAACGCCAACTTACAGGTGCAGCGGGTGTTTTTCCATGAAGTTGAGTTATTCAGAAAAATCGCAGTCCATCGAAAACTACTTTGTTTTTAGGAACGAAACTTTTTTTATTTTACACTTTAATGTATACTGTATGATTATTTAACAAAAAAAAAAATATTTTTACGAAATTCAATAAATAAACGATTTTTAAAATGGAAGTCCGATAATCCTTCGTCACTCTTTGTCACAACGGCTCATTTTATCCATTTTGTATTCAACAATAAAAAACCGAGCTTCAAATGGACAAAACACGACTCGTACGTTCTGGAGCTAGAAATTCGATGGAAGACGAAATGACGCAACAAAAGACCGAGTCACACGACAATCATAAGTTGTGGAAAGAAAAAAATACAAAGCGTTGCATAGCAACGCGCATATAATGTCACACGTACATATAATTATGCTTATTGAGTAGATTTGTGGTGGTGAGCGGGTATCCACCACAAATCTACTAAATACGTATTTTTTCGTAACCCGCGCTCCAGTGACAGACTGAAGAAAACAAATATACGTTGCCCGCACAATGTGTTAAGAAAATAAATTATGACTTGCATTAAAAAAGAAATATAAAAAATTAGTTTTCCCGAAATTATTGAACAATTTCGGTAAATTCAGTTCAATAAAATGAAGCATTTTCAAATGAGCGTGAGATACTGTAAAGCAAGAAAAACTTTACAACTATTTCATTTATAGACACTCGTGTAATCCAGCCGCTTGGGAGGAGTTTTGAGCATTTCGAGATTTTAACTTTTCAAGTCCTCCATGCTTCCTAGCATAAGTTAACCCTAAATCCATTGACCACAAAACAGACGAACGAACCACAAACCGTATATAACATATTTACAACACTCGAACGGGTTTCAAATGAATTCAAGTTCTAGAACTAGAGCCTAGAAACATAACAGGAAAGGCATGTGCATTCCAATCCTATCCAAATAAATTGCATTCCATAAATCACTGGATTTATAGATTGGTAAAATTGGTACTACTGAAGAATCGGGTTCGACTGCTCTATTTGGCGATTTTTAACTCCCGCCAAGAGCGCCAAGCACGAAACCTTTTGCGTGGCAACCTCAAGCCTGACCTGATGAGCGGGAGTGGATTTTCGCCTTGAACGACATAGCTATACTAATTGAAAGCTCGGGAAATGAAAATATAACTGAAAACACGGGAAATAAAAATATAACAATAGCTCAATTAATCTTAACAAATGGCTTAAATTCTGTTTTAAAATTTGCAAAATATATTAAAATAGTAATTTTGAAAAATTTGTTGGATCAAATTTTGGTAGATAAATTTTTTTAATGTCAATCTTTTTTATTTATATTAATGTAAAAAAAATGTTTTTAAATTAAGGGGGGGGGGCTCCGTCCCCGTAGACCTCCCGTAAATGTATTTACTATTCATCTAAAAGATTTGAGTATAAATTTAATGCGATATTTACTCTTCTTTAATAAAAAACAATTTAATAAACACATACTAACAACATATAGAAAACTAATGCTTAAATCTATCCCCCTTCATTAAAAAGCAACCTTCCGTCGATGCACACGAAAGAATTTGTGCCGAAAACAAAGTAAAATATCCCTTTAAAATAAAATAACTAAAACACTTACTTCATTCCGTGGATGCACCTCTTCATCGGCAGTATGTGGTGCATATAGGGTCTTTACGCAAGATAAGAAGGCTCGAAAAAGACCTTCAGTATGGTTTTTATTTAAGTATGTCTATAATACTTAATTTACTTTCCTTAATCTTACCACCAGTAGCCTTCACTCATAGGGAATGGAACAAAATCAAAAGGTGAAACAATCCACGTGTGCATTCAAGGACATCCAACGGTAAAATGGTTGAAAACGAATTTAACTTGTTTAAATTTTTAAAACAAATTGCCGTTGGTCAAAGAACCAATGAATTCAAATTATTTGTAAGCCAATGAGAAAGAGGCGCATTTCAAATTAAACAATTTATCAGCCAATCAGAAAGAGGCGCAATTCATACGCAACAGAAGAGTAGCGTGACGAGAGCACGTGATTAAAACACGGCGAGGAGAGGAGAAAGTAGATGGGGTTACTAAAATAGGCGCGTTATCGCCCATTTGGCAGGGGGGGACCCACTCGTTCAATCAAGCCAAGTAAACGATTTTTAAAATGAAGAGTCCGTAATCTGCCAGCGCTATTTCTTCATCACTACCTTTGTCACAATGGCTCATTTTATCCATTTTGTATTTAACCTTTAAAAAACCAAGTTTCCAATTGACAAAACACGACTCGTATGTTCTGGACCTAGGAATTCGATGGAAGACGAAATAACGCAACCAAAGACCGAGTCACTCGACAATCCTAACTTGTGCCAAGAAAAAATGCAAAGCAACACGCATATAATGTCCCACATACATATAATTATGCGTATTTAGCAGATTTGTAGTGGTTAGCATGCATCACCCCAAACCTACAAAACACGTATTTTTACGTGACCCCCGCTCCAGTGACAGACTGCACAAAACGTAAAAATACGTTGCCCGCACGCGAAGTGTTAAATAACTTATAATGAGGTTATCGTAATTTATAAAGGAAAGAACGGCAAGTTATGGAATTTTGACAATGAGTTAAATAATCAAAAGTTGTTAAAATAATCTAAATAATTTATTTTAAAAATGCCGAACAATTAGCTGCCACGCCTTTAGTTTAGGGGCTCTCCAATCCTTTTTAACAATTCCCCATACTAAGAAAGCACAACGACAGTGGATAAATGGAATTACGGCTAACTGAACCATTAGAACTTCATTCCAATGTGATCGAATATTTTTAACCTTTTATTTACCTAAATCGTTATGACAGGTTGATTATCATTACGAAACATTTATCAATGAGTTTCTTAGAAAATATAGAAAATATCAACAGTGGATCAATTTTTTTAATTATATAAACAATTCTTGTGTTTTTAAGGGATAATATACAACATAAATATAAGGAGTGTGTTTTCATTTTATTTCGAAATTTAGTACGTGTGAATTAAAGGGTGGGGGGGGGGTAAATTTATCTAATTTTGTATATCATTTATTGTTATCGAAATCACGATACCCCAAACTGACCACATTAAGCGGAGTCCACTGCATTAAAAAAAATTGCTGTAAAGTTATAATTAAATTTTGCTTTTATGTAGTTGTTTCCTTTGGGGATTCACGGAACAGAGGTTGGAACAAAAAACAATTCTTATAACATCTAATCCTTTGACAATGTCCCCTTATAGCAATTTGATTAATGAAGCATACTAACTTACTGTTATTCCACTAAACGCATTCACTTGAAGCTTGTTAAAATACTAAATGACTGATAAGTAGGCAATATAGAGTTGTACTTACCGCGATATTCGAAAAACGTGGAGACATCGATGCTCGAGCGATGGGCGTGCTCCGAAACGTAAATGCGCCATTTGCAATCTCAAACTGTTGCCAGGTTTCCTAACAAATAATTCTTCTCGCTCATTTTTTTTAATGACGTTAAAACACCCACTGAAAAGTGGGTTTTAATTGTACGAAATTAGGAAATGAAATTTGATTTAGAAAAGATTTAAAGCAAATAACACATTTTATTCATTTTGCAGTTCAATATATGAACTGTATATATTTTGGAATATGTTAATATCCTTATTTTATGTCATTATTACCGAGGCCATTAAAAAGTAACTCATTTTTAGATTTTTGTTTCAAGATTTGATGCGATCTCTCAGTTGGGAAATGAGAAGCCTTCAACCACATTGGTTGGCTTCAAAATAAGAAACATGGCGCGTGTCATGTCCGTCTCAACTTCGCCAATTGCCCCAATACGATGGAATGTCACAATGCCATGTTTCACTCTTGACAACTGAGGCGGTGTCGGTCTGAAGTTGCAAACAACACTCCTCCGTGTTCCTCAGTCCCGGTATTGTGGTACCACGTTCTCCCGTTTGCAAGACTGAGGCCGGTCTCACCAAAGTCGCTTAACGGGTAATCGCGATTACTCTCTGTTTAAACGGAGAATTGCGTCCCACCATGGGTTAAACGCGGTTAGTCCTCAAACGACTTCGGTTACCGACCCTCACAGGTGAATTATACAGGAAAACAACATCCGCTATGTCCCAACGATAGTGCGTGACTGGCGACATCTGAAAATGTCGCCAACAGAACAAAAAGGAAATTTGAGGACAATTCAAACGGCATTCCTCAGGGCCGGTCTCACCAAAGTCGTTTAACGGCTAACCGCGATTAACTCAAGACGCCAACCCATGGTGGGACGCCATTCTTCGTTTAAACAGAGAGTAATCGCGGTTAACCATTAGAAACCGGCCCTTGAAACACCAAACATTTCGGTTACCTTGGTAACGACAGCACCAACAATTGTTCACGTAACTCAGACACAACTACACTGAACACTGTTCTGGAATGTACTGACACTTGCAACATGTTGAGGACATTGTGCACCTGACATTAACAGGGAGTGTGCACGTGACGTCACGGCAGCAGCACTCATGTGCAACTCGACTTCTTGCAGGCAAACATCAGCCTGCGTCTCACTGCTTTCTTGCGGGTTCTGATTGGGTGTGTAGTTCAAGTATATGTATTTACTTAGATTCTGCAATTTATCCAAAAATATTAATATAAGCCAAAATATTGGATTTTCTAACTTTTCTGAAAGAATTTGGCCTCTAGGAAGTTACTTAATATAACATTGGTTTCTGTAAAACATTCATATGCGACATTCTGTCACTTGTCTTGCTTCACTGATTCCATCTGTACTACTATCAAAGTCACTACTATCCCGGTCATCTAGTCAACTTTCGCTACTATCATTTACAGATAATTCAATTTCTGATTCCGAGTCACAGTTCGAATCGCAAGAAATTATCTCCACACGCTCTGAATTATCCTTTATTTAAAAGTAAAAATATATTATTCCACTCTTACATCAATAAATGTATCGGGCGGATAGTAAAATATAACCAGAAATCTATACACTGAAAGACAACAATTCGTCTTCTGATAGAAAACATCCGGAAAAACCCACGCTTTTGAACCAATCAGAGTAAAAAATACAATAAACTGCAAACCAACATTTACTGGACAACTATCGTCATCTATACGAATAATTTGTTATTAAAAGTGGAAAAAATACAGCCGAAACAGTGCAAAAAGAAATCGGTAAAGGTCCGAAAGCTGTGCCCGTACGGCGTACGGGCAAAAAAAGGGAAGGGGTTAAGTAGCAGCTCCCGGTCTCAATATCCTTCGTGTGGCAAAAGAGTAGGTAGTGGCGTTCCAAACGAAACGAATGGTGTCGATTGAATATATTTTTCTGACCCATTTCACTCATAACATTGGGAATAAAAATAACATTTTCTGGTATCATCACAGTAGTTTGTTTTATTACTGGTAAAAATCGTGTAAATTAGATAATTAATGTAATTAATTAATTTTGGATTTTTAAAATTAAGTTAGAAATCCAAAACCTGCTAACACCGCCACCCTAAACCATTCACTGCCCACCAACATCGTCCCACCGCCTCCTTCGAGAACTAGTGGTTTAAAGTAAAGTAAAATATCGTGGCCCATCTCCGTTATTAAAACAACCAGCAATAAATGCAAAGCCACCGCGAGAGAGCTGCTTCGAGCGAGCAATGGCTTCTAGGAACAAAAAGTAGACATCATTGCGGTCGAGGGAAAGGAATCTCAGGCATAACAGCATTCTATCGAAATAGAATTTGAATCTGGAAAAGCAAGTTACGTATAAACAACAACATCAAAAGAAATTTCTTTAAGAACATGATTTTTTTTTCTTTAAAAATTTGAAAGATATTTAGCAGTTTTGGAATATTCTTATGGAATTCATCGATTTAAAATGTTTCAGATGCACTACTTTCAGGTATTGTTAGAATTTTCGATATTGCGTATTCCCATGTTTGTCAAAAAACTGGGTATGCTTTTTGAAATCGCACAATTTTATCGGAAATAGGATGTATTACCGTAAAAGAGCAATAAAAGTGTTGCTAAAATATTCTATTCTACATTATTGGAAATTATTGTGTTGTATGAAAAGTAACTCAGACACATAAAGGCGCCATTTGCAATATCAAAGTGTTGCCAGTTTTCCTTAGTAATAAATTCCTCGCTAATTTTTTAAAGGACATTAGAAACCAATTTAAAGGTGGGATTCATGGAAATAGGAACATAAATTTATTCTAGAAAAGGATAAAAAGGAATGATGCATTTTTTTTGTATTTGTATCTTTATATTTAAAGGTATCTGAATTTTAGAATATCCTTATTATGTGCCATTATTACTGATATCAAATAAAAGTTTCTCATTTTTAGATTGTTTCAAAATTTGATGCGATCTCGCAATTAAGAAATGAGAAGCTTCAACAACATTGGCTTCAAAATAAGAAAATTGGCGCTTGCATCCGTGTCCTGTCAACACCTCCTAGAGAGAAGGCCTGAGCACAGTTTACCAGAAAATGTGATGACGTAGTGGCGTAAGGCTGACAACATTCTGTAACTCTGACCAGAAACTTCCAAGTTATCACTTTTTCAATTATTTCCGTCGCCAAATGCAAAATCAACATATATGTAAGGAATGTGCGTATTGGCAACGTTGGCGGAATTTCGTTCCTGAGAGGGAAAAATGAAAGTTCATTTGTACTTTCTTTGTGTATGTGAATTAAATCTATAATTCATATATTGATAATATAGTTAATTTTTTGTGATAATGACGTTTAAATGTATTGTTCCTTTTTGTAAAAGCAATTATGATTCTGATAATAACAAGAAATCAGTTTCCCGTTTCCAAGAAACGAACTATTAAAACAGAAGTGGATTAACACGATTCCTAGAAAAAACTGACTGTGAACAAGAATTCTCGGGTAAGTAACCACTGTTATTAATAATTTTTAAACATAAGATGTAAGATTAAATCATTACTTAAAAATTAGATTGTTTTTTACAATGATTCTTTAGATTATAGACAGTACTTTTGTTTTGACTAACGTATATTGAAGAAATTTGAGGAATAAATAATTTTCTTTTTTTTTCATATATATATATATATATATATATATATATATATATATATATATACAGAGAAACATTGTGTGCATAGTTAGATAATATAAATTAGTTTTAATTAACTGCTGTTATTTAAAATATAGTTTGTCATAAATAAATAATACGAGCAAATTTTACAATCCAGCTTGTTTTATTTTTAGGTCTGTGAATTACATTTTTCTGAAACAGATATTCAAAGGGAAACAAGTTTTTTGGAATCAACAACTGGTAATAGAATATCTATAACTCTAGACAAACCAAGATTGCGAGAAGGAGCAATTCCATCCATATTTAGAGGATGCCCATCATATTTGACAAAGGAAACTTCACACCGTGAAAGCAGAGATGATAAAAATTTAAGGTAAATATGCAAAATATATATTACAATTTTTTTAGAACTTACAACTTAACTAAAATTATAAAAATTATACTGAAACATATTTATGTTAAATATCATATTTGTTTATTTCCTAAATTGAGTAAAAAAGTTAATTATTACAGTATATAACGTTTATATCATTAAAAACGTCAATTAGAATTAGACATTTTGATGATAAATTGATTAATTTTTAATGTTTAAAAATATTCCTATATGTATAGACTGTTGAAATTTTTGTATTTTCATTTACAAAGCAACTAAATGAATATATAGTGTATGTATGTATATATATATATATATATATATATATATATATATATAATTGAAGTTGACGTATGGATATACCCCTTTTAATGCTTTAGTAAAAAGTAGAGTGAATTTCTGTTTAGATAATTATTTTTAAACATATTAAAAAACTATTTTATTTGTAACATACTAAAGTACTGCATCATCTATTATTAGGAACGAGGAGGAAGCATCTTCGAAAGCTATGAAAGAGAGCTTGGAATTTGTGGATAATTCCAAATATGTTTTTAATTCATTAGCTGAACTTTCTAATTGTGTATCCAAAAATGAACTGGACAATTTTTGGACATTTTTGGATATGAAAAATAACATAGTGTTTGCACATATAGAGTTGCCAAATCCCCAAATAACTTGTTCCCTTTGTGTTGATGAAAATTTATGTGTATCAGTGTTTTTTAAAAATATAAAGTTGAACAAAGTAGGTCAAAATAGGTATCACTTTCCTTGTGTTTTGACCGACTTAAAATCCATATTTGATGTCTTCGATGTATTAAAGAAACTATGCAATTCCTCTAATGTTAATAATAACGATTTAAGGTTAGGTATTATTGTTGACATTCTAAAAGATATAAAAGAAGATTTTGATGAGAAAAAATATATGCTGGCATTTTTAATTGAGCAAATTCAGTTAATTAATGTAAATATCAATCGAAGAGTTTACAGTTGTGAAAGTCTAATATTTTACTCACTTTTATATTCAATATCTCCCCATGCATATAATTTTTTACGTAGTAGTTGCAATATTATCATACCACACCCTTTCACAGTAAAATGTTTAATTTTAAAACAAAACTTAACTCCAGTGACAGAACAAACTGACAACAATTTTTTAAATTACATAAAACAGAAAGCTGCATATTTAAAAGATAATGAAAAACATGTAATTTTACTTATGGATGAAATTCATTTAAAACCATATTATGATTATAAGGGTGGGAATATTATTGGACTTTCATTTGACTGTACAGCTGCAGCAAAATCTGCTTATGCTTTTATGATTCAAAGTGTTTGCTCAGACAATAAAGATGTTGTACATATCTTACCAGTTTATTCTATAGATTCAAAGACTCTTTATACATATATACTTAAAATTGTGTGTGGTTTGGAAAGTATAGGATTTAAGGTTTTCTGTGTCATTAGTGACAACAATTCAATAAACAGAAAAGCAATGTCATACTTTTCAAAAACCAATAGTCATAATTATATGTATCCTCATAGATCTTTATTTTTTATGATTGATTCTGTCCATTTGCTGAAATGTATAAGAAATAATTGGCTGAATCAAAAATTTTTTGAAAAGAATATGTATTACCCCAAATGGTTTGATGATAATAAAAATAATATATGCACAGCTTCAATGATACCACTTTAAAAAATTTACGAAGTAGAATCTAATAATTTTGTAAAATATGGGTATACTTTAACAGTAAAAAGCTTAAATCCCACAAATTTAGAAAGACAAAGTGTAAAACTAGCAATTCAAATTTTTAATGAAAATCTTGCTGAGGGTTTAATGATATTTGGCAAAAAACACAATTTGGAAAATTATGAGGGAACAGCTAATTATATCAAAATTATTGCAAAGTGGTGGGACATTTTTAATGAAAGAAGTCCTGTTAAAGGGTTTCAGGAAAACAACAAATATCAGGAGCCATTAACATTTTCAACTGATGACATAAAAATACAATTTATCGAGAACATGTTAGACTGGTTAGATACATGGGAAAATTTTAAAATGGATACAGGCTCTCTAAGTAAAGAAAGCCGTTAAGCTCTAACCCAAACGTTAAATGCAATGCTAAATATAACACAGTATTGTGTTGAAATTAGTTGTTTGTTATTGTTTGAAAATGAATCTAAAATAAAGATGCAAAATTCAATGCCATTATTAAAATTTCAGCCAATTGAGTATAATGATTCAAATATATCAAATAATAACTTGAAAGAAAATTTTTTTACCTCTTTAATTGTTTCTGTTAATGATAGTGATTTTGAAAAGGTACAAGATATTTTGCCAATTCTTACTTATATTTCTGGATATTGTGTTTTTGCAGTCTTGAAAAAAATTTATTGTTCTTTCTGTGAAGGTAAATTAACAATAAATAGATACTAAGATTTTAGCGAAAAATATATTTTAATAAGGAATCTCGATCGAGGTTTACTACGTCATCCCCATGATAAAATCATTTGCATGATAATTCATAATTATATTATTTTGACAAAATTGTTAATAGAATTTGAATGTGAATTTTTAAATATAGTAAATCAACGCTTATTTGCAGTAAACACTACTTTAAACATACTTTCATCAAAAGAAATATGTTTAGATTTAGATTGTTGCATGAAAAACCATGAAAGTTATCATATCACAAAGCAAATTATTTGGGCTTCCACAAATATACTTTTAAAAAATTTTTGCAAAATAAAAAATTATGTTAGATGAAAAACGCAAAGAAAGGACAGAATCAAAAAATAAAAAAAGAAAACTCCAAACACTTAATAATTAACATAGTTTCTAAGCTTGATTTTAAAACATTTAGAGCTTTCCTTTATTTTAAATAGAGAGCAATGAATTTAGACATTTCACCAATAACTAACGGTTGTAAATTGCAACTGATTTTTAGACATTGGGAAAAAAATTTTCTTAAGTATATTATGTATTTTTTTATTAAGTTTCATTGTGTCAATACCAAAGTGTTCTATGATTTTTTACTTCATTGTACTAGATTGGAATAAGGAAAATTCGTTACTGTTTTATTCGGTATAAATAGATATATAAATAGACATTATATATTGTTAATTTTTAATACACATAAAGCTCGTCAAGTCTCGAAGATCATAAAGAAATAATGGGTTTTTAAAAGTACAAATAAAAATATTGTTTAAAAGAATGATTTTTATCTTTTTTTACGAAAGTCATCCAAGCTATTTAAGTGGTGCAATTAGAGATACATCAGTTACCTCAAACGAAATAATTTACAAAGCCATGAAACTATCAGCGTCTTTGACTCAGAGAGTAGGTCTGCAGTTCCTAAACAATCGACCTGACTCTCCTACCTCAAAACTCCATAGGGGAAAACATTCTCAGAAATGTACATTACATCCATTTTCGGAACGTTTTGGAGGTTGAAAGTTGTACGTAACAACCGCTTTGAAGACATCATCGGTTTGGCGGAATTGTACGTGCAAACCACTTAGAGGGTTAAGTATATTATGTAAGTTTTTATTGTTTATGCATAACTTTCTATTCACGTGTACAGAAAGGAAATAAAAGTCTAATTTTCTATTAATACAGTTATTACTCTGTTATTCAATAATGAAATTTTCATCATAGGTTGTATATTGTAATCGATTTTAATATATCTTGAAAAAAATTTTAAGTATGTTATGTATGTTTTTATTGTTTATGCATAACTTTATAATCAGGTGTAAAGAAAGGAAATTAAAGTCTAATTTTCTATTAATACAGTTATTACTCTGTTATTCAATAATGAAATAGTCATTGTTCTTGTTTAACTTAACTTGTTTTTGAGAAATAAAATTTCATTTAAATGTGTGTTTGTTTGAGCACCAACAACTCGTCCACGTTCCAGTTATGACACAATGCACTCGCAACTACACGGAATATCATTCTGGAAAATACTCACACTTGCAACGTGTTGAGGACAATGTGCATTTGAAGTTAACAGAAAATTAGCAAGCGAAGGCACGCAGTCAGATGCATCTCAACTCTTAGCAAAGTTTTAAAAGCCCTTCCACACTATGGTCCAATGCAAGTCATTACCACTGTGTGGAGAGAGTGTGGCTTACCGTGGTCGAAGATGAAATGGCCTTGGTGGAAGATGGCTTCGGAAGCGTTCTTTGTTTACAAACATGAAAGACATACGCAGTGAACTCTAGGGTCACTTCCAGGCATACGGCTCACCGATTGGCCCAATGTGTGGGTACAACCCGTGATCCTTCGTCCAAGGTCGAAATACTGGCCAGTTCTGTAGTGGTGAACAATTGGACACAGTGGGGAAGAGGCATGATACATTTGCCTATTTCTCATTGATATTGCATATATTTCAAACACCTTTTAAATTTACTTACATTTTGTTTTCGCGACTTACCCGAAATTGGTAATAAGCCTCAGTGCGTATGGTTGTACTCAGTAGATTCTGAAAAGCGAAAATATACAATTTTATAATTTTTCTAAAGGATTTTAGCCTCTAGAAAATTATATAAAATTTAATAGTTTTTTTTCTAAAACATTTGTTCAAAACTGTGGACAAATTTCGAGATTACATAAAGAATACGGTAAATTTTGTTTAACAGCTAAAGCTTTTCATATGCTATTGACATTCAACATTCATGTATGAATTACCGGAAGATATTTCAACTTTTCATCTCACGTATGCAGTCATACTTTGCAATTTTCCTATTTGAAAAGTATTTTTTATTCAATATATAAATGTTTCAATCGAAAACGAAATAATATTTACTTAGCGTTTTAATAACTTGATTACTATATGTCTGAAATCTAAAAACACATTATAACCTATACCTTTAAATGAAATTCAAAGTATCCTGCATTCTATTACGCGTTTTTAGTCTAGATGTAAACAACTATTTCAGAAAAATAACCTAAAGACGTGGCCTCTTTGCGTTCCGCACTTGAAATTTTTTTGTGCCAGATCTGACTTGAGTCAACCAAAATAACTAACAGAAATGTCGAACTCGCAATCGTTAAAAACGCATTAATCATCTCTTATTCTGCCAAAGGAACTTTAGTTTCCATACATACTCCTTCTTATGTGCAGAACATAAATTATCCGCTTCTATTGACAAAGGAGAATTAGTTTTAGAGTAGATATGATACACGCCGAAATTCGCCGGAGACGAGGTCTTACTCGTCCTTGACCGAGTTGAGTTGTTGTCGGCATTGGAACTTGTTATATTCAAGAACATTCTGTATAGGTTCACACTTCTTCCATAGCTAGTGTAATATTAGTATTCAAACATGTTTAGCGTATTTCGATATTTCTGCCAAATCCTGAAGCATGAGTGCGTGTATGTGTATATTTATAAAAAGTAAATTATTATTACTAAACTATTTATTAATATATATTTAATCACCCCGGCGCAACAGCTCCTAAGGGCGCCAGGGTTTACGGTGCCTATCTCCGTAATCTGCATTTTACGTATAGTCGTACACAGAAAATACAGCATACCCTTCTATTAATATTTTTCGTTTTGCGGAATGCAGATTTGAATTTTTGAAAAAAATCGTTCATTAGTTCTTAAAACATTCCTAAATGCAAAAATTTTAGCCTCGTGATCCAAAAACTTTCTTTTAGTATCCGATTTGTCTTCTAGACTTCCATTTTGTTCTTCAAACTTTTAAAATGTAATTGTCGATTTAGATTGTAGCGAATTTGCCATAAATCTTCTAAATATGAAAAAAGGAATCGCATAAACGAAAAATAAATTACATTATTTCAATTGTTCGGACTAGAAAATATTTAATATAAAATAGAATCTCCGTATTATCAAAATGTAAAAAAAGTTTCCAAAAAACTGTTTAAATAGAAAAATTTCGAAAAAAATAAGAAAATGATTTAAAAGTCAGTTAAAACACGAGAAAAAAATGAATTGTGAATAAATTACTTAATTTTTGTTTTATTTTCTAAGGATTCACGTATCCAAGCGATGTTTTTCCAGAGAAGGTGGTGGTGGTAGTCCCAGTACCCCGTCAGAAATGCAGGGACATCGAGTTGCTAGATCTGTTGCCATTTCATGTGTATGCTATTTTTCTTGAAAGTTTAAGTCAAATTCGTGCTGTTAAAATATCTTGTTTTTTTCAGTGTAAACGCGTGTGCGTAAATTAACAGGCATCGCAACTCGTATTCCTGATGAATACAAGTTTCTATAAACGATCCAAAAGACTTATTAAGTTGCGTTTATCAAATTAAAAATATGATCTATAAACGATCCAAAGATTAAATATATATTTATGAAATCTCTCGCAATTAACCAAAATCTGATAAAGATAAAGTGCTGTGGATATGTCACAATAGAAAATGAAATATTAGTTTAAAATTCACACTTTATAGTGGTATGTACAAAAAATACGGATACTACAAGTGTTCATGGATAAAATGGACAACACTAACGAATTTAAAAAAAGAAACGATTTATTTGTCTGTTGCACAAAAACATAAAAGAATAAAACAGAAAAATAAATTAACAAAATCAAATTTGTGAATATTAGGTATAAGTTGACTGAACAGAATTCTTTTACACTATTTACAATCAGGACGATGTCATAAATACCGTTCCTAAAGAAGGAACTCCTGTGTAAATCTTCCTGTCGAATCGGAGTCAAAGAACACAGTTGTAGTGACACAAACTCGTTTTGCTGTGTTCCGGGCACAGAGGGATCATAAATATATACATTAGAGACTTGCATCAAAACATTAATAGATATTATAAAAAGAAATGTACAAAATACACGAGTGATGTGTGCTTCGTAAGAGTGCACATTGGCCAGAGGGCTGAATTGAACGGCTGTCTTGCGTTGTCAAGACTGAACTGCTGCTATTTCGCCGTTTCAATTAAGTGCGTTATAAACAATAACATAAAATTACGTTTGTGAAATAAAAAAAGAATAATTATATAAATAACTAGTACAAAAAGAACGATGCAAAGAGTGCAATGAGTAGCGTCATTTACAAACAAGTAATACAAACTGGTAAATCCGAGTATTGATTTTTTTCCGAGAACGAAGGCTTTAACAAGCAACTCGTTGACTGTCGCGCCATTTCATGTATATGCTATTTTCCTTGAAAGCTTATATTAATTGATATATATATATAAATTGATATGATATAAAATATTAATGGATACATAAAAAGAAATGTACAAAATATAAGAGTGTTGATGTGTGCTTCGTGAAAGTGGACTTCAGCGTGTTCCAGGCAAGAAGGCTCTATTGAACAGCTCGTTGGCTGTTGCACCGTTGTCAATGTTGAACTGCTGCCACTTCCTCGTTACAAGTATGACTTGTAAATTGTCTTTGAAAAACTTGATGGCCTGCTGAAGCAAGTCATCCTCGCCGTACCGAAGTGCCAGGGTCAGGACGTCGCAGAATGAGTCCACGGAGAGAGTTCGGCGCATGTGTTCAACGCACTTGGACTTCAGATTGGACACGTCGTACTTGTCGGCAGCCACGTACAATTTAAAGGTGTTATCGTCCGACAATCCAGCTTCGACGTCCCCAGTGTACAGGTACTCGAGGAAGTCTTCAAAGGCATCCGGGTCTAGGTCGTCGACGACCACTCGCCCGCTCTCCTTCTCGGCCGTGTCGTGTCCAAACATGGCATCGAAGACGGTCGAGCGAGCACGAAGGACGACCCTGTGTACTCTGAATTCTTTTCCGCGCACCACGAAGCAGGCGTCACTCTCCGTTTCGTTCTGCAGGACTCGCCTGTAGTCAGACTGCAATTTTCCGATGTCTAAAATGAAAAGAAATGAGATTATGAAATATGAAGTCAACAGCGTGTCTGTCCTACCTCCCACGTGACTGCTCTCTTACGGTGTGACTAAAGATCTACTATGGATGCGTGTGGTACATTTAAATCGTCGTGTTTAATCCCCTTCTATTTCGCCTTTCAAACATTCTTCGACGACACTTTGCCCAAAGGAAAGTAAACACGCTTTGGTTAGGAGTTCTACGACTTCATTCACGCCGTGCACCAAAGAAGTCGAGTGTCGCACTCTGCAACCAATTCAATACTATTCGTGTCGTTGTACACGGCAGATACAAAAATCAAACTGCATTATTTTACGAGTTTGTCTCACGACGGAAATGCATCAGTGTGTGTGTATATATATATATATATATATATATATATATATATATATATATATATATATATATATATACACACACACACACACATACACATATATATACACACACATATATACATATATATACACACATATACATATATACATATATATACACATATATACACATATATATACATACATATATACATATATATATATATACGTATATATATACTACATATATATACACATATATATACAGTACATATATATATATACATATATACACACACACATATATATATATACACATTTATATATATATATATATATATATATATATATACATATACATATATATACATACATACACATATATATACATACATACAGGGTATCTGCCAAAATACAATTTTTCAAATCCACGACTTTCCCTGATTTTAGCAGATCATTTTCCATGACTTTAAAAATATTTTGGTATATATGAATAACAATTCTGATGTACATACAAATAAAATGCATGCTTTTAGAGAAATTACAAGAATTTACGATAAAAAATACTTTATAAATGTTTTTAAACTCATATAAATAAATTGTTGTACTACCTACATACCTTAGTTTAATCATATAGCAATTTTCTAAATGCAATCAAAAAAGTTTCGAATTTGAATTTAGTTTACTTAGGTGACCATGAATAGTGGCTAAACATGGTCTCCCAATAATGTTTATTTATGATAGCCCTAAAGATAAGATTTTAGTACAAAATATAAGCTTAACTAATTTTAATTAAATTATTATTATAATATTAATAAAGTTTATATATATATATACATAAATATATATACATACACAAACATATAAAATTATACTCATCTTTAGGACATACAAAGGGGAACTACCCTTAAATAGAGCAATTGTGTCGTAATGATGAGCCGCATTAATTGACCAGGAGTCACCTGCACTCATATTCCAAAGAAATGTATTAAAAATTCGAAAGAGTCGTACTTTACGGCGCTCTCATATGTTGAGATAGAGGGTGGAACTCCGCTGATTTCTGAACTCAGAGTTTTAGTGGACGTCGTCACGTCTGAAAGAACAAAAATAAGAGAGGGAGGGTGTCAGCACAGGTAGTTTCGTCCGTGTGCACACCAAGGACCTCACCTGTTAATCCAGTCTCCTTCTGTACGGAGGAGGTTCCGTTTCCAGTGCTGCTCTGCTCGCCAAGGTGAAGCAATAACCATAAATACAAGTGGCCATGCCGAACATATTTATCTCTGTCTTTCCAGTGTAGAGAATGATAAACAGAATCCTAACGTTGCCGAACTAATGGTCTTGAATTATCGGAATAGGTGGGATAATCACTAAGCCTATATCCGACTCTATAGTAGACGACGTTCTCTGTATAAGTGGACGTCAGCCTGACCAGTCGGAGGTCGGTGTCCCCCGTATCCCCGTTCGCTTCGAATCGTAAGCAGTAGGTGTCCCCGGCGAAGCGAAATTCGAGGCTAGTCAGGGAATCGCCCGACTCCCTAAACAGCTCGAAAACATTCCTGACAGTCAATCGGACACGTGTGCAGGGGAACTGAGTGGTGAGCTCCATTTTCGCTGGACTTTGTCTCGACGAAAATGAAGCACTGTGTCCTGAAAACGAAAGATTATGAGTCACCAAATGAATGACAATATTTTAGAAAATGAAACGTTTGTCAAATTGATAAGTTTAAAAAATATTTTCTATTAATCGTTTAATTTTTATTAATCGTGTACACATTTCTACGGCCATCTCTAACATTTCGAAAGAGATTACCAAAACTTTCTTGAATTTAAATTATCGGAATGAATTAAAACATTTCAGAGTCTGGTAAAAAAACTACAAATCGAATGCTCACTGTATGAGAGACAAACGGATGGAAAAGAATGACAGAATGGAATTTTTTTTTACATGGAATAGACACGAAAATTATAATCCGATCTCTGGAACCGGAGTGCGAAAACCACTTTCGGCATGAATGTGTTTAGCCGTTCGGAATCTGATTTAAGCAGTAGAACTCGGTTTCATTACGACGCGTGCGACAAAAGAGTAGACAGTAAGTTCTTCAAAACAATATATACATTATTCTTTCACAGTCTTTGGAACGATTTTGGAGAATACAATATCAAGAAATTGAAACGAAACTATCGAAATGGCGAAGTAGTTCAGGACTGAGAAAATAATTCTAAGTGGGATTCGAAAAAACATTTTTTCCACTGATATAAAGCTGTATTAAATTCCAGAACAGATAAGTTAAGAAAGAGAAAAAAAAAAAGAACTAAAATGTGTTTCAGATTTAAGACAAGTTATTCTGCACTAAACATTTACAAATATTCTATGTTCAATGTGCACGTATAAAATATAATTTTACTACTAACGGAAAAAACATTCCGGACATAAAAAACACAAGTTTGCTGCTAGTAATTTAAGTTATAAATCGAGCACAAGAAGAATATTAAACGAGAATTGAATCGATATTTTATAATAAATAGAGGAAATATTCCACAATTCGATCCATTACTCAGGAGATACACACACGAAGGGATACTTACCCGGGAATCCTCCCTGCTCCTCTTCCCCTTGAGCCGAACTTCCTGCTCTACTCATGGTGCAAACGATGGTCAGGCTGCCGTCCGGAACACACTCATCTCTATAGTCCTCAATGAAGGATCTTGCATAGCAAAAAATTTTTGTTGTAATGATATCGGAAAATAAAAGTATTGTCATCTCCACTTGTCCATCTCCTCTTTAACCCAATTTTACAGGAAACTTCCCTTTCTGGAGAATTCCCACTCAGTCTCCGAAGGTGGAATGCTGTATCATCTCCATTCATTTTTGGGTATAGTCTCATACTATATGGTTCACCCCTGTAGAGGAATTCGGGGCTGTCTAAAAAGAATTCCTTTTCCTGCGGCAGCTCCCAAAAATCACGGATGACCCACGTGATGAGTTGAAGAGTGGACTCAGTAGAAATTTCCATTTTCGAAAGATCCTGAACAAAAGAAAAAGTAGAATATTCTAAAATAACGAATATTCTATTGAAAAAATGGATTTGAATTATTAAATTTAAATAGCCTACAATATTATCCATGAATTGAAAAAACTTCTTTACAACCGTGGAATCTCGTTATTTCGAATATTTCGTGTATACTGGAGTGTTTTATGAGTATGTTTCTTCCCCGATTGAGTGTCAACTTTCTACTTCGATTGTAGATATTTCGATGGATTTCTCCAGTGTTTGTTAATTTGTAGGAGTTAGGATTTTTTTTTTAAACAAGAGTAGAACACACGTTCTATTAATTTTTCAAACAATAATTGTTTATAAATCTTAAAGATTTGGATCGATGTAATATACGAAAAAACGTACATTCTAAAAACGAACTGCGCAAAATATCCTTAATGACTATACACATATCTAAACGCTTTTATAGAATAATAAAAACAGATTATACACAACTTGAAATCTCAAAACTTCCTTAAACCTTGAGAAACGGAGAAGACTTTTAACCTTTCGAGGACTCTGCAAATGACAAGTCTGATGACGCATCACACATCTGAAATTTTAGAAAGTGAGCACCATTTGACAGATGTCCACGTGATATTTTTAGAATACGATGATGGGTTGATAAATGAAATGCATCGGCTTTTATTCTTTTATTTTTTGCTGAACAATTCGAGAATACATTTTATGCTTATAGCACCAAAACTTTGTTCTCTCTTTTACTCGGCTTTATTAATGAATCTCCGGCTCACAAAAGTTGACACATTTTGTAAATTATATTTACAAAACAGATGTCTAAAGAGACCGGAACCGATTTCTCAACGTGAAATCCATGCCCACATCTGATTTGGAACTCGGCGAACACCAGACAGAAAAGTAATGCCCTACGGATTCGTTGCCAAACAGTAGTTAAATCGAAATGACCTAAAGGAGGGTAGCATGTGAGGCGGGTTTGGTTTGGTTTGGTTTGGAGTGCTACGGTCTACTTTTTGCAACACGAGGGCTAATGAGACCGGGACCTACAGCTTAAAGCCGATTCCGAACGGCTACGAACATCCATGCCTCAGTGGGATTCGAACCCACGAACTCCGGTTCCGAAGGCCAGCACCCTAACCAATCGGCCATCGTTCGGCGCATGTGAGGCGGGAATGAAATAAGCAGGGCTTCGAAACGAAACTGAACAAAAAATCGGAAAAACCCATTATTTTGGTCGGACGAAAACCGAAACCTAACCGAAAAAATATCGGTTTAATTCGGATCGATACATGTTCAGTCATTTTGTTACTGTCACCAACTTATCAATATTTTCTAACTTATCGTCATTTTATGTCTATTTTGTCTTACGGTTAAGGCGCCGATCTTTGGTACCGATGTTGTGGTTTCGAATCCGACTGTGACATGGATTGGATGTTCGTAGCGGTACGGAATCGGCTTTAGACAGTAGGTCCCCGGTCTCGATAGCCCTCGTGTAGCAAAAAACGTAGAACGTAGCACTCCAAACCAATCCAATGTACATGTTCTTTGCTTTCTCGATCGACTCGTATTTCTGTTTCAATCTTGCAGGAAACTACTCGTAGGACGCAGAAGGATTGTAGTCGAATGTTCAAACGTCAAATTCGATTGTGATAACGGATTACAATGCCAATAATTGACGGTCGAAAAATTCTATTCATTCGCATAGTGTACAGATTCAGTAAAGAAAATCTTCTCAATTATAGAATTACATTTTTTGTTTAAAATAAAAATAATTATAAGTTTAGTAGATATTAGTATATCCATAAAATAAAATAATTTTTTTGGAACGTAACCGAAAACCGTTATTTTCCGTCGAACAAAAACCGAAACTGTAGCGATATATTTCTTTTTTCTTTCTTTCTTTTTCTTTTCTTTTTTTTTTCTTTTTTTTTTATTCGAACCTGAACAGAAACCGGAACGAAAAATAGGACGGTTCAAAGCCCTGGAAAAAAGCATACAGACAGAAGTTCTGCACAAAAATTCGAATCTCATGAGTGAACCGGTTAGCTACCAGCAACCCATCAGAAGCCAGTATTTGAATTCCAAGTGAAATATTCCACTCTAAAGATTTAATAATAAAAAAATTGAATTAAATTTACTTACGAAATTATTTTTGCCAAATAATTAATATTGATAACTCAACATAATTATTGTTTATATTACAACTTTAATGTTTTAAGGAATAAGTGTAAGCGGTTACCTTCCAGAAAACACAAGAGTCATGGATTACAGATTCTCATGAAATAAATATTAATTAAATGGAAAATTTATTTGTAATAAAACAATTGTATAATTTTTTTCAAAAAGTAGAAAAATTGTATATATTTACACTAAGTTATAATTATTACATGGGTTACTTTAGAGTTCGCGCACAAAAGAAAATATGAAAGGATACTCGAGTTTGTGACAATTCGTTCCACAGTTTGGTTTGCACACTTTAAATAAGGATTAAACTTCTTAAATGTACTAAAAAAACCAAATATAAATTTTTTTTGCAATTCTTATTAAATTATAAAACTCTCATATAATAAATTTTCTATATATTTTTTAAAATTTATTTGGCGATTTATCAAGCTAGCAGAAATATGCGTACACTTTTGGCAAGATTATTTTAAAACAAAAAACATACTACTAAAAATTAAAATTATTAAGGAGGCGACTTAAATAAAATGGTAAGTGCTTACAATTTCATATACTATCCCACATCTCAGATTTAAAATTCTGTAAAAGAAATCGTGTATTAATTATATTTATAGTTCTTTTCTACGCGTACATAACTCGGGGACGGTCATGTCACCAGTTCGGTATTGACCCAAGAAGATGCTCCAGGATTTGAAGCAACGATTATTAAAATAATAACTAGGATATTTTCTTTAATATTTGACGCTTTTCTTTTTCTAGAAGAACGAGCAGCAATTTCAATAGGGCTGGACGATATCAGAAATTTAAAATCGCGATATATCCCTAAATTTATATTAATATCCTTAAAAACTGCGATAATATTTGAAAGTAGGAAGGTATATTACTATTTTTTAATAACCTTAGGAATCGGTACTTTCTTCTGTTAATTAAAACTTTTATAATTATAATTAGGTTCTACATATTCAGAGTAATTCATTTTAGGGAAAAAATATTGTTGAAAAGTCATTTGTTAACATACAAAACATAATTCTTTAATCAAGTTGGAAATCATTACAGTTAATCTACATCACCCATTTATGCCAAATTATATCTCTCTCAAGTCGAAATGATGCTCCTTTCATTGGTAAACTGATCTTCGCTATCGTATTCCGCAGGTTCGAATATCGCTCAAGGCATGGATGTTCGTTACCGTTCGGAATCAGTTTCAAGTAGTAGGTGTCGTTCGTAGACCAAAAATAGCTGACCGTACCGAACGAAATCAAAACGGTTTTATTGGTATTATAACGTCCGACAGGCGGATGCGTAATATGAGTTACAACTTCGAGCGTTATCCTAAACATATGACTTGAGTGTTCTAACAATCAGTTATACGCATTAATGAACAGATCAATTTTAACTTTGAGATCACTATGCTCTAAATATTTCAAAGCTTTTGTGCTTTTTAACCCTTTTGTGAGCTATTTATTTCTCACTCCACGTCTCCAAACTTTCAAAACAGAACTGCTAAATTTACTCAACGGATCGAACAATAGATGACAGCGGGAATTAGTCTTCCCGTCAACAAAATAGCAAGACCAGTATATTAGAATGGGTTTTCCGCTTCCCACAGGTGTGTCGTAAGATCGTGTAGGTGGGAACTAATCTTCCCACGGCCCACGAAAGGGTTAAACAGGAAACATCGCAACAACAGGTAACTCTTTAGCAACACGTCACTACATAACATTTTAATTTCACTTTTTTTGTAAATCGAGTCTCTGTATATTCCTGGATTAAACGAAATAATTGCATGCCTCAAAAATTTCAATAGAAAACGATTCATTTAAAAAGATTTTTGGGATATCTTTTTCACGGACAATTTCTCCTCCAAAATTTACTGTACCAAATTTGATGCAGGTATTTTTATTTAATTTACAAAAATAAAATTTCGAACAAATTTAAAAAAAGTTCGTAACTGCAACTCAGATTACGATATTGTAGGGCATGATGATGTTTCAAATAACTCCATAAATTAGACGTATCCTTCGAAAAAACTGCAAACAAATTTCAATTGCAATTAAATATGTATTTTCACTGATTATTTTGCCGTTTTCAACCCTGTAAAGAAAATGGAACAAATAAAGCAAAACATTGCTTTTTGTTACATTTTTTTAATATAATTTTACGGACAAGTCGACGTTTTTGTATCGGACGAGCAGAATTTTAATATTGTCAAAGCAATACTTAAATAATATGAATCTTTGACGATATATTCCTAATAGGAACCAATCCTAGTTTAAGGTGAGAATTACATGGTTTACTGGCGCCATCTGTTGACTAATATACAAATTAAAATGATAAATGTTTTAAATAATTTTTTTTTTTTTTGTTTCTCGTTATCTTGAGACCACATATCGTTTAAGCACGAAAAATTCATTAAAATGTCATTGAATAGATCTAGGAACTTATATTTTCTATCAAAGAATATTCATCATAAATCTCTATAAAAAAGAAAATTATATAAAAGTACTAAATTATTTCACTTTGTAAATACTAAAAGTACATTGCATCCGAGGAAATATACTCTATTTCAGGTTTTACTTTTCGTTAAAAGTCTTATACATTTTTAGGAGAGAATAAAACTTAAGATTAAGATTTTTCTTTCTAAAGAATTCATTTAAAAAAATCAGCCTGTTTACTGCATATAATGGACAGCATAAGGTTTAATAACAGTTTATAAGTCAAAAAAAATTAAAATTATTAAAAAAATTAATTTAAAAACTAACAAAGACAATAAAAAATTCATAATTATGGTAACAATAAATTATCAAAAAATTAAAATATTAGAAATGGTGCAAACACTCCCAAGCTCACTTCAACACAAAAAAAAACATTTAAAAACTATAAACAGTGATAAAAAACTGACAAAAAGAAACATTTCACCATTATGTCTCTCTGAAGTATTTCAATTAAGTTTTGTTATACAAGGGCCAAAAAACTTCTTTCTTTAAGAGGAATCCATGCCAGCAGCTGGATTAGACAGCAGCACAGAAAAACAGATCAAAAATAGTACCTTAAGGTGTCAATATGGTGGAACAGTTAGCTACAAGCAACCAATCAGAAACCAGTATTTAAATTCTAAGTGCAACACTGCGCTTCTTTAGCAACACAACACTTCGCTACTTAACATTTTAATTTCATTTTATATATACATATTATTTATTTTGTAAATCGAGTCTCTGTATATGACCTAGATTAAACGAAATAATTGCATGTCTCAAATTTAACTTTCAGTAAAAAACGATTAATTTCCTTTATTTTTTAACTAATCTTTTTAACGTTTAATAGATATTTCGTCTGAAAAATTTACTGTTCAAAATTGGAAGCAGACATCTTTTTTTAATTAATCTACAAGAATAAAATTTCGATCAACTGAAATTCAGTAAAACAAAGCTTGAAATTAATAATAAATTATAAATAAAGCAGAGCAGAATTTAAATATCGTTATCGCGATACTTACATTATATTCACAAATTACTTATAAACAAATCGGCCCTAACTTCAGATAAAAATTACATTGCTTACTGGTGCCATCTGTTGACTAATATACTAACTAAAGCTAAAGTAAAGGATTGGCTAAAGTAATAATAATGACTAGCTATAAATTCTGTGGTTTATGAGCTTGAACAGATTTTCCGCTATCTCCAATACCATTTTTTTCATAGCTTGGGTAATTTTTAAATAAATATATTTTACTCTCTTTTTATCTTGACATAAAATAGCATGGTTTAAGCATGAAAACTCATTAAAATGTCATTGGATAGAATCATTTAGAAAGTTATATTTTCTATCAAAGAATATTTCACTTAAATATGTTTATAAAAACGAATGATATAAAAATTCAAAATTATTTCACTACTTTAGTATCAAAAGTACATTGCAACAGAGGAAAAATATCCTATTTCATGTTTTACTCTTCATTCAAAGTGGTCAAAAATGAAATGTTTGATACATTTTGTAAGCGAATGCAAATATTTACTGTCTCTTACTCTGGTTGAATTTCAAAATCAAATTAAATTTAATAAACGAAATAATTATTTAAAACAGCTTTATACTTTTGGGAGATAATAAAATGTAAGATTACAATTTTCAATCAAAGATTTTTTCAAAAGAATTTTATCTTAAAAATTCTCATAACGTATAAGAAAGTTTATAATGCAAAAATTTAAAATAAAAATTTAAAAACTCACAAAAACAATAAAAAATTAACAATTACAGTAACAAAAAATTGTCAAAAACAAATAAAATGTTAGAAATGGTCCAAAAACTGTGCAAGCTCATTTCAACACAGAAAAACTAACAATTAAAAAATATAATAAAAATATTTTTATTTAAGGAACTTCAATGAAGTTTTGCTATAAAAAGGCTAAAGAACTTTCTTAAAGCAGAATCCATGCCAGCAGCTGGATTGAAAGGCACAGAACACCAGATATATATATATATATATATATATATATATATATATATAAATATATATAAATATATATATATCCTATGGATTTAGTGCCAATACAGTGGTACAAGTTAAATACAAGCAACCAATCACAAACCAGTGATTAAATTCTAGACGCAATACTACAAAGATATTTCTATCAAATTCAAAATAATAATTCCCACATAACTGTTTTTAATATTATAACTTAAATGTTTTAATATTATATATTAAGTAATAAATGTTTACTATTATCTTTCAGAAAACACAAGATGAATCGATCAGATTCTCATGAAGTAAATATTAAATGTATTAACTATAAAACAATATGTATATTTAAAGAGTCAAAAGGTTGTGTAAGATCTAAGTAAGGTATATTAAGGTATCTGCATGGGCCAAAAGCAAAAAAAAAAACAAAATTCAACGGTTATTTGAGTTTCTCTTCAGACAGTGGGGTTTCAAAATGAAATGGCTATTAACCCTCCGAGTGGAACCCATCGGAGGAAAAAAGTCTCCAAAAAATACGCTAGAATTTTACTTCGTTTGTTCCAAAAGCGGTGAGAGAATTTTCCTACCCCCCTTTTTCGGCTAGGATGGACTAAGGGATACACGCCCTCCCGTTTTGTCCCTTTACTTCCTGTGCACTTCCCAGAGTCACTGCCTCAGGGGTCTCCAATGTCTAAGGAGTACAATACAGTCTTATCTACAGTGACCCCATCTCCCATTTGACCCAAACAGCTTCTTTCTTTGATTTTCTGGGCTATTACATGGCGATCAGTAAAAACTGCTTTTACTCATCTGTGTTTAAAAGCAGTTTTTAGGTTAAATATGCACACATGCATCTAGAAAATATTTTTTATGCAATCTGCAATAATGTAGTTTTAAAATTTTTATATGTATTTAGTAAAAACCATGTGTTTTCATAGTTTACCAACTTTCATCAATTAATTTTTATTGGGTACTGTTATTACGAAAAATTCTCTACAATAAATAATAATGTTTCCGTACATTCGAAAAAAGTTTTCTAAAAAAATAAATAAACAAATGTAAAAATAAATGACACAAAATTATTTTAAATATAGTTGTTTTAACAAGATTAAAAAAAAACAGTGAAATCTCTGAAACAACTTATTTTATAATTAATTCTGTTTTATATAACTCATTATGATTCACAAAAAAATAAATGTTTTATAGTTGTGTTTTAACATTTTTAAAGTTTTCTTTTAAACATTTACTTTTAACATTAAAATCTTTATGCTTTTAGCTTTTAGCATCATGTACTGATAACATGTACACATCATTTACTGTTAATGATGCTGATAACAGAATAATATGATTCTACTTTAATGTTCCCTCTTTTCCTTCATAAGTTATTTTGTTAAATATACAAATTTTGCTTTTAAAAAGCTGAAGATTTTAGGAGTTGTAATGCGTCCCATATACATAGCTCATAAATTGGGTATATAAATACTATCCCATATGTCTATACAGATAACATTTTCAAATTCAATCTGAATGTGTTTAAATGTGTTTTACTCTGTTATGTTAGAACATTGTAAAACATCATGCTGTTATAATTGAAATACAAAGGAAGTTTATTTACTGTGATACTGCTTCGTTGAAATGTTGGAATAACTTTTTTTTAAAGTTTTATACTATAAATAAAAAATTCTTCATTAGGAATAACTCTTATTACACAATAATCTACAAAGAATAATAATACATAATATGTTGGATTTGAATTTATATTTATATATTCATGTATATTTTCCTTTATTCTGTGAAGTTTTAAAAGTTTTAAGAATATAAACTGACCGATATAGAATAATTCAGACTGTTTGTAAGTTCCTTGTAAGAATAAGAGTAAATGCTAAATTTTATGGACTTTTCTTATTTATTTTTCCTACTTTTTTGTATTCTGCTGCTATTTTAAGGGTAAGTAAAAGCGTAAAACTAGTTCTAGGTAAAAATGATCTGTATTACATAGGATGTACATCGTGTTGATCTCTGTCAACATTTGTACATAGTTCTAAACTATCATATACTTTCTGAGTTTGAGTGAAAATATAATAGGGTAGGATGCCGGCAGAAGGGGTAGGGCGCTGATGTTAGGAACTGGAATTCGCGGGCTTCAATCATACTGATGGAATGATTTCATTGATGATTTATTTGCATTTCTTTAAAAACTATAGTTCTCACGTTCTAAAGTAAGTTCATTGTTACTGCAGTAAGATTTTAAGAAAATGTGGTAAGATTTGGAATACTCTTTTTTAATTATCATTTCTTAGCTCAGACGTGTGAGCTAAAAACCTATTAATATATTGAAGATTTAACAATTGATTAATATTCGCGGTCGATTCAAGTATGAAATACACGGTTTAAAAAATATGGTACCCTTTCAAAGGTTTTTAATTAAAAAAAATTTTTTTTTTAGTATTACTGTAAACATTATAATTGTTTTTATATTTTAGAATACAACTGAAAGAAAATCTAGTTAAAAACAAAAACAAAACAAAAAAAATAAATTGTGCAATATAAGTACAAGAACCACTCTGGACTGGAGGGGGGTCATTTTTTCCAGGTGGCACTCACGTTGTGAATGTGAGAAAAATATTAATGCTTAAAATTAAACAGAAGTCATCGAATTTCATAGAAATTTACACATGTCGATTTATTTATTTATTCCTTGCTAAACATTAACAGTTCCTATTTATATGATTTATATCTAAAAGCTAAAAATATTTATAATCCTTTATTTACTATATTAATTTAAGAAAAGTTGTGCATAAGAATTTTTTTTTTTTTACTACAAATGATATAATTTCTCCATCGAAGAAAAGATTCAAATATTTAGTGACATCTCCTGAGTATCTCATATATTGACTTTTAAACCTGAATTACCCTTAAATGGAAATCTTGGATTAGAAACAGAAGCATTCTCTGTACCCCAATCTCTCCCATTCTCTAGTGATATAGCTTACTGTTCATTTTTAGAGGAAGAAAATTCATCTGAATAGTCACGTAACAATTCTATTTCTGAAACACTAAATATTTTTATGTTGAACTCTAAGAAAAGTTAATGACAAGTTAAAGAAAAGGTCTAAACTTCTTTTTGAGTGCAAGGCATTTTAGGGTTGTGTTGCTAACAGACGACTGCAACAAGCAGCACTGCATGGGGGGAGGGGGAGAACGAACAGAATCAAATAATTCAATGGGCAACATTTCCAAAGAACTGAATCTTACTGAGAAAGTGCACAATACCGCCCTGCTTTCCCATAGTAAGTGTGAAGACTCGTCGATAATTTAAAATAATCCTCAAGAATTGTAACTACTAATGATGGAAAATTGATCGCAAATTGCAAATAAAACAGAAACAAGAGTATGCATAAATATATTATGTATGTGTTTTCTATCTCTTCAGAGTGATACGAAAAAGCAATATCTGTAGAACATAAATAATCCCGTATTTAGATATGATTTTCGGAGAAAGTGAAAGTAAATAATATTATGATTTTTTTTTAAATTACAGATACATGTATTTATAAACACATATATTGACATGTGTGTATATGAATGTGTATAGTAATGAGAACCCTGATATATAATTTTAAAGTGAAAGTGACTGTAAATTACTTGATTTGCTACATGTAAAAATATTCATGATGCGTAAAAGATGTCACGAGAAAATTTACTGATTACACATGGAGAAATGTTTTAATAGAAAACAGAATTATTGCTTATTATTAAAATCATCTCTATTTTCTATTAAAAATTTTAACAATAGCAATATTTACAGCAAAAATTGTATTTCAATTAACATTCACATTAAACTGCAATGCAGTTTTTAACTTCTTTAAAACTATAAATTAATAAGTCTGTTTTTTCCTTACATTAAAAACTATTTTTGCTTCAATGAACAGAAAACAAAGCAAAGCTAGTTAAAATTATTCACCCCCAGTCTTGTTTTAGACATATGTTTTAATTCTTTTCATTATTAAAAACAATCTCTCAGCCGATAGTAGGAAATAGGCAGATATATTAAAGAGAGCATGAATTGTGGGCAGGGCCGTAGCCAGAAAGTATTTTCAAAGAGGGACCAAGGGAACGACATTATTATTTGTGAATACTCCAGTAAAACTATGTGTTTTGATATGCACGTACACCCCCTTTGAGTATCATAACAGAAATGTAGTTTTGCAACAACAACAAAAATTGATAAGATGAACAATTTTAAAGCTTTGAAAACGTGTCCTGAAGTATCTACACAAGGAATTTAATTGTAAAAATAAACATTGAAAAGAAATAAACTATACATGATATTAAATTTTAACTTAAAAACAAGTATAATAGAAGAGAAATCAAAATTTGGAAAGAAAATGAAGAATTTGAAACATTTTCCCTCTGTGGTATATATATGCTTGCCTTAATGATTTACGAAGTTTTTAATAATTACTGTCAAATTTCTAAATATACATCTTTACATCACCACGACCGAACGATGACCGATGGGTAGGGCGCTGTTCATCGGTGCCACAACTCGTAGATTCAAATCCCACTGCTGACATGAATGTACGTAGCCATTAGGAAGGCAGTAGGTCCTGGTATTAATATTTCTCGTGCAGCAAAACAGTAAACTTTAGAACTCGAAAACAAACTAAATCTCTATTTAAAATATTGTAATAAATGCAGTTATAATATAAATAAATATATTTATATCATAGACTCTTTTAAACTATTGAAAGTAACTAGAAGAGTAATAATTATTTATATTGATGCAATTAGTGTATTTTATTTCAAGTTCAGTTAAAAGGCTTCTACGAGGTTTACTATAAATAAACAAAGCTCATAAGTGTTGTAATAGTTTTTCATGAGTAAGGAGATTAATTAATACATGCAGGATCCACTCATAAGTAATAATACTAATTGATATATTTCAATGAAAATCAACAATTTTATAACTTTTACGTAGATTATATTAGATTATTTAAATTTATAATTTTATTATTCGTTACGGTATCACAATAAATATACCTCCATTTTAAATACAAAAGAAAAAAAATAGTGGCGATTTCTAATAGGTTTTTCTATATATTTCCTCCCCTTATCTATCAATATTATGCTACGTATTTAAAAGCACTTTTTGACGAAATCTATTTTTTTATATCAGTATGACACTGAACTCTCTGGTGATGAACTTTCATAGTTTAAATGTTGTTCCGATTTAGCTGTACACAATAACTAAAGTAATTTAGTTGGAGCTATTCTGTAAATAAGAATCTGTCTTCAAAAACTCACCATGAAGCACTAATAGGAAAATCCTAACAATAGATTACGGAAAATGAGTAGGCTTCATTTCTTGGGAAGAATGACCACAGGGGGGGATGTAGAAAAAACATTCTATTTCCGGCTAGCAGACCAGCAAGACTTTTATGGTCAAAGATAGAACTTTTAAGGTTTTTTCTAAGAACATGTCTCTCTATATCCATGCATAACTAGATAAATAGAGCACACACAAACTTAGGACTGTCTTCGCAACATTCTTTTAGAATTTTAGAGGCGATCGATTCCCCAAGTCGCCCCCTCCTTGCCTACAGCTTTTGTTGTGGAGTGTCACTTTACATTGATAAACATCCGATGAAATAAAAGCATTTTCTGGGATTGATTCGTCACCTACTAATTTCCAGTTTTGATACCACTAACTGTACTATATACCAATTTCTGTGTAACTTATATTTTCATTATATAGGGTGATAAACTTTTTTATCTGAAACGGGTATTTTACACAATAAGATATTTAAGCGTATTTAACGAGGTTTTTTTATTTTCAAAATATTGGGCAAAACATCTCAATGCACGTTATACAAGGGTTTTTTTTAAAGCAAGATGTTTGAACAAGACTAAACAACATTAATCAGCTGCCAAGCTATTCTTCAGTCCGCTTTACTTTTTAATATAAAGTAGATACATAAGGCATCCATTATTAACAGGTTTTTAATTTCTTCTAGTATTTATCACTATTATAACAATTGTGTTACAAAGAAATGACTGCAGTAACCCCGACCTATAATAAACCAGTGTATATGTTAAGTGTGGTTACTCTCTACTATTTTGCTACTTCAGGGTTAATGAGACCAAAGCCTACAGTTTAGAGCCAATTCTGAGCAACTACGAACTTTCATGCCCGCATTTTGGATTCAAAACCACAGATTCAGTACAAAAAAGCAGCGCCTTACCATTCGGCCATCGTTCGGCAATCCATTGTGCAAAGTGCAATTACTGTTGTTTTTTAAATTGATTCCATTAATCATAACAAGACTCCCAATGTAATGGAAGTATAGCAAAATACATATATATATATATAACAAAAGACAATTATAAAAACAAAGCACAATTTTATAAAATGATCTTTAAATACATTATATTTTTTCAGTTTTAAAATGTTAAAAAAAAAAAAAAAATCTGTTATATTTGGTGAATTATCTGGTGATCCAGAGATCTCTTTTGTGAATTTTTAAATTACAGTTTAAAAATATTAACGATGTAACTTAAATAGCATGGTGATGCTTATAATTTCATAATCACAAAACTCTTGTGGAGTGATATCCTTATTTTTCGCAATTATGTTATGAGTTTCGTATATTAATTTAATGTCTTAGTTCATATATTAATTTGATAATTTTAATCATTAGTAACTTTTAACCAAAAACTTACTTGAAAATTCCAAAGGTAATAGGAGATTAATTATAAATTTTTCCAAAATAATGATTATGCAGGAAGTGGATAGAAGCTGAATTTAATGAAACTGTAGTATGCATTAAAATCAACAAAAGTTGCAGCAAATAATTATTTTTCATTGACACAAAAGAAGTGGAGAGTCTAAACAAAAATTTGCAATTTAAATGGACTTTTTGTTAATTCTAAGACTTAGTTTCAAATGTACATACTGGAGCAATAAATTTTAATTTACATTTTGCTTACCTAGACTCTTCGCAAAAGCGCATATGTTCAAAGTTAGTTAATTGCTAGTTAGTTCTTTAAAAAGTTAGTTAATTGCTATTTTAATATAAACTAAGAAGGAAACAAAGTGCTGTTTAACTAATTATTTAATAAAATTATACAAGACTTCTATATTTTAAATAGTTGTGAAATCATATCTCTAAACTTTAATATAACATTTAACAAAGTAAAATTATGGTACTTTCCGTAAGATTTCAAGAGTTTTACTCAGTAAAAGTCACTTACAAAACTATCGTGCAGTGATATTGCTACATTTAGCAAGTTCATATATGTCACATTAGTTATTTAATATCTTCAGGCTTGTAACTGCTGAGGTACTTTCAAAAAGGGGAGAAAAGTGACAAATACAGATTAAGTGAATAAAAAATGATTAAACATTGAAAAAAAAAAAAGGCAATTTTTTCCCCTCTTGATTACAGATGCTTTCATGAAGATTGTTCTATTTATTTTAATTCTAAATCAAATGATTCATGCAAGACGTGATTTTAGCGTCAAATACAAAAAAGGTTAAAAATTTCGTTTAACACAACGCAGCATTGCTTTTTAATTTAAGAAAATCTATAAATTAGATTTGAATACATACAATACATTAATTTTATAATCACAATTTTCTGCATATATTAATGTTTTGAAATATGTACATAGCTAGATTAGAATATCTAAACAAAAATTGTGAAGAAAAAGAAAAAGAGAAATGTGTGCTTTGACGTAAAGTACTTTAATGTATTAAATGTACATTTCAGGAACTTCTTTGCGTTTTTTTAAAATCACTAAATTCTGGAAACCATATGACTAATTACATTTCAATAAGAAAAATACGATTAGAGCATCCCATTTTTCGTCTTTTATTAAATTATTTTGTTATTAATTCAAATTTTCTTGTTTCAACACTAGATTTTTACTGTGATACACAAGAAAAAAGTGACTGTTTACTTTAAAAGTGATCAATTCTAAAAAAAGTAATTAAAGGTGAGAAAAGCAACGAAATTGAAAGCCTGTATCTTAGTTCCCAGACACTGAGTATGGAAGAAATTGGAAACTATTCTATTATTATAGAACATGAAAAAAAACTTTTTTAAATGTACAAAATTCCATGCAAGTGTTGTAGCTGAGTACAGATATTGCGAACAGAATCTGGGGGATCTTACATAATATTTGAAGGATTTTGGGTTCTTTAAGGCTTCTATTATAATAGATTTGAGAAAGAAATTCTGAGGAATATTAATGTCAAAAATACTTGAGCGCACTCGACACATTAAAAAAAATAGTACACATTTGATTATGTAAATTAAGAGTCAGTTTAATCTTTAAAAAAGGTATATTGACTGACAAATTACCCTCAAATTATCATTCTTTCCAATGTTAATAACTTTTTTAAGTATGCAATCAACTACTATAGCCCCCTTATATCACTGCTGTTCATCTGTAAAAATCCAATGCATTGCTAGTATGAGGGAGGTGTGAATAACTGGGATGTAAAATACCAACAGTGTAAAAGGTTTACAGAGAACAAATAAGTTTTACTATACACAAAAATAGACACAGTGATACTTGTCTCGTGGAACTTTGCAATAATAAATCGTTAAAATGTTTGCATGAACTAACACAAAAAGAAAATGAAAATCTGGTAATGTCTTGTGGAGTATCATTTCACATGGATTCTTTGTTGAACATGCAACATTTTGCATCTCTGATCGAGTGTAACTGTCATATAAATTAACATTGGCAACAACAGGTATAGAAAAGTATTACAAGAATTAAAACTCGATTCCTGGTCCCTATACACTCACGGGATAGAAGAACATTGACAATAGCAAACTGTTGATTTCAAATGTGATATTTTGCAGGTTGCAAAAGTAACTGAATAACTTCAGACTTTGCTAAATCAATAAAATATAAATAAACAATACCCACTGCAGCATTTAACAGTATAAAATTAAGGCTACATGACAATATAAGGGTTTTCATTTTTTTTTTTTTTTTTTTTTTTTTAGAAGAAGAAGAAAAATTAAGGACTTTTTAAGGACGAAAGTAACTTTTTAACTTTATACTTTAAACCTTTTCAGTATGCAAGATTATTTTTTTGTCAAATAAGTTTTCTAGCTTGTGACATTAACAAATATTTATTTACTATTTAAAAAGAAATTTCCAACAGTGCAAGTTCACATACATAATTTAATTTTGAAAGTTCAACAGATTTGTTTGTTTCAGAACTTTTTTGGCCCAAGTTCTCAAACTCAACTACTTTTTCTTTTATATCTTTCTATGGCAGAAATTGATAGCATTCCTATTTAAAAATTAAGAAGTTTTTAAGGACCTTTGACAAAAATTAAGTAGTTTTAAGGGCCATTAAAAAATGAAAGCTAAAATTAAGGAGTTCTTAAGGACTTTTAAGGAGCGTGGGAACCCTGAATATTAGTCATACAGAACATGGTTGGCAGGCCTGACTAAAAGGAAAAGAACATAAAGCTGCAGTGTTTAATAATCACATGCTTCAATAGCAGAAATAGGTCTTAAATAGGCATATAGCACTCAGTTAATCACAGTTAAACATATGTGATTAACACATTCGATGAATTCCATCATAACATCACTGATTTGCAGTGACATCCTACAGATGTTGCAGAGAAATTTTTTAAATTTTAGTCTTCCCAACAGATTTTAAAGAACTTCCAATTAAACAAAATATTTTCACTAAAGTGTAAAATAAGTTAGTAAGTAAAAGAAATGGAATATTTTAGCTTCACATTTCATTATTCCAAAGTAAATTTTCTATAAATGAGATTTAGGTTCCTTTCTAGAACATGTTATATTTGTTTCTGGAATCCAAATAGGAAAAAGATACAATTCTAAAATCTTAAAACAATATTTAAAATAATCTAAAATAAATTTATATTTTCAATCATCTATTCGTTAGGAAGAAAAGTAAATAGAATATTACCAATAATAAAATCTTTAGTCGTAAGAAACAAGCTTAAGACAGGAAATGCAAAACAGCTCAAACTATCCCGAGAAAATTCTATCTTGTGAAACCTGGATCAGGGCCTGGGAAGAGAAGAAAAATTTGCTTAATTTCAAACAGACGACATTCTTAAACTCTGAAGTCTGATGAAAACACAATTGAAAGAAATTGCATAGTAATACAAAGAGCTCATGGAAATCTGACAATAAAATCTCATAATTTGATACAAAACTTTGAAAATCTCACTGAAAATAATAAAAGAAAAAAATATTGTGAAAAATGAAAGAGACAAAAGTGAATGACATTCCTGATTTATTTCCTAAACAAAGTATTCTGCAATTCAGATCATATAGAAAATCCTATGTTTACAAGTACTAGTTGACCTACAGAGAATTTTTAACTTTTAATATATATATTTAGACATGACAATATTCAGGTTCTTCTGTGAGGAACATTTATGGATTAAAAATTTAACAGACTATCCACAAAATACACGAGGAAACAATTAACATATATAATAAATAAAACAATATAATCCAAACAGACGTAATTATATATATATTATTGGTTTTTAAATTAAATCAAGCCAATTAAATCACACACACGAAAATATAAAGAGTCAACTGAAGTTTATGCATTGAATAATGTACAGTAACTCTTATCTTCAACAAATGTGTACTTTCTTGTGGCACATTGATCCTAATCAAAATATTTACATTTTTCTATCCTTCAAATTTGAACTAAATGAAGCTTAATTCTTTAGTTCAATACTGTAAACTCCTTCACGTGCAGCATTACTGTGTGGAAAGCTTATTATGTTCAGCATTATTTTTTGCAAGATCTGGTATTTGATTGCTGAATTGTGATCTTTTAGTTGTTCCAAATTTTTGTTCTTTTTCTGAGCAAACGGAGGAGTTTAGGGAGTTATTAAATTTCATATTTGTCTAGAGCAAGTCCTGATGATTGAGAGTAGTTCAGATGTCTGTGTGTGTGTGTATATATATATATATATATATAGGCTATTTCCCAGTTTGGGGGGCCCCGGGAACCCAGGCCAGTGGGGACGCCAAGCGTGGGAGATATCGCCAAAATCTAGAACCCTATTTTCTGGCAAACTTTGCTCTTCTTTTCGGACTCTTCCACCACCCCTTAAAAAAGGTGGGGGGTGTCAATCGGCGCCTTTATTTTAGGGTATTGGGGGAAATGACACGTGATTTCAATATCTGAACACTTATTGGTTCCCGTAACTAACAATACTCCAAGACCGCCGAATTTGGATTTTCTAGCATCCATTTCAAGTCTTTGTCCATTTCGGCTGTGCTCTGGAGGTTTGTCTGAGCTCTTGCGGTATTTTTCTTCGTTTTTTAAATTTAATACTGGAGCTCAGACCAATACATTTGAGGGCTTGTGAAGATCCATTAAGAGATCCCTCCGCACAGTAAAAATCAATTGGATTCTTACCTTTGTGAATTTATGTGGAGGAAAATAAAAGAAAATCCGCAAGATGCTTTTCAGGATTTTTTTAATCGGATGAAACGTGTATATCCACCAACAACTCAGGATACTTAAATTAGGTTAGCGCTTTATTTATTTTAAATATTATGCTTAATTTTAGAAGAGTAAAAAGTGATGTTATAATTCACATTTATATTTTTTATTTACTGCTTTTTGAACATTTTATTCAAAATTGTGTCTTAATTTAATATAAAAGGAAGAAGAAATATTTTTAAACTATATTATTTTATAGTGTAATACATTGCTAAAAGTGATACGCTAAGTAATTAAAGTAATTTTATTACGACCCACTACCGTTATTATTATGGAAGATCAAGGGGAGCTTTACCTCGCTTAGATAAGAAAAATTATTTCACTCCCTTACAATCTTCAAAATTTGAAGATAAAAATTTATTATTTATTTAAAACATTTACTCCGTTCTTATATTTCCATTTTAAGCTAATAATTTCTAGAAGTAATTTGTACCGACTTTATTACTTTTTAATCTTTTGATAGTTTTAAAATAATTTCCTTAAATAGCGACCCTATTTTTAAATATAACTAAATATTTAATAAGCATAATTGCCTAAATATAACCAACTAATGCTTATATTTTGCTTCATTTGAACTTATTGCAAAATTTCCGCACTGTTTAGTTCCATAAACAGTACAAAAGCGCCTTTCAATACATTAAAAACTCAAATTTAAATTTATATTCATCTTAATAAAATTTCAAAGTCTTTTTTTGTTCAAAATAGGCTTTGAAATCGGGTATAAACTTAATACACAAATCGTAAACATCACTTGGCGACCATTTGGCGATCACTTGTACAAGAATAGCGCCAAAAACATGGCGGCGGGGCCCCCGGAACTTGGAATATATATATATGAATGACAACACAGTTATTCATTTTTAGTTATTACAATCAATAGTGAAGAAATCTCGAGAACGAAAGCAATCAAAGGAATATCGGTTCCAACATTTTGTACTTTCTGCTGTCTAAATAAACTGAACAAATTTAAAATAAACAATTCAACCTCAGCCTTAAGTCTGCCTATTTTTAGGTGACGATGAAATATATTAATTGTACTTTATAGCTATACATAATAGATAATTAAGTTGAATAATTATTCAAAGTAAACATAATAAAAAAGAAATAAATATACACAATACATCAATACACAGAACGAGAATAGTCTATATATAAAACTTTAGAATTTAATAAATAATACGAACACTTATTTACTCGGAATTACTGATGCACTACCTATAGTGATATAATTATGCACTTAGATTAGATTAAAATCAAATGAATGAATTTAAGCACGGAAAACGTAACACCACAACGGTAAAAGAGAAACGGGACTCCAAATAATTAGTTAAGTAAAATAAGAAATGGTTTATTTAGAAAATTTAGATATGCTATGGTGGCAACTATAAGGTAAATACACTTTATTGGTGGCAACATCGCATCACGAGGGAATCTTTGAAAGGAGCTTCTGCACAGTGAATCGGTACCCAGCTATCTGCGCATGCTCACGGACTTTACCTTATTTCTATGCTGTTTAGCTCAAGTTCAGGTTTATAATAGTCGGCGCACTATCGCTGATATTGGCGCATTCTTATTAATTTTACTTTTGAGAAAGTTAGGTAAAGGTTGTTATATTGTTATCTTAATCGCTCAAGTTGGCCAACAATAATTCAATACAAAGCATGATTTGCAAAAATAAAACAAGACTTATTTTGATAAGAACTTAATAATTTTACAATTGGCAATCTTATAATTTAAATTTTTACAATTGTGCATAAGATAATTTTTAATATTTTCTCACTGAAATTTGTATTTTTCATCCCATTTGTAATGCACAAAAATATAATCAAAAACTGCCAGAAACACTGTTTTAATCTTACACATATTTTATACTCATACACATAAACATTTTGGTTTGACACATGATTTGAAAATTAACTCTTATTTAATCAAACTCATTTTATCATCTCTTTAATACAAACTTTTGTTGAAACCAATTGAGAAAGTATCTAAATCTTATTCATTAATTTAGCATGCTTAGATTTAATTTATTTTTAAATTTAACATTATATACATTGTGTCAATATTTTACTGTATTCAAAAAATATATTTCAATCATCATGATCTTTGTTTTACTTTCAATTTATTTAAAAGCAACTTATTAGCTAGAAATTGAATTCAGTAGATTTGCATAATGTTATGCACACTTGACAGAGGAACTTATACTACAATTTAAATGCCATAGAAACTACACAAGAGTTCAACTTGTCATATGATATAATTAAGTTAAAAATTATGAAATTATTTTTATGGTTTTGAACAGTTGTGGAAAACAAATGTCCAACTTTTAATATATTTTCTTTGTCTTTATTCAATGAAGCAACTCTGTTAATGTACATTCACCTTTTTTTTAAACTTTTAAGAATGTAAATACTAATTAACATTTCTACTTACCACATATTTTATTTGTAACATTTTCTATTGTATTACTCATTCTTTACATATTAACGTTACTTATTAAATATTATGTAAAATAGTTTCAAATACTTTTTGAATGCTTTTTAATGATTACAAAATTTTAAGTTATATGATATTTTAATATCTGATTAGAAAAATTTCAAGAAATCATAATAGTTTATACAAATATGAGATTGGCAAAAATAATTATACTGACAATTTAACAAATTATCCACAGTCATAATATAATTTTTTTTCTTTTCTGTAGTCTTACATATTTTACAATTAGTTTTCAGTTCAGCAGTTTAAATTAGCTTTCCTCTATGATACTTTGTTGTAAAAATCCAAAAAACGGGAAATTGAATAGATAGCAAATTTTTAATTAATATGGTTCACATTTCAAAGTTGACAAAATAAAAATAACGAAATAATATAAAATAATAAATGTGTGAACACTGCTTTGAATTTTTATAGCCAAAAAAACACTCAAATAAATACTGCTTATATTCTTTATAGCAGTATTTATCAAGTATTCATCTAGCTTTTCCATTGTCAAAACATTTTAAGCATTAAAATAACTAAAATAATATCTTCACAAAATACAATTTTGAATTATTTCAGAAATAAATTTGGCCAATATATATCTTGATCATTAGAAATATATACTATAAATATTTTACAAGGAAGAAAAGAAATACTTTATGAAAAAGGAAATAGTAAATTTTCCAGAATAAAGTTCAGTAAAATGAGAAACTAACTGAAAAAGAGCAAAGATATAAAAAAGTACGATAATAAATTGCTGATAGTTTAATAATATAGCCTTCACTAGACTTTATTCAGAATAATACTTATCTATAAAACAGACCAACTCCAAAGAAATTCAGAGTTGAATTTGATAATACTTTTCAATATACAGTTTTACAGTTAAACAGTTTACAAATCATAAATCCTATTATAATAATTTATATTTCCCATATTACTTGAATTAGTTTCATTTAGCTCTTTTTTTTTCACTTTTCTTTTTTTTTAGTCTTGCGAAAATATATGAAATAAAATATTATTAATATTGTCATATGTATAAATAATATATATATTTCATTGAAGCAAATATTGAAAATATTTTATCCCATTCACTACTTAGGTCACCTTTCAAAATAATGCTAAAATAATATTACAGATACAATTTTATACTACTGAAAAGAGAAAAATGATTTCTGGTATTTTTCTTTTATAAATTAATATATTTCTCAGAATTATTTTCACACAAATTATCTTCACCATCTTCTAATCTTTGTAAGTTATACACACAGAAGCTTATAGGTAGTGTATAAAACTAGAATTTTTACTTACAATATTTTTCAAAGCTCTGAATTTTAATTTTTTAATGATATACTTGAGAAAATAAATTAGAAAAGTTCATAATTTATAATGACAAATTTTGGAATAAGTTACTGTTGGTTTATTAAACTACATTTCAGTCATTTTGAATACATTATATAAACAAAATGTATCAGGTTTGCAAGATTAAACTTTTTACTTTTATAATTACATTGAACTTACAAATTTGAAAATAATATTAAAATTTTAAATTTAAGAGGTAAAACTAAATGGTATTACTTAGATTTTAAGACTTAGGTTTTAGATTTATATTATATTAAGTACTCCCGACATTAAGTTGTAAAACTTTACAGAAATCTAAAGAAATACAGCTGTGAACCTTGGAATAAATTACATCAAAACAACTGTGTACATTACATTATTAATAAAGAGATTATTATTATATAGTTATCTCATAACTATATTATTATTATTATTATATAGTTATACCATATTATATAGTTATAGCATATATTATATAGTTATTATATAGTTATACCATAGAGATAACATCCACAATCTCAAATAACAGGAAATTAAATAAAAACACCATACATACAATTACACATGAAATATATGCAATAATGCTATTATTATGTAGAATATCTTGCTTACTTTAATATAACCCACTTTTATTAATACTATATTAGTTTTACTACTTATCTGAAATTCTTGGGACCTGAAGTAGCATTCAGTCAGTTTCTTAAAACTCTAAGACAAATAACAGGAAACAGCACATTTATTCCGCCTTTTTAGCATGAATTTATAAAAAACTGACCGTTGTTAAAAGATTTTACCATATTCTGCCTTTCAATCTGATCTATAAATAAAGTACTTAATAAAACTTTAGATAAATCTTCTGATCTCATCGACAAAACTTAGATATCCGGCATTTAATCATCAGCTATATAAACACACAATTCATGGCGACAGTTTGGCTAATAATTTGACGTTGCCAATATGGTTACTATTATGGCATTTGCTATGCCAAGTGTATCAAGGGTTGCCACAGCATCTTTCGGTGAATCGGTACCGAAATAGATTTCCAAGTCCATGCGCATGCGCATTAGAGCAGAACAGGTAGAAAACGACATAAAAATACGGCAAAGTCCGTGAGCATGCGCACATAGCTGGGTACCGATTCACTGTGCAGAAGCTCCTATCTTTGATTAAGTGACAAACGTGCAAGTCCTTTTGGTGTAAGAGGT
>CM063497.1:4368869-4373869 GCA_032207245.1 Pardosa pseudoannulata
TCGGCAGTTTGCATCAAGGGCTGTGTCAGATTTGCAAAAAAGACTCCTCCCGCTGTATTCCTCACTACACGTCTTGTGCCACCACGTTCTCCTGTTTGCAAGACGAAGGAGTTCTGTTCGAACTACCCTCAAACTCCCTTCTGGTTGTCTCGGCGACTTTAGCAGCTGCCGGTCAATAACTTTCACTCCGACATCGCTGATGGCGGCTTTCTGCTTTTCCCTGACTCAATAGAATTCACCCCTTAAAACGCTAAACATTTCGGTTACCTTGGTGACGAGAGCACCAACAACTCGTCCACGTTCCAGTTATGACGCAATGCACTCGAAACTACACGGAATATCATTCTGGAAGGTACTCACACTTGCAACGTGTTGAGGACATTGTGCATTTGAAGTTAACAGAAAATTAGCAAGCGAGGGCACGCAGTCAGATGCATCTCAACTCTTAGTAAAGTTTTAAAAGCCCTTCCACACTATGGTCCAATGCAAGTCATAACCACTGTGTGGAGAGAGTGTGGCTTACCGTGGTCGAAAATGAAATGGCCTTGGCGGAAGATGGCTTCGGAAGCTTTCTTTGTTTACAAGCATGAAAGACAGACATGCAGTGAACTCTAGGGTCACTTCCAGGCATACGGCTCACCGATTGGCCCAATGTGTGGGTGTAACCCGTGACCCTTCGTTCAAGGGCGCCATACTGACCAGTTCTGTAGTGCTGAAGAATTGGACACAGTGGGGAAGAGGCATGAATCATTTGCCTTTTTCTCATTGATACTGCATATAATTCAAACACGTATCAAATTTACTTATATTTTGTTTTCGCGACTTACCCGAAATTGGTAATAAGCCTCAGTGCGTATGGTTCTACTCAGTAGATTCTGAAAAGCGAAAATATAGAATTTTATAATTTTTCTAAAAGATTTTATCCTCTAGAAAATTATATAAAATTTTATAGTTTTTTTCTAAAACATTTGTTCAAAACTGTGAAGAAATTTCGAGATTAAATAAAGAATCCGGTTAGTTTTGTTTAACAGATAATGCTTCTCGTATGCAGTTGACATTCTTCATTCATCTATGGATTATCAAAAAATATTTCAACTTTTCATCTCCCATATGAGTCGTACTTTGCAATTTTCCTATTTGAAAGTATTTTTTATTCAATATATAAATGTTTCAATCGAAAATGAAATAATTTTTTAAACATTTAATTGGAGTTTTAGAAATTTGATTATTCTATGACATTCATGATATTATGAGCATGAGAATGTGTGTGTGTGTATATATATATACTAAAACTAAACTCCTAGGCGCAACAGTCCCTAGGGGAGCCAGGGGTTACTGTGCCAATAATCAAAATCTGAAATTAAGTCTAGTTGTACTCAGAAAATTCAGCATCCCTTACATTAATATTTTTCATCTTACGGAATGCAGATTGGAATTTTTGAAAAATCGTTCATTAGTTTTTAAAAGATTTCTAAATTGAAAAATTTCAGCATAGTCATTCTAAGAATTTCTTTTAGTATTCGATATATTGAATTTTTTTTTTATCTAGATTTCCATTTTGATTTTCGGTATTCTAAAATGTAATTATCGAAATAGATTAGGGCAAATTTGCCGTAAGTCTTCTAAAGATAAAAAAAGGAATCACGAACGAAAAATAAATAACATGATTTTAATTGTTCGGACTAGAAATTATTTAATATAAAAAAAAGAATCTCCATATGATAAAAATGTAAAAATAAAGTTTCCGAAAAATTGTTTAAAAATCTTGCAAAAAAATATGAAAATAATTAAAACGTGAATTAAGACAAGAGAAAAAAAATGAATCGTGAATAAAACCTCCTATAAATTACTTTATTTTCTAAGGATTCACGAATCGAAGCGATGTTTTTCTAGAGAAGGTGGTGGGGGGTAGTCCCAGTACCCCGTCAGAAATGCAGGGACACTCAGTTGCTAGATATACATCTGTTGCCCCCCCCCCCCCCCACCCCCAGTTGGGGCGGTGGGGGGGGGGGGGGCCCCCCCCCCCCCCCCCCCATTTCATGTATATGCTATTTTCCTTGAAAGCTTAAGTTAATTCGTGCGGTTAAATATCTTCATTATGTTTTTCAGTGTAAACGGGTGTGAGTAACCCAACAGGCATCGAACCTCGTATTCCTGATGAATACAGGTTTCTATAAACGATCAAAAACACTTAAGTTTCGTTTACCAGATTAAAAATATGTTCTATAAACAATCCAAAGATTAAATATATATTTATGAAATCTCTCGCAAGCAATCAAAATCTGATATAAGTAAGATACAGTGCGGTGGATATGTCACAATAGAAAATGAAATATTAGTTTAAAATTCACACTTTATAGTGGTATGTACAAAATATACGGATACTACATGTGTTCATGGATAAAATGGAACAGTAATGACTTAAGAAAAAGAAACGATTTATTTGGCTGTTGCACAAAAACATCAAGGAATAAAATACAAAAAATTCAATGAACAAAATCAAATTCGGGAATATTAAATATAAATTGACTGAACAGAATTGTTTTACAGTATTTACATCCAGGACGATGTCGTAAGTATCGTCCTAAAAAGGAACTCCTGTTTACATCTCCCTTTCGGAGTCAAAGAACACGAACTCCGACGCAGTGTTAGTGACACAAACTCGTTTTGCTGTGTTCGGGCACAGAAGGCACATAAATAAACAAATACATTAGAGACTTGCATCAAAATATTAACGGATACATAAAAAGAAATGTACAAAATATAAGAGTGTTGATGTGTGCTTCGTGAAAGTGGACTTCAGCGTGTTCCAGGCAAGAAGGCTCTATTGAACAGCTCGTTGGCTGTTGCACCGTTGTCAATGATGAACTGCTGCCACTTCCTCGTTACAAGTATGACTTGTAAATTATCTTTGAAAAACTTGATGGCCTGCGGAAGCAAGTCATCCTCGCCGTACCGAAGTGCCAGGGTCAAGACGTCGCAGAATGAGTCCAAGGAGAGAGTTCCGCGCATGTGTTTCACGCACTTGGACTTCAGGGTGGACACGTCGTACTTGTCGGCCGCCACGTACAATTTAAAGGTGTTATCGTCCGACAATCCAGCTTCGACGTCCCCAGTGTAGAGGTACTCGAGGAAGTCTCCAAAGGCGACCGGGTCGAGGTCGTCGACGACCACTCGCCCGCTCTCCTTCTCGGCCGTGTCGTGTCCAAACATGGCTTCGAAGACTTTCGAGCGGGCACGAAGGACGACCCTGTGTACTCTGAATTCTTTTCCGCGCACCACGAAGCAGGCGTCACTCTCCGTTTCGTTCTGCAGGACTCGTCGATAGTCAGACTGCAACTTTTCGATGTCTAAAATGAAAAGAAATGAGATTACGAAAGATGAAAACAACACCGTGTCTGCCCCACCTCCCACGTGTAACTGCCTCTCTTACGGCGTGACTAAAGATCTACTATGGATGCCTGTGGTACATTTAAATCGTCGTGTTTAATCCCCTTCTATTCCGCCTTTCAAACATTCTTCGACGACACTTTGCTCAAAGGAAAGTAAATACACTTTGGTTAGGAGTTCTACGACTTCATTCACGCCGTGCACCGAAGTAGTCGAGTGTCACACTCTGCAACCCATTCATTATTATTCGTGTCGTTGTACACGGCATATACAAAAATCAAACTGCATTATTTTACAATTTGTCTCACGACAGAAATGCATCAGTATATATATACATATATATACATATACATATACATACATATATATACATATACATACATATATATACATATACATACACATATACATATATATATATATATATACACATATATATACATATACATATATAAACATATATATACATACATATACCTATATATATATACATATATATATATATATATATATATACATATATATATATACATATACATATATATATATATACATACATACAGGGTATCTGCCAAAATACAATTTTTCAAATCCACGACTATCTCTGATTTTAGAAGATCATTTTCCATGGCTTTAAATATATTTTGTATATATGAATAAAAATTCTGATGTACATGCAAATAAAATGTATGCTTTTAGAGAAATTACAAGAATTTATGATAAAAAAATACTTTATAAATTTGTATAAACTCATAAATAAATTGTTGTAGTACCTACATACCTTAGTTTAATCATATAGCAGTTTTCTAAATGCAATCAAAAAATTTTCGAATTTGAATTCAGAGTACTTAGGTGACCATGAATAGTGGCCAAACATGGAAACCCTATAATGTTTATTTATAATAGCCCTAAAGATAAGATTTTAGTACAAAATATAAGCTTAACTAATTTTTATTAAATTATTATTATTAAAAAAATTTAATCGATAATTTAAGAAAAAACCAGAATAATATACATTTAAGCACCTATTAAGCTTGCTTGTTTTGAGTTTCTGTGGCGAACAAGTTTTACTTGGCAATATGGTCAATGGGATAATACATAAGTACCAAACTCGGTAAATTCAGCCAAATGGCAAGTAAAAATAAATGCAATGATTTTGCCAAATTATTTAGTGCCTCACAATCAATGATAATTATTAACATTTCTACATAAATCTCAAAATTTAATGCTTCAGAATAAAAATCTCTTATTTACTGAAACTCCTAGTAACTCTTTACAGTAAATATTTCCTCTTTTCCTCCAAAGTATGAATTTTCGAACGGCTGTGAACATCCATGCCAGCAGTGGGATTCAAACCCACGAACTTCCGTGCCGAAGAGCAGCGCCCTACACATTTAGCCATCGATCGGCCGAATGGGTATTGCGTTTCTCTTGGGCGGCCTGATATTTGTTAGGGCATAGTTATCACATAATCACTGTTACTGCTGCTTTACCATTCTAAAACCAGTTCTTCCATACGTAACAAATTTATCCCTTAATATTTTAAGTGAGCTAGATAAGCTATGATAACATTTAATTGGAAATGAAAAGCAAAAATAATAATTAAATTA
>CM063497.1:4378869-4487601 GCA_032207245.1 Pardosa pseudoannulata
CTCGGATAATACAAGTATTGTTCATCTCCACTTGGCAGTGTCGTCTTTAACCCAATTTCACAGGAAACTTCCCTTTCTGGAGAATTCCCTCTCAGTCTCCGAAGGTGGAATGCTGTTTCATCTCCATTCATTTTTGGGTATAGTCTAATACCATATGGGTCACCCCTGTGGAGGAATTCGGGGCTGTCCAAGAATTTTATTTCCTGAGGCAGCTCCCAAAAATCTCGGATGACCCAAGTGATGCTTTGAAAGGTGGGCTGAGTAAGAATCTCCATTTTCGAAAAATCCTGAACAAAAGAAAAAGCAGAATATTCTAAATTAACAAATATTCTATTTCAAAAATGGATTTTAATTATAAAATTTAAATGCCTACAATAGTATCCCTCAACTTAAAAAAACTTCTTTACAGCAGTGGAATCTCGTTATTTCGAATATTTCGTATATACTGGAGTGTTTTATAAGTATGTTTCTTCCCCGATTGAGTGTCAACTATCTACTTCGATTGTAGATATTTCAAAGGATTTCTCACGTGTTTGTTAATTTGTATTAGTTTCTTTTTTCTTTTTTTTTAACAAGAGTAGAACACATGTTCTATTAATTTTTCAAACAATAATTGTTTATAAATCTTAAAGGTTTGGATCGATGTAATATATGAAAAAACGTACATTCTAAAACGAACTGAGCAAAATATCCTTAATGGCTATACACATATCTAAACGCTTTTATAGAATATTAAAAACAGATTATATACAACTTGAAATTTCAAAACTTCCCTAAACCTTGAGAAACGGAGATGACTTTTAACATTTCGAGGACTCTGCAAATGACAAAATGCCGTATACATCTAAAATTTTAGAAAGTGAGCATAATTTAACAGATGTTCAAGTTATATTTTTAGATTAGGATGATGGGTTGCGAATTGAAATGCATCGGATTTCTTTTTCTGAGCAATTCGATAATAAATTTTATGCTTATAGCACCAAAACTGTGTTCTTTCTTTTACTCGGCTTTATTAATGATTCCTTGGCTCAAAAAAGATGACACGATTTGTAAATTATGTTTACAAAACACATTAAGGCATGGAATGTACAAGTTTTCTATCGAATCTTCTCGATGTTCACGTTACCCAATGTGTTGTTATTTGGAGAATAGCTTATTTTTACTATAAGATGACTAAAGACACCGGAACCTATTTCTCAAAGTGGAATCCATGCCAACAGCTGATTTGGATCGCGTGGAACACCAGACCGAAAATTAGTGCCGTACGGACTCGTTGCCAACGGGTAGTTAAAGAAATTAACTACGGGAGGGTAGCATGTGAATCAGGAATGAAAAAAGCAGAGCTTCGAAACGAAACTGAACCGAAAATCGGAAAAACCCGTTATTTTGGTCGGACGAAAACCGAAAACTAACCGAAAAAATATCGGTTTAATTCGGATCGATGCATGTTCAGTCATTTTGTTACTATCACCAACTAATCAATATTTTCTAATTTATCGTCATTTTATGTCTATTTTGTCTTACGGTTAAGGCGCCGATCTTCGGTACCGGAGTTGTGGATTCGAATCCCACTGTGACATGGATTGGATGTTCGTAGCCGTTCGGAATCGCCTTTAGACAGTAGGTCCCCGGTCTCGATAGCCCTCGTGTAGCAAAAAAAGTAGAACGTAGCGCTCCAAACCAATCCAATGTACATGTCCTTTGCTTATCGATTAATTCTTTTCTTGTTCACTCGTACCTTTCTGTTTCAGTCTTGCATGAAACTACTCGTAGGACGCACAATAAATTCAGTCGAATGTTCAGTCGTCAAATTCGATTCTGATAACGGAAAACAATGCCTATCGAAAAATTCTATTAATTCTATCCATTCGCATAGTGTACAGATTCAGAAAAGAAAATCTTCTCAATTATAGAATTACATTTTTTGTTTAAGATACAAATAATTATAAGTTTAGTACAAATTATTATATGCATAAAATAAAATTATTTCTTCGGAACGTAACCGAAAACCGTTATTTTTCGTCGAACAAAAACCGAAACTGTACCGATATATTTCTTTTTTTATTCGAACCAGAACGGAAACAGGAACAAAAATATTACGGTTCGAAGCCCTGGAAAAAAGCATACAGACAGAAGTTCTGGACAAAAATTCGAATCTCATGAGTCAACCGGTTAGCTACCAGAAACCCATCAGAAGCCAGTATTTGAATTTTAAGCGAAATATTCCACTCTAAAGATTTAAGAATAAAAAAATTGAATTAAATTTACTTACGAAATTTATTTTTGTCACATTAAAAATATTGATACCTCAACATAATTGTTTATATTACAACTTTAATGTATTAAGGAATAAGTGTAAGCGGTTACCTTCCAGAAAACACGAGAGGCATGGATTACCGATTCTCACGAAGTAAATATTAATTAAATGAAAAATTGATTTGTAATAAAACAATTGTATAAATTTTTTCAAAAAGTAGAAAGGTTGTATATATTTTTACTAAGTTATAATTATAACATGTGTTACTTTAGAGTTCGCGCACAAAAGAAAATATGAAAGGTTACTCGAGTTTGTGACAATTCGTTCCACAGTTTGGTTTGCACACTAAATAAGAATTAAACATCTTAAAATGTACTAAAAAAATTAAATATATTTTTTTTTTGTTTAATCAATTATAAAAGATTCGTATAATTCATCTTTTATTTATCTTTTTTTTTATATTTTTATGGCGATTTATCCAGCTAGCAGAAAAATGCGTACACTTTTGGCGAGATTATTTCAAAACAATAAACATACTTTTAAAAATAAAAATATTAAGGACGCGACTTAAATAAAATGATAAGTGCTTGTAATTTCATATACTATCCTACCTTTTACATTTAAAATTTAAAAATCTTTAAAAGAAACCAGTTATTGATTTTATTAGTAGGTCTTTTCTTACTTCAAATAAGTACTTCATAATTTCACTGGTATGGATTTTAAACTATTATTGTTGACACAATTTCCTGTAGTCTAATTTTAAAATCCAATTTTATTCCAAAAAAACAAAAAATGAATATTTTTGTAAAAAACTGGTGAAATGTGTTACAAATCAATAAAAAACGTTCATCTGAAAAGAAGATTTTTTAGCTATCAAGCGACACGTACTTGCTCGGGGAGGTGTTATCGCCCGTTCGATATTTATGCACGATGCACAAGAATTTGATGGAAGGATTCTTCAAAAAATAAGTATGATGTCTGTTTTATATTTGACGCTTTTCTTTCTCTAATAGCAGAAGAAGCAATAGTTTCATTACGACAAAAAGTTTTGATGTCCCGATCAAATGAACGACATTTCGAATTCTGATGCAACCCTCCCTTTATTTGTGGCCTAACCTTTAAATTCAATCATTTAGTCTTCGACTTTTATATCTTCCGGCAGATAAAAAAAAGCAGGTTGAAACTGGATATTTTATCTCTAAAAGGGAAAGTCGTAGAGATCCTAAAGCAATGTACTTAAGTTATCACATATTAATATGAGAGACATCAGGTTATTCATTTCTCGCGATAAAAATCAATTTACAGGTACAGGTAATTCATAAAAATTGCCTCCTGCTAAATCGGAATATTCTATAGATCAGATATGCTGTACCTTCTGAAACTCTTTAATGTCCAGCGTATCATTTTATATATTACTAAAAAATAAGTTGTAGAGTTTTTATGTTTTCTGAGAACAAGTGTTTCTTTTAAAATTAGTTAGACGGCAATCCTATTAACAATCTACCAAATTTTATGTTAGGATCAACATTTTAGGATTTTTCAAACAGCTCACATCCATTTACTTTATTTGCAGGTACAGACACTGAAATAGTAACCAATGGCTGTTATCTATTATAAAGTTCGAATTAACAGCACTTATTTTACTAAATAAATCTCATTTCCTTTTTCACAATTAGCAACCTATGTTGTGGTTAAAGCGATGGCTGATCACTAACGGAACGTGCTGTAGTATTGTTTGTTGCATTTTGTGGAAATTTGAGAACACAAATTAATCCCGATTACAATATTTCCTTTACTTTGTACGAGCATTAAAAATTCTGGAACATTCTCAAATTGCATTTTATCTCTAATATTGAAAAATCAAAATTTTAACTTCAGTTTGAATGGTGTAAAAGTTTACAAGTAAAAGAATTTATGGAATTACCGAATATGTTATAAAATAACTCTATTTGACCTGCGAAATTAGAGTATTTTCGGCAATTTATGGACATGTCTACATCAAAAAAACAAACTCAACTATCGAAAGCCATTTTAATTTCATGAATCAAAATAATGAAATAGTCTTACATGCAAAAGATGAAATTACGAGGTTCTAGTCCTTTCGATGTGACGCCTCCCTTTTCAAGATGTCTGATTAGAAGCAATGCTCGTCAAAATCTATGGAAATGTCACTTATCACCAAACTGATAAAATATTTATAAAAAAATTGTTCCCATTGTTCCCGTCCATTTCCTTTGCACTTTGAATCCATTCATATCTCAACTCCTTAATGCTTCCCAAACACCTTTTTCGAACTAAGATATTCCCACTGTTCCCTTATCATAAGGAAAATTATGACTCACCATCAGTAATAGTTAAACTACGGTCAAAAATCTGCATTAATTATTTCATTTGTCTGAAATTGTAACAATAGAATTATCATTTGGGGATGAAGGAACCTGCAAATTACTTTGCACATTCTCAAACGCAGAAATCCAAACACCCTCGTCTTCTTTTCCACTTTGATATTTCTTGACCGATACTTCTTTTTTAATTTCAAGCCTTCATTTGGCAGTTTCTAACTTAATTACGAACACGAAGCTACATTACAGATATTACTATCTGTAACCGCGGAACAGACAATGGCAGTGGAAGCGAATTTCGGAACCTGCGCTCGCCAGCGTTTTCAATTTTATTCAGATCTCTTATTTTTTTAAATAAAATATGGAAATATAGAAATAAATTTCTTTATTAAATATCTAGTTGGCAAAAAACAGTTTACTGGCTTGTGAAAGTGCTTGTAAATAAACAATCAAAGAAACCTACAGGTAAACAAGCCAGAAAGGTAGGTTTGTGTTTATCACGGTAAGGTTTTTTATAGTTTTCTAAACTTAGAATTTTTTCTGGTTTCAGACACTGTTACTTGTTTGTCAATAAAATAAGTTTAATTTCATAAAATGCAATTTTTTTTTTAGATACATGCAGTTAATGCTGTTTAAAGCGCGGATTTTGCTAATGGTAGTATTAAAGTGTAATCTTGATATTGCTGATGGACGTATTAACCTCTCGCCTGTGACGCCCGAGCAAAGCAATAGCACGAATTCTGATCAATTTGGATATTGACCAATTTTGGATTAAAAATGCGGGAGGAATAGTTTTGTTTTTAAATAATATATCGTGGGTAAATTTATTCTTCACCTTCTTAATCTTAATGCAAAAGAACGCTTTGCTAATTCCATGCGTTCAATGACCATCGCTGTGAAGTAAACGAAAATACAATATAGAAATGAAAGATAATGACATGGGTGCAGTGTAATCGATTTGTATTTAATATTCGGAAACAGGTTCGCGAAATTAAAGAACCAATATATTCGTTTTAAACAATACTATTTGATTTAGAGTATTTCAGGTAGTAAATGGACTTGTCTCTATCTAAATACAAAGTTAGCCATTTTACTTTCATGGGTCAAAATAAAGAAATATTCTTACCTCCAAAAGATGAAATTACGACGTTGTAGTCCTTTCGATCTGACGACTCCCTTTTAAAGATGTCTGATAAGAAGCAATGGGTGTCGAAATCTCTGCAAACGGCAGTTACCGCCCAGTTGATAAAATAATCAAAACACTGATAAAAAAAACCAATTGTTCTCTTTTGTTTCGATTGACGATATTTTCCTCGCACTTTGGATTCATTCGTATCCCAATTCCTTTGTAGTGGTTCATAAATAATTAACACGTGCATTTATACATTTACACTACGTACATAAACTCCATGTATTTTGATTAATTCATTTCATTTTTGAATATCGTCTGTTTTGTATTTTGTTTCAGTTTTGTGGCAACGTGGTACAAAAAATAATAACGTTCTAGCTGGCGATATTTTGTGTGTTTTCTTTTTTACTTTTAAAAATAGTAATTTATTTTAACCGCTACCAATACCCTAATGCCTCTTAAACATCTCTTTCGAACTAAGATTTTACCCACTGTGTCCTAACACAAGAGAAATTATGACATATAGAACACAATTCTATAATAATTGGAGATAAAAAAATACAGTAATTTTTTTATTACTTTTAATTTTATTGCCCCCTCCCTGCTTCACTGTTACGAATACATCAATTCAGAAATCAGAGCGTACTAATGGGAGGTGCAAAGGGACATATGCACCCCAAGATGTGTTTTTAATTAATATTTATTAAAAAAATTTCTTTCATACTATTTCTATTATCTTTCTTAAATTGTCCTAATTTTCTAATTTTTATAACTTGGTAACAGTGTAACTGATTTAAATTAGTTGATTTAAATCAGTTGATTTTTTTTGAAAAAATCATTGTTTTAAATCATTTTGTTTCACTTCTTTTAAAACCTATATTCCAAAGGCAGGAGAATTGGGAATCAGTCAGCACAGTAATACCAATAAGTAAATAAGTGTGAATAGATAGCATGTATTTTACATGAATTGAGGGGTTGTTATCAGAAAGTATGGAGTAGGGGTAAGTACGATGACCAGTTAGGACTGGTGGAATTCATTTTATGTAAAGGGATGTAAAGAGAGTATTACAGAACTTGAAATCCAGTTGATCTACCAAACGACAACAGCCGTGGCTTCATCTGCTGGAATGGAAAGACAGTTTTCTTCTTTTGGTATTGTTCATTCTAGCCTTCGTTGCGAATTAGGAATGGATAAAGCATAGAACTTAGTGTTTTTATTGAAACAGTTAAATCCATCATTCGGTGCTTAAAAAAATATTGAAATAATTGTGATTTGTTTTATTTTAAATAAATTTTGTTTGCGTTTTTAAAAGAATATTTAATTTGTTCTTTAAGTTGACATCTTTTTCAGTTTTCACTATCCCATTACAAAATGATGGAATGTATTTAGATTAAAATTTATATATTTAATTTTAGGTAATCAGTGTGTAGAATGTACTAGATAGATAAGATGTGACTTCTTATAACAAACTATTCTACGTATATTGCAAAAAGACAACAATTAAAATTAGTATGCAGAATTTAAAAAAAAAAAAAATCCGATTTAAATCAGAAAATCTGATTTTTTTTTTTTTAAATCATGATTTTTTTTCCAACCCTGGTTGGTGAAAATGATATCAGTGTGTGAATAGTTTTACAACGGAGAAATTTGATTGATATCATATGTATTCTTTTGTTTTTACATAATTGATAATCCTAAATTAAATAAGTCTATTTGTACATGGCAATTATAGGCACCTATATAAGAGAATTTAGGAGGGGAGGGGGGGTCTGAGATAAAAATGTGCGTATGTATTGCATATTTAAGTGTTACATTTAGTTTAAAGAACTGACTTTACAAAGTGGGGGGGGGGCACTTTTCTTATGGGTGCCTTTGTTGACAATAAAGATATGCTCCCCCCCCAAAAAAAAATTATTTTCTGAGTACGCCACTGACAGAAATATAATATTAATAGACTAGCACATACCCCGTCATATGACGGGATCACTAAAAATTTTAATTTTCCAGAATTGTAAAGTACCCTATGAGGCAGGTATAAAAATAGTTTGGTTTTTTGTCTGAGAACGATCTAGTACACGCTCAATAATTTATCTTTATACTCCTCTAAAGTCTCCCGATACTGTGAATGCCGTTTAGAATCAACGTCGAATTTATTTAGAAAGATAATTCAAAGGAATGGAACTATCGCGTCCACTACACCCTGGAGGTAGATAGAATTTGCTGTTAATACCGGCGATCTAATTTTCATTGCATCAAAAAAATAATCGATGATTCAATTTAAAATTATCACATATGTACCTAATCTATTATTTAATCCAAATATAAACGCAAATCTTTGACGTCATATCTAAGTTCAGTGATAAAACGTACACAAAATAATGCAGACGATATTTAAATAATTTAAAATAAGAAATGATTAAAGGAGATGGAATGGTGTCATAATGCGAGGAACAACGTTATTTTTACTCATTTATTATGTAATAAATTGAATCGTCTGCTCTTAACCGGGGAAAATAGAGCTCGAAATAATGGCATAGAACTCTCGGTAAGGGGGAGAGGGGTCGATTTCGAACTTTTTAAAGAAGACAGCAGCTTTCGCTGTGACATGAAGCCTATTTATACCAATTTACTTTAGAATAGGATTCGATAGTTTAGGAGAAGATAAACTTAACTCGCTTTGAATTTTGCTAACCCTAACTCATCACGAATCCAATATGGATGCCTCTATTCGTTCCGGGTTCAACCGCTGCATAAATTCGAGGACAGATAACTTAGGCTGTTATTATATAGGAGTTGATAGAGGTAATAATTTGAATTCCTTATAAATTATCAAAAGTTCCAAAATATCTATTTTGACCATTCTTTTGTGCTTCAGTACATCGTAAAAGGTATCTCTGTTACGGTGATCATTACGATAGTTCTACTGACTGGAGAAAAAAAAGGAGAGTTTTATCGTTTTAAATTTCTTCGAAATTTAAAACGATAAAAAAGTTTATAGAAATACGAATTTCAAAATTTCCTGCTTCTAATCCGCGGATTATCCGTTAAAAAACTTTTAATTTTCTTCTAATGCGTATTATACGCCGCCGCGTATCATCTGCTGTTAAAAATTATTTTTATAATAAAATTTACAATATCTTTCCAAAAGAATAATGAATGGCAGCCCCTGCTCATATTTACACAGAATTTTTTTTTATGAGGATAAAAAAAATTAGCCAAGGACACAGCAGTTTGTATGAAAGTACCCTGTTAAATTAATTTTTTTTTCGTTTTGTATATTTATTTCTATCAAGAAATAACACTTGTATAATCTGAAATAGCGGCGTTTTGTTGCATTCTCCATTTTTTTCCATTTTCAGTTCGCCAGATGGCGCCATAACTGCAGTTTAGAATTTTAATACAGAACGCAAATAACCATATTAAATTAAAATAAAAGGGTACAGATGCATTATAGACGCCGTGTTTTCTTGTCGCCAAATTTGGCGATTTTTGGGAGACGATGAGTGGGTTGGTGTGTTTGCCCTGACTTGATTGTGAAGTATGGCAGTCCTAATGCGTCTTGCATCTCATTGATACACGTGATTTCTGACGTCAGTATCCAACACTATTCCAGAAATTTGCCTCTTAGTTGTTCTTTTGGGTTACAGTCTCCTAGGTCAGGTTGTATATTTTTTTGTTCTTATCATTTTCTGGGATTTAGTAATTTAGTTATGACGGGTGTATTATTTTGGTTCTTACTATTGAAATTGTTAAAAACTATCAGATATTAATAAATAAACAAAGGTTGGTTTGGAACATTTTTATTTTGTTTTCTTTTTCTTTTTTTTTTTTGTTTATTTGTTAAAATTTTCTGAAATATGCGATCTTTTTGATTTAATTTTTCTTTTTTCAATTTCATTTTCTTCTTTTTTTTTTTTTTTTTATTGTTTTTCCTTTTTATTTTATCTTTTTTATATTTTTTTTACTTTTTTTTTTTCTTTTGCTTTTTATATTTTTTTCCTTTTTTAGGGGGGTGAAATTTTTTTTTTTTTTGTTTTCTTTTTTTTTTTTATTTTCGGAACATTGTTATTTTTTCTTTTTTCATTTCTTCACATTTTTTTTTCTTTCATACTTCTTATAAGCAAAACCTTTAAATATAATGTGTTTTTTTTCTTTTTTGTTTTTTTTTTTTTTTTTTTCTTATTTTATTTTTACATTTTTCCTTTCTTTTTTCTTTTTTTCTAAATTTTTTTTTCTTTTTTATTTTATTTTTAATATTTTTTTTTTTTATTTTTTTTTTATTCTTAAATTTTTTTTTTTTTTTTTATTTTTATTTTTTTGTTTTTTGTTCTTTTTTTTTTTTTTTTTTTTAATTTTTTTTTTTTCTTTTTTTTGTTTTTTTTTTTTTTTTTTCAATTTTTTTTTAAGTTTTTTTTTTTTTACATTTAATTTTTATTTTTTTTTCTTTTTTTTTTCGTTATTTTTTTTTTTTTTTTTTATCTATTTTTTTTTTTTTTTTATTGTTAATTTTTTTTTTTTTTTCTTTTATTTATAATTTTTTCTATTTTATTTTTTTATCTTTTTTTTTTTTGTTAAAATTTTTTTTATTTTTTTTTTTTCACTACATATTTCTTAATTCTTTTTTTTATTTTTTATATATCTCTCACATTTGCTTTTATTTGAAATGAAACAATCATTTAAAGTATTTACGTGATCAGGTTGGAAGTTTATAAAAAACTGCAATAAATAACCATTTTCCTTAAAAATATCTTTCATATTCTGTATAATTTGGTATTGATAATAACTATTTGAAATTTTATCCAATCTATATAAAATTTTGACTCACGTGTTCTTATCATGGATTTATTAGATGTATAATGATGTTCCATAAAAAGATGCATTTTAAGAATTCTCAATCTAACATTTTTTTTTATTTAAATATGCGTTTGAATAATTTATTTGTATCGTTGTTTCTGTACTAATTAATGTAAATTTTTAGATATATTCTTACTCTTGTTAAGTAGAAAATTCTTTAAGTCTATCAATCTTTCCCTTTGTTAAATTACTTTAATTTTAAAAAAAATGTCATTAAATAAAAATTTAGTTTTTTAATTTTTTAAACTAAAAGATATAACACTTTTTTCCATATATGCCTTTCATTTCTGTGAAACACATGGAATTAAAGTGGAAATTTAATCTGCGTATTATACGCCGGAAATTAAGCTAATAAACAGCTGTTTGACATTTCTCACATTACATGGATAACTATCCATACTATATTGATAATTGAACGATGTAATGAAGAATGTTGTGGAATTTGGCATCATTAGGCTACAACTTTATTAATTTTTTTTTTATTATTATTACGTGTATTATCTATAGTAGTGGTTCTAAAACTTTATTTGAAAACATTTATTACAACTAGGTGCAAAGCAACTAGTTTTACAATTTCCAAATTGTAGCTTGTTCGGGGGCACCTGGGCTTCAGCCGAATCCCCGACGGTGAAGTGAGAATTATTCTGCAGGGTGTGCATCATGAAGTATAGAAATACATTAGAAGTGAAAATAATTTAACTGAGTAAAGTCTTAAACTACACTTAAGAGCCGAAACATTATGACCACATCTACATTTTGCAATAAACTCTCCTGGATGATGTAGAAGACACGTGATCAGGTGGAAGGGGTATTTAACTGCTGCTGGAGAGTCTGAAGAATCATTCTTTCATTTACTTCTGTGTGTGACTGGAAAGGCTGCGGATCTAAGCGATTTTGATAGAGGGCAGACTGTAATGGCTCGAAGGCTCGGAACAAGTATTTCCGAAACTGCACGACTCGCGCGTTGTTCGCGATCTACAGTTGTTAGTACTTGTGCAAAGTGGATGAATGACAGTGAAACCAGCAGTAGACGACAGGGTGTTGGACGTCCACGCGCTATCCAAGAAAAAGGTCTTGCATGGCGAAGCAGAACCAGAGCCAGACAGTGGTTCAGCTGACAACAATTCAGGACCAAGTAGAATAGTATTGGAACACACTGTTGGATAGGGAGCTACACAGCAAATATGTTCCACTCGTGTTCCTTTGCTGACCACACGTCGTCACCAACTGTGCCTACGCTGGGCCCGGGGACACCGCGACTGGTACATGGACCAGTGGAGAGAGTTGCCTGGTGAGATGAATCACAGTTTGTCATTCATCACGCCGATGGCCTTGTCAGGATATGCCGTCTTCTAGGCGAACAGTTGCTCCCTCAATGTACAATAGGTCATACACAGGCCGGTGGAGGCAGTATTATGCTTTAGGGGACGTTCTCTTGGGGACCCGTGGTTGTGGTATAGCATACCATGAATGCTACAGGGTATCTGAACATCATTGGGGACCAGATCCACCCTTACATGGCCTCTGTTTTTCCAGCTGGAAATGGAATCTTCCAACAGGACAACGCCCCGTGTCACAAGGCTAAAATTGTGTTGGAGTGGTTCCAGAAACATGATACTGAATTCCAGTTAATGTCCACACACCAGATCTCGATCCGATAGAACACATTTGGGATGTCATGGGACAGCAGCTCAGCATTCAAAGACCACCCATTGGCAATATCTCTGATTTACGTAACCGTAGCTTCAACATCTGGTACAATCTGTCTCCGGCCATCTACCAAGGACTTGTGGCATCCGTACCAAGTTGAAGCTGTATTAGGCACCAAAGGTGGGCCAACTAGTTATTGACAGGTGGGCCTAATGTTTTGGCTTTTGAATGTAAAAGGAAAAATAATGAGGGGCCCTAAATAGCTGAATTTAAGTAAACAATTAAATGAAAGTAAAAAATAAAGAAAAATTAGTATATTTTTAGTAACTATAACTTAGCAGTGTTTATCAGCTTGAAAAGAAATATTATTTTAAAACCCGGAACTCCACTCCAGTATTAAAAAGTAAAAAGGAGTCAAAAATAAAACATATTTTGTAATTTATTCTCTAAAGACAAACAAAAGCTTAAGAACTTCTATACAGCATCATTCTTCTGTAGCATTTCTTCCCCACAAAGCCTGCATATTCCCTCACCAACTCTTCATCATTGGTATGCCGGTTCACTTTCCTGTACGATCGGTACGCCATCCGCTTGTGGTTGTACAGAATCAGGATGTCTTGCAGACAGACAACACCGTCACAGTCCTCTGTTAAAAACAACAAACATGAAATTTTATACAGGGTATTTGCCAAAATAAAATTTTTCAAATCCATGACTTTTCCTGATTTAGCAGATCATTTTCCATGACTTTACAAAGCTTTCGTCAAAGTATAGATGAATAAAACTTCTGATGTACATACAAATAAAATATATGCTTTTAGAGAAATGACAAGAATTTTATCACAAAAAAAACTATAAACTTACTTTATAAGCGTTAATAAACTCACATACATAAAAATAAATTGTTGTATCTACATACCTAAGTTTAATCCTATAGCCATTTTTCAATAAAAATGTTTCCAATTTGAATTCGGGGTACTTCGATATTATTCAGGTGACCACGAATAATAGACAAATATAACCCTATAATGTTTATATACAATATCCCTAGAGATAAACTTATATTTTGTGCAAAAATCTTAACTCATTTTTATAAAAAAATTATTATTATATTAATAACATTTTAATCTACAATTTAAGAAAAAGCCAGAATCATATACATTTATCCAGCCATTAAGCTTCGAGTTTCCTTGGTGAACCAATTTTACTTGGCAATAGGGTCAATAGGATAATACATAAATACCAAACTCAGTAACTTCAGCCAAATGACAAGTAAAAATAGAATTAAACAATTCAATGCATTTTTTTTAATCGGTAGTTTAGCGGATCCATGACTTTTACTCATTTTACTTGAAAAATCAAGACTTTCCATGACAAAATTAATCCATTGTCTAAATCCATGATTTTCCATAACTCTCCAGGTGCGCGGAAACCATGTTTATAAGTAATGGTAAAATGACAGAAGTAACATAGTGAAACCGCTTTATCCAGAGTTGGCATGATTTAAATCAGTTTTTTTTTTTAAATCATCGATGGGCACTCAGTCGCGAAAAAGACTGCAGGCCTCAGAGAAAAATGCGTGTTTGTGCTTCCCGTCACAAAAGGGTTAAAGTAAAATGCTAGACCAATGCTTCTTAAATCTTTTTTGCCATGACATCCAATTTAAGTGCACTTTGAAAGTAGAAAGGGAAAATAACTTACATTTTAAATTTTAATTTCATGCTGTCTTAATTAATTTCAAAATTTTACTCTAACTTATCTAGATTACTGCCATGGCATATGGTTTGATAATCGCTGTGCTAGATAATGCAGCCAATTATATTTTTATTTATATGTTAACATGCTTCAACTCTGATACCCCTATATAAAGGTAAATTTTTCATAAATTTAATCAATATAAGCCATGGGATATGGTTTTTTTGATAATCGGCCGTGCTAATTATGCTAAAATGATTTACTGCTTCTAACTTGGTACCATATATAAGAGGTAAATTTTTCATAAATTTATATCAATATAAGCTAAAAAAAAAAGCTGTCTTAATTTCATAAATTTTACTTAACCTATCTAGATTATTGCCATGGGATATGGTTTGATAAATCGCCGTGCTAGGATATGCTACCAATGATAATTTTAATTTATATGTTAACAGGTTTCAAACTCTGGTACCCTTATTTAAAGGTAAATTTTTCATAAATTTAATCAATATAAGCTAAAAAAAAAGCTGTCTTAATTTCAAAATTTTACTCTAACTTATCTAGATTACTGCCATATGGTTTGATAATCACCGTGCTAGATACTGCAGTCAATGATATTTTTATTTATATATTAACATGTTTCAACTCTGGTACCCCTATATAAAGGTAAATTTTTCATAAATTTAATCAATATAAGCTAAAAAAAAGCTGTCTTAACTATTTTCAAAATTTTGCTCTAACTTATCTAGATTATTGCCATGGGATATGGTTTGATAATCACCGTGCTAGATAATGCTACCAATGATATTTTTATTTATATGTTAACAGGTTTCAACTCTGGTACCCTTATTTAAAGGTAAATTTTTCATAAATTTAATCAATATAAGCTAAAAAAAAAGCTGTCTTAATTTCAAAATTTTACTCTAACCTATCTAGATTATTGCCATGGGATATGGTTTGATAATCGCCGTGCTAGATTTATATTTTTATTTATATATTAACATGTTTCAACTGTGGTACTCCTATATAAAGGTAAATTTTTCATAAATTTAATCAATATAAGCTAAAAAAAAGCTGTCTTAATTAATTTCAAAATTTTACTCTAACCTATCTAGATTATTGCCATGGGATACGGTTTGATAATCGCCTTGCTAGGTAATGCTACCAATTATATTTTTATTTATATGTTAACATGCTTCAACTCTGGTACTCCTATATAAAGGTAAATTTTTCATAAATTTAATCAATATAAGCTTAAAAAAAAAAGGCTGTCTTAACTATTTTCAAAATTTTGCTCTAACTTATCTAGATTATTGCCATGGGATATGGTTTGATAATCGCTGTGCTAGGTAATGCTACCAATTATATTTTTATTTATATGTTAACATGCTTCAACTCTGGTACTCCTATATAAAGGTAAATTTTTCATAAATTTAATCAATATAAGCTTAAAAAAAAAAGGCTGTCTTAATTTCAAAATTTTGCTCTAACTTATCTAGATTATTGCCGTGGCATATGGTTTGATAATCACCGTGCTAGATAATGCAGTCAATGATATTTTTATTTATATATTAACATGTTTCAACTCTGGTACCCCTATATAAAGGTAAATTTTTCATAAATTTAATCAATATAAGCTTAAAAAAAAAAGGCTGTCTTAATTTCAAAATTTTGCTCTAACTTATCTAGATTATTGCCGTGGCATATGGTTTGATAATCGCCGTGCTAAATAATGCAGTCAATGATATTTTTATTTGTATATTAACATGTTTCAACTCTGGTACCCCTATATAAAGGTAAATTTTTCATAAATTTAATCAATATAAGCTAAAAAAAAGCTGTCTTAATTAATTTCAAAATTTTGCTCTAACTTATCTAGATTATTGCTGTGGCATATGGTTTGATAATCGTCGTGCTAGAAAATGCAGTCAATGATATTTTTATTTATATATTAACATGTTTCAACTGTGGTACCCCTATTTAAAGGTAAATTTTTCCTAAATTTAATCAATATAAGCTTAAAAAAAAAAAAAAAAAAAAAAAAAAAAAAAAACTATGCTTGACAATTTATTGACTGCATCTGACTTATGTAGAGTTATATGCATTAACTGATTGGCTATCATTATAGTACTGTTGTTTTGGAGCGATAACACACACAAGAGTCATTTTAAATTAAGTTTTCAAATTTTGTGTTTTTTCCTCATTTAAAAATTTTGCAAACTTTATTTACTTACTGCCATAACACACATATTTTTTTTTTTTTTTTTTTTTTTTGTTTCTTACTGTTTTGTTGGTTTTTTCAATTTTTGCCAATTTGGCAACTTTTTGTCACCAACGGCAAAATATTTCCCCAAAAAACATGTTACATATATTCCATGAATTCATACATAAGCCGTTCCCTCCACTTTACGTCTTTAAAAAGCCCCCAAAATTCTCAGTTTACACACAATAATAAGCTACATATATTTATATCTATATACTGTATATTTCTGTGTATAAACCAAGAATTTTTAGGACTTTTCTTAAACTTAAAGCAGGTGGATTGGCTCATATACAGATCCATGGAATAGGTGTAGTACATATCCTTCTTGCCACTGTTTTTGCATTTTTTATACCAATATTTTCACTTATCCCTCACCTTAAAGACAAGACCGAGTAAGCGTGCGTTATGGAAGGAGCATACGAATGTGATGTATCGACGGCGAGCATGCTCACGTCACAGTGAGCGGAGCGAGAGTGACAGACGGTGGAGATAGGCGCTGCAGATGTTAACCCGGCAGATATGAAAGCTGATGTTTTCACACAGTGAAGTAGTTCGAACAATTTAACTACTTGAACATGGATACCTTTAAAATTATTTGCACTAAGCTCTCTTCCAAATTTGACAGATGCGTGTATAGTCTACCTAATCAGATCATAGCCGAATTACCGGACTATGATCATAGGAAAGCTAAACATCGCAAGTGGCCCAGAGCCGCCATGATTCCTTAAAATGTTAGGACTTCATCTCCCTTCTTAACTTTCCCCTTACACTTTCCGACCATCCAATAGATGGTGCCACAGAATCTGATATGAGCTTTCCTCGTCACCAATTTTAACCTGAACTTATTTTTTAATCTTAACTTTAAATTTTTTTTCTTATTACTGTCTTTTTTAAATTAAATTAAAAAAATTTATAAAACAAATAAAAATTCTTTGCTATCCTTAAACTTCCTTCTTTTCATTTTATCTTATTTTTACATCTTAATTACTAAACTTGTTAAATGCCTAGCACTATTTTTTCCCATCATAAAGACCTGCATTTTTATATTTATTGTGTTTGTAACTTAAAAGAATGACACCTGGTAATCAATTTATCAACTTGCTACAGGGGATAAGGCTTTCTGCCAAGGTACCCCAGGAAAACCTTCAACAGCTTAGAGGTGAAGTAGTTTATGTTTGAGTTCGAGGTGACACAAAGACGCCTGCTGGACACAGCCAAGGAGGCAGACTGGGTGAATCGGCGAAGCTATGCTTGAAGCTACTGCAGTTGGATTTTTGTTTTGTTTTTTTACCGCTGCATGATATTTCAAGGTTCTTTTGTCAAGTATGTTTTTCTTTTAAGAAGGTTTGTGAGTAGAAACCTTATTTTGTACAGATACCAAGACTGGTATGTTCCATTCAATACAGGGTATCTGCCAAAATAAAATTTTTCAAATCCATGACTTTCCCTGATTTAGCAGATCATTTTCCATGACTTTAAAAAGCTTTCGTTAAAGTATATATGAATAAAACTTCTGATCTACATACAAATGAAATATATGCTTTTAGAGAAATGACAGGAATTTTATCATAAAAAAACTATAAACTTACTTTATAAGTGTTCATAAACTCACATACATAAAAATAAATTTTTGTATCTACATACCTAAGTTTAATCATTATCAATTTTTCAATCAAAATATTTCCAATTTGAATTCGGGGTACTTTGGTATTATTCAGGTGACCGTGAATAATAGCCAAATATAACACTATAATGTTTATATACAATATACTTAGAGATACACTTATATTTTGTACAAAAATCTTAACTAATTTTTATTAAAAAATAATTATTATTATATCAATAAATTTTTTAACCTACAATTTAATAAAAAACCAGAATAATATCCATTTACCCACCCGTTAATCTTTTTTGCTTCGAATTTCCTTGGTGAACCAATTTTACTTGGCAATAGGGTTAATGGATAATACATAAATACCAAACTCGGTAACTTCAGCCAAATGACAAGTAAAAATAGAATTAAGCAATTTAATGCATTTTTTTAAGTCGGTAGTTTAGCGGATCCATGACTTTTATTCATTTTACTTGAAAAATGACTTTCCATGACAAAATTAATCCATTGTCTAAATCCATGATTTTCTCTGACTTTCCAGGTGCGCGGAAACCATGTCAATATTACAGTCATTATTTGCTCTAGCCGTCATTATTTTTAAGCTTCCACTGCGCACAACCTTTTTTTGTATTTATATACCAATAACTTAGTTATCTAGCTCACACTTTTAAGAGTGGAAGGTAACAAAAACTCGCAAAGCACTGAAGCCACAAAATGAAGTGCAAAGTGGCGAGGGAACACTGTATTTAAATGTTACAGAAGGTTATTACAGCTCATATACAAGTTTCGAATTTCAGATAACTTTTTGAAGAAAAATGACACTCTCAGCTTATATTCAGAAATATACAGTAATTGATGATTTATTTAATTGCATAAAATTAAATTACCGTAATTGTATTGTATACATAAAATAACATCCTAATATTTTGGTTTTTTTGGCAGTTTAATCCTGCTAAAATACAGTTTAAAAAGTCAAAAATGTATATCAACATCCCATGAATTTCTACATACCTTTTGAAAGATCTTCCTCCAAGCGTTGATATTTTGCAATGTCTAACTTTGGTTTACACTTTTCTATAGGTTGAAAAATATATGTTTCTGGACACAATAAATAGGATGGATGATACTGACCCTGGAATTAAAGTGAATGTCAACTCAATATCACAGAAATACATACCAACTTTGGAAATGAAATCTTACAATTTCACATATTAAATGTTGAAAATACATTTCTAAGTTTATAGATATAATTTTAGTATATGATTATGTAACAAATCCTTATCAAAATAAACTGCTTCCGAATTGTATGCAAAGTACATATAAATTTTTTATTTTTTATGAAATTATATTATTACATAAATTACTTACCTCATATTTTTCCCTACAGAGATAAAATAAATATCAATGAAGAATTTTACAAGCACAAGTTTTTTACAAGTTTTATTTTTATTTCTTATATAATTACAGTTGGAAAACTAAAATTTAGAATTCTTCCTTACAATATCTTTAAGATGCAATGCTATACAATTCAATTTATCCAATGTGTTAGCTTTAATCACAGATATATTTGACAGCAACTGTTGACTGAATGCTATATGCATATTTATGTTATTTCTCCAATTAAAGCTTGTGAAGACTAAGCATACAAGCTTTTATAAGTTATTTCTCCAATTTAAGCTTGTGAAGACTAAGCATACAAGCTTTTTATGAGTTATTTCTCCAATTTAAGCTTGTGAAGACTAAGCATCCAAGCTTTTTATGAGTTATTTCTCCGATTTAAGCTTGTGAAGACTAAGCATAGAAGCTTTTTATGAGTTATTTCTCCAATTTAAGCTTGTGAAGACTAACATACAAGCTTTTTATAAATTATTTCTCCAATTTAAGCTTGTGATGACTAATCATCCAAGCTTTTTATGAGTTATTTTTTCCAATTTAAGCTTGTGATGACTAAACATCCAAGCTTTTTATGAGCTATTTCTCCAATTTAAGCTTGTGAAGACTAAGCATAGAAGCTTTTTATGAGTTATTTCTCCAATTTAAGCTTGTGAAGACTAAGCATAGAAGCTTTTTATAAGTTATTTCTCCAATTTAAGCTTGTGAAGACTAAACATCCAAGCTTTTTTATAAGTTATTATTTCTCCAATTTAAGCTTGTGATGACTAAGCATACAAGCTTTTTAAAAGTTATTTCTCCGATTTAAGCTTGTGAAGACTAAACATCCAAGCTTTTTATAAGTTATTTTGCCGATTTAAGCTTGTCATGACTAAGCATCCAAGCTTTTATTCTCTTTTCACTGGCTCACATACCATTTGATTGTATATCATGCTAAATTGTACCACCTTGTAAAAATGAATATATCTTGTGAATTTTGTTATTGCAAGTGTTTATTTGCATTATGCATTTTATAGGGTGGCCATGTAATTCCATCACATAATGAGACAAATTATGTTGAAACATGCGTAAAATTATGTCAGATTATAAACTCACTGTAACATATATATACACACATACATACATATACAGTCTGTATTGGTTATATGGTGAGCTCAGCGGTCCAGAAAAATCAGACCGTATATGGAGAACAATACCACCCTATTGAATTGCAGCAGGATTATATTCACTTATCAGAATGTAGTACTCATAAACAAATAATTAACATTTAAAATTTAAAAAATTAATTCGAAAAGTAAAAACTACAGTAAAAATATGCAATTTTTTTTTTTGGGTGGGGGATTTATTAGCTTACCTTATCAATAGAAATACAGCATACGCACATTCATCTTCAATGCATTTAAAAATAATCAGATATACAAGTTTGCTTTTGTTGGTTGTGAACACAACATTTTCTAAGCCCCTTATAGCTTTTGAATGCTCATCTGCAGCTTCGGAATTAGTAAAATAATCATTGAAAACATGAAACTGACCCTATATAACCAGTAACAAGAAAAAGAAAATGGCTGTATAAGTGGTGTGCTTTAACACATGTCCCCTATTAAGTTAGACAGGACTTTAGAAAACTGACCATATAAGTAGGGTGACCTTATAAGCGGGTGACATAGCCAGTACTGACTGTGTATATATACACACACACACACATATATATATGGGTGTGTGTGTGTGTTCAAAGTTTCATATTAAAAAAAAAAAATAGGAAGAAAAAGTTCTTTTTGATAATTCTGTACTACTAAATGGTAATAATAGTTAAGAGCTTTCTCAGAAACTTGTTACTATTCTTTATCGATGACTAGCAAGTATGCCCGTACTTCGCTACGGTGAACTTGATGTATTAGTTTTAAACAAAGATTTTTTTTATTGTGCATAACGAATGATAGGTTTTTTATTTGCCTATGAGAGTCGCTGAAATTTGTACTTTTCGTTGTTAGAATATTGTTGATGAACATTTCATTGTAGCTTAAAAATGAACCAAGAATTGAATTTAAAATTAGTTCTTATATAGAAATGCTATAACTTGCGTCGCATAGAAATGAAAGTCAATCTCTTTATATCTCAATTTCCAGGTCAAATCGAATGGATACTACGCAGACGATGTTTAAATAATATAAAATAAGAAATGAATAAATGACATATTTAAAGGAATGACGTCTAACGGTAGAAAAATGTCGTTTTCACCTATTTATTATGTGATAAATTGATAATTTTAATTTCCTGCTTTTAACCGAGGAAAAACGTGCTTTAAAAAATTACGTGGAATTAACAGAATGACGTCACATTGCTAGAAATATTGCTTCTTTCACTTAGTTATGATGCGATAAATTAAAAAATTAATCGTTTGCGTTTAACCGGGGAAAATAATGCTTGGAATAATGACATGAAATGCTCGAAAAAGGGGGAAGGAATGGATTTCGAACGATAAAAATTTACAAAAACCTTCCCAGGGATATACCTAAGAATTACCCAAATTTTCACGGCGATTGGATGCATGGTTTTTGAGTCTATTGAGTACAGACAGACACAAATTCATTTTTATATATATAGATTAACTAAAAATTATTAGATTATGTAGTTTGAATTCTACTTAAAACATGTTTTCCTTGCAACTGTCGACATATGCTGAGAAATGTTTTTGTATTTGCCTTGAGCTCTGACCAGTCTTCTACGTTTTGAGAAGCATTAGTCTAGCATTTTACTTTAAAGCAATTTGACTGAAAAACATTTACCCTGTTTTATCTGCTTGGGACATACAGTGATCCCTCGTTTATCGCAGTTAATGGGGAACTGAACCTTCCACAAAAGCTGAAAAACTGCAAAGTAGGATTTGCCACCAGGAATTTTTGTGTATGCAGGTATATGGAGAACAATACCACCCTATTGAATTGCAGCAGGATTATATTCACTTATCAGAATGTAGTACTCATAAACAAATAATTAACATTTAAAATTTAAAAAATTAATTCGAAAAGTAAAAACTACAGTAAAAATATGCAATTTTTTTTTGGGGGAAATTTATTAGCTTACCTTACCAATCGAAGTACTACACATGTACATTCATCTTCAATGCATTTAAAAATAATCAGATATACAAGTTTGCTTTTGTTGGTTGTGAACACAACATTTTCTAAGCCCCTTATAGCTTTTGAATGCTCATCTGCAGCTTCGGAATTAGTAAAATAATCATTGAAAACATGAAACTGACCCTATATAACCAGTAACAAGAAAAAGAAAATGGCTGTATAAGTGGTGTGCTTTAACACATGTCCCCTATTAAGTTAGACAGGACTTTAGAAAACTGACCATATAAGCAGGTGACCACATAGCCAGTACTGACTGTGTATATATATATATACACACACATACATATATATACATATATATATATATATCAGTGGCGTGCGGTCCATATGTGCAGGGTGTGCACTGCACACCCTGGCAAAATTATGAGAGACGATAATTTTCTTCACCTATGTCTACCTGTCTTTATATGGTATATAATAAATATTATTTATAATACATTAAAATATTATGTTGATTTGCTTGCTTGGATTCCCACAGTGCATGCAGTACTAGGTGCTGCACCACGTAGCACGCAAACGAATATAGGAAGTTCTGATGTGTACGCACTGCGCACTAAATTGAAAATCACACTTTATATGTATGGGCTACTGGAGAACAGCATACTATGGCGCTGAGGGAAGTGCAGCTATTTTTCCTGCACTTGACATTCAGAATCATCTGAAGGTACGGTTTATTAAGCGTTGTATTAGAGCAGGGAATTACGTGCTGAAACACTTTGGTTTTTTTTAACTGATTAACTGGCCATATGATACTGCAGACGGTTAATGTTTAAATTTATATATTGTAAGGTTTTGTTTTCATGGAAATAAGAAATATTTCATCAATAAAAGTGAAATGTTTTAGTGTGGTAAATTAATTTCGGCGATATATTTATTGAAATAATTAGCGGAAAAACAATGTTGTTTTGTTTTAAAGAAACGAATTTTAACAGAACAGTCCAAATTTTACCATTCATTGTGTCTTACAGACAGTATATAAGTTATATTATGTAACACCATATCCCTGGTTTTGTTTTTAAAAATTGTCAAGATGTTTTTCGCAGACTATATGATTTCCAAATGTTAAAAACAATTAATATAATTTAATCCACTGATCGAACGAAAAAAAAAATTGCTCTATTGTGTCAGCGTGCAGCGAAATCCTCTGCACGTGGAATAGACTTTCGGTTTGTCGACAACAATGAGCATTCGGATGAGGCACCACAGCGGTGGGTGCCGTGTGGTGCTACGTTTGCTGAGCATAAGTTTTTCGTGGAAGCCCAAAGCGTTGCTTTTTCGACGCCGATATGATTCCATTCAACAAAAGACATGATTTTTGCTTTAGTGCTAGAAGAATTCTCATAAGTTTAGCTGTTTTTATAGTTATCACTCGACTACTCGTAGGTAAATATTTTATTTATTGTATTCTTTAAATTTATATTCGTAATAAATAACCCGTTTCAAACTGGAGAACTCAGATGTCTCAATAAAATTAAAGATTTATTGGAAAATCCATGTTCTCTGCACACCCTGCATGAGTCATATTCAAAAAAAATAAATATATAAATAAATAAATAAAAATAAATAAATAAATAATTAAAGGAAGAAAAAGTTCTTTTTGCTGATTTTGTACTACTAAATGGTAATAATAGTTGAAGAGCTTTCTTAGAAAGTTATTCCTATTCTTTATCGATGTTTAACAAAAAATGAATTACATTATGTCTTTTGAATTCTACTTGTAAAGTTCTGTTTGATATTTTTTGATTTATTAATTTTTATTTCTTATATCTACCATTATTGATTGTTTTTCGAGTACCACCAATGATATGTGTACCACAGGTCGGGAAATGCTAATTTAAACTATTAATAAATCTTCTAAATTTTTATTACAGATGGACTTTTTCTAAATCCAGTTTTTGTCTTGTGTACACTGCTGCATAACCTCTCCTATTCCACATTGCTATGTGATATTGTTAGAATATACAGTATAATTTCAAATTCTGTAGTATTGTTTCATTCAACCACAAACCCCTTCATAACAACAATGCACAATATTTCTGTAGTGCAGAGAGAATTTAGATAGTCATGTCCATTCAACTCTCCCTCATTACACATCATAAAAAAAACTTTTATCAATTTTTCCATAAATTTTTTTTTTCAAAATTAACACAAAACCTAATGGCAATCTAATGGAAATATTTAATCTTACATTGTGACCCAAATCTGTACAAGGCTGGTTATGTCTTACAAATAATTTCTTATAATCCAAATCTCTGAAATTAAGAAATTTTCTTACCTTATACCTCATTTTCACACATGAATGAATGTAGAAACCCATATAATAGTACTGGAGGTCAGGATACATTTTATTTAGCTCTCGAGTTAAGGCAATCTCTCTGCAACAAAATTTTTTTTATTTAACACAAAACTGTAAAACTATAATTAACATTAATTTGAATTAAATGAGCAAAATTTTTCTATAAATCAGGGTTGGCAAAAATCCAGGTTTTTTTAGAAAAAAACCCAACCCAGTAGGGTTTTTGAGGTTTTTGGGCTTTTTCTCAGGTTTTATCAGGGATTTTACTATACTTTAATGGGTTTTAGATGTTTTGGGGATTTGAAAACTATTCAGGTTTTTTGTTATGGAAGAGGACAGGATATATAATTAATTGTATGATTAAAGTAAATTTAAAATGTTAATAACTTTTTAAAATTAAAAAATTTAAAAATCAATTTCAAATTATGCAGAAAATATTTTTGTCTAAATTAAAAGAAATTTTGAAATCTTAAAATAAATTTTTTTCATATTATAAAATTTTTCTAGCATCAAAAAAACTAGTTTTGAATGGTGATTATTTTATACTAAAAGTTGGCTTTGAAAAAGTTGCATTTGAATTTTTTTCTTTTCAATACAATGTATTAAATTATTGCTCTATATTTATTAGCAGTATTGTGTTATTAAAGCATTCAGAAGATATTTTTTTAGTTAATTTGTAAGTTATATATGATAAGTAGCAGAATTAATTATATATATTATCCCCATGTTTATTTATTTGCAGTTGTTATACATATTTTTTTCCCAATTTTTCTTGTCCATTTTTCGGTTAATTTTATCACATGTAATACTTCAATATTCTTATTTTTTTTCATCATACATTCTTATTAACTTTGTTTAATTTAGATTTTATTGTATTTGTTATACAGATAACTATTTTTCCCTGAAAAGTTTATAAGTTTTGTTTTTTCTAGCAGTTTAGACCCCCTCAAATTAAAAAAAATTCTAGGATCATTGTCAAAGATGAAATATGTAATATATATTATAGATTTAATTCAATATATTTATTATTAGTTAAATATGTGGAATTTTAAATAAAGATTTTGAGAACCCAATTTTGAAAAAACCCAACTGGGTTTTTTCAAGTGTTTTTTTTTTTTTTTTTTTTTTGAAAAAACCCGGGGGTTTTTCGGGTTGGGCAAATGAAGCCAACCTTGCTATAAATACATAACTAAGAACCAAATTATAATTTTCTGTTACCCAAGTTTAATAATAAGTAAATTTTAAATGAAATAAGTTTCTGAATTTTTCAGACATTACTGAAGTGGTAAATTTGCTGAAAAATCTACTTTTTTATTTATTTATTTTATTTTTTTTTTCAAATTTTTTAATTTCCATTTCCCAGTACAAAAAAATATATAAAATTTTTGGCCCTTCCATAGATTTATAAAATTAAACCAATAACTAAATTTGACAGATAATCCATAAAAGTGAAAAGATATGAAGTACGAGGCACATCCAGAAAGAAGTTTCCCAATCTTTTCCCCTTTAAAGTAAACGCAATTAGCCTTATCAATTGAGCATGTGTAACAGATCTATGGCGTATCAATCATATACCAGCTGGACAGGTCCGACCTCGTACCAGCAGCGTGGTAGAAGTGGTCCGAAATAGAAGCTCTAATTCATTCTCCCAAAGCCTGCTAGGGAAGAGCATAATGCTCATTGACTTCTTTCCACATGGTGAAACAGTAAACGCTGACCATTACTGTGAAACACTGTGGAAATAGCGATGTGCCATTCAAAACAAGAGGCATGGAATGCTTGCTGCAGGTGTTGCGCTTCTCCATGACAATGCTCGTCAACATACGGCTCGAAGCACAGCAGCTATTTTGGCAAAATTTGGCTGGGAGGTCCATACAGCCCTGACCTTGCTCCCAGCGATTTGCTCATTTTCTTGCACCTCAAGAAATTCCTGTTTTCCGGTGAGCATTTTGGCAATGATGAAGAGCTGAAGACGTCACAAGCTGGTTCCATTCCCAGGCAGCCAATTTCTACGACAGAGGCATACAAAAGTGGATCCCAAAATATGACAAATGTCTCAATTCAGGTGGTGGTTATGTTGAAAAATAGCTGAAACATTGCTGTACTTGTTGCCAATAAATATTGTTAGCTTAATTTTTGTTCTCATCATTTACTTAGTTAATGTCTAATGTCCGGTTAAATGTGTTAACCGAAATCCTGGTCCCATTTAACCGCGTTTAATTTTCTCCGTTTAAGAAGACAATGTCCATGCAAATGGTACATGCCCGTCACATGATTAGTGGACATTGCCCATTAAGGAAGATATAAGCTGCATGCTATTGCTTTCGAGGGGCTCGGAACTGGGTACTTGGACTCCGTAGGAGAAAGGACGATGATCATTTAAATAAAGCACGTCGATTATTGTTTAGTCGCCCAGCATATTTTTTAGTTTGTTAGTTTAGTCTGACTTAATTTATCTTTATTTTTTTGTATGAAGTTTTTTAATACTAAATAAACAGTATTTATATTTATTTTTGATTCTGCTAATGCCTGCTTCCACATTTATTCTGTCCAAACCCTCCTGGGCTGACAAATATGTCCGTGAAAGTGAGTGCTTTTTTTGTTTTAAATAGGAAAACTTACTTTCTGGATGTGCCTCGTATTATCAAAGGCAATGAACAAGGGTCTATATGACTTCTAGATGGATACATTACCAACAATTTGTTAGAATGTTTTCTTACAAGAATGCAGAATTTCTTACAAAGATTCTAATCTAAAAACATTTGTAACATTATGTAACAAAGGTTGATATATCTAACTTGTAAATGTACAATAAATTATAAAGTAGCAAGTGTGCCCATGCTTTGCTGCAGTGCACTTAATGTATTACTTTTAAACAAAGATTTTTTTTTCTTTCATAACTCTCTAAATTCGTCACAGTACAGTTCGAGTCATTGGCATATTTATATATTTCTATTATAAGCGTATTATAGCAATATTCAGTTTTTATACTACAGTACATATATAAACTGAATATGCTACAGTATCACTACAGTACGTTGATTAGCAATGTTAATAGATCTTGACATATTAAGTGGTAGAATAGGAAGCAGAGGTTTTGACAACGACATTGCTAATTTTGGTGGTATTAATAAATGTTGTAAAAAATGAAGGAAATTTATGACAAACCACATGGTTTTGTATGAAACAGAAGCCCACATTCATATTGACAACTATATGAATATAAAGATAACTATATAAAATGATAGGTTTTATTTGCCTATGAGAGTCACTGAAATTTGTACTTTTTGTGGTTAGAATATTGTTGATAAACATTTCATTGTAAAGTAAAAATGAACCAAGAATTCAATTTAAAATTAGTTCTTATATAAAAATGCTATAATTTGCATCACATAGAAATGAAAGTTAATTTATATATAAATTTCCAGGTCAAATCAAATGGATACTATGCAGACGATGTTTAAATAATATAAAATAAGAAATGAATAAATGAAATATTTAAAGAAATGACGTCATAATGATATAAAAATATCGTTTCCCCCTATTTATTATGCGATAAATTGACAATTTTAATCTCCTGCTTTTAACCGAGAAAAACTGTGCTTAAAACAATTACTTGAGATGACGTCACATTGCTAGAAATATTGCTTCTTCCACTTAGTTATGATGCGATAAATTAAAAAATTAATAGTTTACGTTTAACCGGGGAAAATAATGCATGGAATAAGGACATGAAACGCTCGAAAAAGGGGGAAGGAAAGGATTTTGTACGTTAAAAATTTACAAAAACCTTCCCAGGGATATACCTAAGAATTTCCCAAATTTTCACGGTGATTGGATGCATGTTTTTTTAAGTCTATAGAGTACAGACAGACACAAATTCATTTTTATATATAGAGATTAATCTAACAAATAAAAAGTTATTTTAAACTCCATTAATAGCAAACAAACAAAAAGTCAACAAACAATAGTTACCAACAATTTGTTAGAATGCTTTTTTATAAGAATACAGAATTTCTTACGAAGATTCTAATGTAAAAACATTTGTAACATTATGTAACAAAGGTTGATATATCTAACTCGTAAATGTACAATAAATAATTAATCTAAGAAATAAAAAGTTATTTAAAACTCCATTACCTTAATGCGGCATACGTTCCCAGAGACAGAAAACTATAGTCAGGATCATAGTAAAAATATACAGATGAAACACAGTATGGTAAAACATCTATCACACCAACTGCTATTAATTTGTCATTCAGCCGGTACTGTTGGTGAAAAGACCCATACACACTTGTTTCTGATGAAGACACACCGTCTAATCGCTGCTTTAGAAAAAATGAGTAAAAGTTTAGCATACTCAAAAGGTATAGAAATATATCATACACATTGACTTATACACAGAAAAATATTACATCTGGGTTAATAATGAAACCTGTTTCAGTACGATTTCTAAATTTATATTACCAACATACATTACAGTAGACACTGCTTAATGTGATCAAATATGGCCAAAACAATTGCGATAACTCTAGTAGGTTAATCATAACACATGAAAAATATAATAAGTTAAAAAAAGCAACTTTTAGAAATGCTACAGAGAGGGAAGATTTCAACTGAAATACAGACATGCAGACGCTGAGGCACTTGTGTCTGGAGCAACACCGTGGTTTGAAATTTCAACATGCTAATTACATGCTATTGTCGTCAATGTCTTGTGCAAATTCTTGCCATGTTTCACAATTACTGTAGACTAGCATATATAGCCCATCACATGACGGGATCAGTAAAATTTTTAATTTTCCAAAATTGTAAAGTACTTTATGAGGCAGGTAAAAGAATGGTTTGTTTTTTGGCTGAGAATTATCTTGCAACAAAAAATAATGGATGACACAATTTAAAATGATCACTCATGTACCTAATTTATTATTGAACCCAAATAGAAAATAAAATTATAAGGCGATTTCATGAAGTAGGGCAAATTCTCAAATTATGACAATTCTGGCTTTTGTTTCAAACGGAAGGGCAGTTTACTGTTTGTCTATTGGCTGTTAAACACATGAAAATGAATGGGAAGGGCATTATAGTAGGTCGTGATGTTGCGACAAATTGCCTTATTTACGTAATATCTAAGTTCAATGATAAAACGTATGAAAATAAGGCATAATTTAAATAATTTAAAATAAAAAATTATTCAATGAGATGGTTAAAGGAATAACGTCATAATGCTAAAAAAATGTTATTTTTACCTATTTGCTGTGTGATAAATTGAATCGCCTGCTGTTAACTGGGGAAAATAGAAGTTGAAATATTGTAAAGAAAAAGAGAAATGTGTGCTTTGATGCAAAATACTTTATATATTAAATGCACATTTCAGTACAAATGTAGATTTCAGGAAATTCTTTGCGACTTTTTAAAATCACTCAATTCTGGAAACCATGACTAATTACATTTTAATAAAAAAAATAAGATTAGAGCATCCCATTTTGGTCTTTTATTTAAATATTTTGTTATTAATTATGATTTTTTTTTCAACACTACACTTTTGTTGTGATACACCAAGAAAAAAGTGACTAAAAGTGATCAATTGTAAAAAAAGTGACTAGAGGTGAGAAAAGTGTTGGAATTGCAAGCCTGTTAATTTTTTCATAGTAGGATGTTCCTAAAGATTTCATTAAATAAAGACAGGATTCTTAGATTAAGTGCTTTCTGCCGTTCGATATTGTTACTTTGTACAACAATAGGTGAGAGTGAAAGAATAAAGAGAATTTCAAAGTGGGGTAAAAAGTAACCCTATGAAAATTGGGCTAATATGAATAAAAGTGATAGATAACAATGGTCTTATAAACTGCATATGACAGCTGAATGTCAGATAGAGGTGGAAGGAAATTCTTTTAACATATTTGAACCAATTTTGAATTTTGTTCATCTAGGCTGAGATATCAACCACCCACTTTTAAAAGCAGGGTTCGAAGATAATCTGATAGTTTTAAAATATCAATATATCTATAACTTTGGTTGTTTTAGAAAAACTACCCTAATTTCCGGCACATAATCTGCAGATTATAAGTTTAAAAAGTTTACATTTCCTTCTAATGCGTATTATCAGGCTTGCAACTGCTAAGGTACTTTTAAAAATGTGAGAAAAGTGACAAATAATACAAAATAAGTGACTAAAAAGTGACTAAACACTGAAAAAAAAACTGATTTTTTTCTCCTCTTGATTACAGAAGATTTTTCTATTTATTTTAACTCAAAATCAAATAATTCATTCAAGACATGATTTTAGTGTCAAATACAAAAAGGTTAAAAATTTTATTTAACAACTATTAAAACAAATTCTATTCAAGAAAATCTATACATTTGATTTGAATACATACAATGCATTAATTTTATAATCACAATTTTCTGCATACATTAATGATGTTTTGAAATATGTACATAGCTAGATTAGAGTATCTAAACAAAAATTGTGAAGTAAAAGAAAAAGAGAAATGTGTACTTTGACGTAAGTTACTTTAATGTTTTAAATGTACATTTCAGAAACTTCTTTACGACTTTTTAAAATCACTAAATTCTGGAAACCATATGACTCATTACATTTTAATAAGAAAAATAAGATTAGAGCATCCCATTTTTGGTCTTTTATTAGAATATTTTGTCATTAATTCAGATTTTCTTTTTTCAACAACAAAAAGAACTGGAAATTAGATCAAACGGAAATCCAGGCAGGGTCCGAAATAGCCCCACGGGGTGATGGTACTTGGAAAGAGAGGTAGGTCCGAACAGCCGAGGGTTGATGTACTTGTAAGACATCATTGCGTTCGCCAAGTTTTTCCCTCCCACCAACGATTCAATAATGTACTTACCCAAGGTCATCTGCCAATCTACGAAAGCTGCAAATGCAAAATAATACAGAAGGTTTCGATTCGGTCATGTCGAGTAATCACAGCTCTTGCGTTAAGAATGAAATACTGTTCAGTACATTGTCAGACCCCGTGATACACCATGAAAAAAGTGATTGTTTTCTTAAAAATGTGACTAAAAGTGATCAATTGTAAAAAAAAGTGACTAAAGGTGAGAAAAGTGACAGAATTGCAAGCCTGTATTATACGTCATAGCGTATTATCTGCTGATAAAAATTCTTTTTTAATAATATTTACAAACATCTTTCATAGAGAATGCACCTGCATTCTGTGTATATATGGCAGCACCTGCTCATATATACACTGATTTTTTTTTTTAATGAGGATTAAAATTTCTTTTTAGCAAAGGACACAGCAGTTTGGATAGAAATACCCGATTAAATTAATATATTCCATTTTGTACATTTATTTCTATCAAGAAATAACACTTGTATAATCTAAAATAGCGGCATTTTGCAGCATTCTTCATTTTTTCCCCCACTTTTAGCTCGCCAGATGGCGCCATAACTGCAGTATAAAATTTTAATACAGATCACAAATAACCATATTAAATTAAAACGAAAAGATGCATTTTAAGAATTCTAAATTTTAATATCTTTTTTATTTAAACATGAGTTTGAATAATTTATTTGTAGCATTGTTTCTGTACTAATTAATGTAAATATTTTGCCTATATTTTTACTGTGGTTAAACATAAAATTTTTTAAGTATCCAAATTTTCACTTTATTAGATTACTTTTTTTAATTTAAAGAAAATGTTATCATTAAATAAAGAGTTGAAATTTAAGTTTTTTAACACTAAAAGATATAATACTTTTTTCCATATACACTGAAAACTGTAATCACATGAGATTAAAATAAAAATTTAATCTGCGGATTATACAATATTTTTCTCAGAAAATATCTAGAAATTTGTACCTGCGGATTATACGCAGGAAATTAGGGTACTGCTTTGCTACACAACAGCAAATGAGATTGGGTCATATTTTTAATAGTTAACTTATTATTAAGATATTAATATTTCTATGCATAGTATCAACTTCACTCACTTTACATAAAAGCTCCATTCTATATTTGTACTATTAATAATATAACATTTTAAAACTTTTTTCATTTGGCAACAAAATTGACTTATTACTATAATTTAAAACCACTAAAAACTGAATCAATTTTTAGAAAAATAATTTACTTTTTCATTTTTGACACAAAATATTGGACTCAATCTGAAGAGTCAAGACAACTCTTTTTTAAAATAACAAAAATTTATAATACAAATTTGTATTTCATTTCATTTTTATTGAAACACTTTAACACAAATGTGGTTTTATCCACCCTTTTATTTTCTAATGTATAAATACTATTTTGACAGAACAAATTCAAAACTGGAAAATATTTTTTGTAGTCCAACTGAAAATACAATCAACAAAATCTTATTGATAAATGAAAGAATTAAAAAAAGGAGGGGGGGGGGTTCTTATAGTTAGTTGATTTTTTTTTTAAATTTTCACAAAATCATTTCATGTTGAAGAAGAATCTTTCAATAACCAATTCAATCAAACTAACACTAAAGTAATACCCTACTTAGAAGATAATACCTCCTTTTCTAAAAGCATTATTTAAAACTAGCATATATCCCGTCATATGACAAGATCAGTAAAATTTTTAATTTTCCAGAATTGTAAAAAACCCTATGAGGCAGGTAAATAAAAATGGTTTTTTTTTTTTTTTTTTTTTGGCTGAGAATTACCTTTCAACAAATATAATTGATTAAAATTATCACATATGTACTTAATCTATTATTTAAGTCAAATAAAAAAGAAAATTATTTATGTAATATCTAAGTTTAGTGATAAAACGTATGAAAATAATGCAGAAAACATTTAAATAATTTAAAATAAGAAATGATTAAATACGATGGTTAAAGAAATGAAGTCATAATGCTAGAAAAAAATTGATATTTTTACCTATTTATTATGTGATAAATTAATAAATTTAATCACCAGCTCTTAAAATGGGGCTTGATAAAATGACATTAAACACTCGAAAAGGGGACGGGGTGGATTTCGAACGTTTTAAAGAGGACAGTATTTTTCACTGTGATACGAAGCTTATTCATACCAGTTTACTTCAGAATCAGATCTATAGTTTAGGAAAAGATAAACTTTACTCGCTTTGAATTTTGCAAACCCTAACTCGTCAAAAATCCAATATGGATGCTCTATCCATTCCAGGTCCAACAGCTTCATAACTTCGAGGACAGATGGGCAGATAACTTAGGCTATTATTACATTACGAGAAGAAAGTTTAAGGATACACAACACGAAATGTTTATGTGGCCAGGGACATCCGTAAAGCAATACATGAATTTAATAAAATAAAAATAATAAAAATTATAAACTGTTGAAAAAATAGTAAAAATTTATTTTAAAAATAATAAAACAACTTTCAGAATAAGAATTTAAAAGAAAAAGCAGAAAATATTAAATTTATTAGACATTAAAAAAAAAATTGGCTGCATTAGGGATAGAATCATCAACATCAGAAATACGACAATCAAGTGGGTGGACATTCTACCAAACGTACAACGCCTGTTCATTGTGAGCGAACTAATTAGAGTATATGAAGTCAGGTAGTCAAGTAGAAACAGTCCAGAAATTTAAATATTACTCTCCGCTTTTGCTATTCTATCAAGAATGAATTTCGTATAGAATAAGAGGAAGGATAAGGCTTGAAATAATAGCATTAAACGCTTGAAAATGAAGGATGGGGTGGATTTTGAACTCGCTTTCAATTTTGCTAACCCTAACTCATGAAAAATCCAATATGGATGCCTGTGTCCATTCCAGATACAACCGCTTCAGAAATTTGCAGACAGACAACTTAGGTTATTTTTATATAGAGGATATGGATAAAAGACTACCAGTCCATGCACATTTTTTATTCCAAACTACCAGTATTTGCACATTGCAAAATCATTTGTAAAGCTTCATAAAAGCTCTACCTGTCAGATGGATCATTTATCAATACATGAAAAAACCAAGAAAGAATTAATGACTGGACCTTTTCCAAAAATTCCATCAAAAATACTTTCGGCAACAAAATGTCCTAAAATGGCAAAATCAAAATATTTTTTTTAACTTTATTTGTGATGGATTATAAAAGACAATTTCTTGGCAAAGGTGCTTACAAAGCTTTTGTATTTAGAAATATATTTCAAATTAGATTGCTGTGAAATTATTGATTTTTTAAAAAATTAAGAAACCAGTATGAAAATGAAGCCTCTCAAGAACCTTTTTTTTTTTTTTTTCAAGAAGCATTTTAAATTTAAGGAGTTTTTATGGAATGTACAAACTTTGTAACAATAGTACAGAAGTAAAAGAAATACTGTTCTGTTTAAGGTATCTGTCTATGTTCGGAGAACTTTTTTCTTTAAACTTAGAAACTAGGTCATGCTTTTACATTTTTAATTTATTTTTTATATTATCATAGAGAATGGCACTTAAAACATTTATTCCTGGAGAAGTTTTTATAAAATTTCTAATAAATGAAGAAAATTTAGTAAAAAAAAAAAAAAATCAGATTTTTTGAAAAGGTCTAATTTTTTAATAAATTAAATTATTTCAATATTTTTTATGTAACACATTGTGAATCACCTGAAATCGTTGCTTAATTTACATTTGGTAAAAAATTTTGGTCCTTTAAAATCCTACACATTGAATTTTTAATGAATTTTCATTACCTTCATATCTAACTATGAGTGCAACTTCATTAAAAATTACACAAACTTAAAGCTTTTAAGTCATTTACTAGTTAATACTATCAAAAGCATTCATAATAATTTTCAACAAAATATTTTAAGAACTTTTTGAGAAATCACTTTTCAAGTTTCAACACTTTATTAAGAATACCGTTCTGAGAAAAAAACAATTGAAATTTATGAAAGCAACTTTAACTATTAAAAATTTAAAATACGTGTTTAAAATTCCCCACACTTTCTTGCTTTAAAACTTTCTAATTGCCAAGCTGCTAATTATTAAAAATACTAGAAAAATGTTTAAATTAATCTTCATGAAAAATTAAAAAGTTTTGTCCAAAAAATGCTCTTTAAAAGCTTTAAATTCACAACTTCCGGTTCCAAAGTCGCTAATTTCGTTTTGTTTTGAGCTGTCACTTTTCTTTAAAATGCTGTAGAGACAAAACAAGAACAGATTTAGAAGCCTAAAAGTTGAAATTTTACAATAGAAAAATGAGAAATAATTATGATTTTTTGCAAAAAATTATGTTTTCAATGTAGATGGATACCTTAAGTTAATCTCAAAAGATTCAACAGCATGTAGAAAATTTAAAAATACTAGCAGAGAGGAATCTATTTAAGAATTTAAAGTTACAAAACCATAAACTTACTAAGCATAAAATACTTTAGCACATAGACATGATGTTTTGTATGAAAAATCATTAACACAAACAGAATGTTGAAAATATTATAAAAAACCAAATAACTAATAAAAAAATTACTTTAAGGCTTGGAAAGTTTCTGAGGAAAAATAGGAAAAAATTTAGAAAAGAGGAATATTGACAAATTACTTTGAAAGACTGAGAATCTAGAGGGTTCTTCGTATCCAATCTAAACACTTATTTTTCACAATATTATACATATGAAGAAATTGATGATCTTTTAACCCTTTTGCACCTACTGTCACAAATAAGTGCCAGCAAGAAACGCACTCACTTCCCGGCCGACACACTGTCGTGCCAGAGCGTTTTCTTGTTCCCCCTCGATCGTCACATATGTGTGCCAGTGTTGTGAAACATTTTAAAAACTAAAAGTTTTGACACAAGATGGCATTGTATGTCCATATGGATTTAGATACATGTAGATTTGACCTTGTACTCAATAGGAGAGTAGTATGATACACATACAAGTGGTTTTTGATTATATAAACATGAGGGAAAAGGAATGTTTCCCATTGACATGTTTTATGACAGCTCTTTGAATTCCCACGTGGTGTTTATGTAAGCAGGGGAGTTTTATTTTTGCTAAAGCGTTGTGTATTTCAGTTTGCATCCAGTTTTTAGTACAGAATTAGATCTGACAGATTTGATTGTTTTTTCTCTCTTTTTTTTTTTTGGTTAGATTTACGAAGTGTTCAAAGTGTTTGAGCTTGAAATAGCTGAAATGAATCGAAGTATTTCAGATTTTGATTCTGAAATATTTTAGGATAGTAGTAATAGTGACACTTTAATATATTCTGATTGTTTTTTCTGTTCATAATGGATTTAGTGATCCTAATGATGAGGAAGACGTTGGTGACAAAGATCATGGTGACACTTCGTTTTTTCACATTCCAGGATAAATCCTTCAAAACGGCAAAAGAGTTACTAAGAATTCAAGTACTATAACATAGCATTGTGTGTAGATCCCTGTTTTTAAAATTTTTCATACAAAAAAATAATTTTAAATAACATAGTATTCAGTTTTGTAAACGTTGAAAGTCATTAAATAGTAAGTTTTAAAAAAAATTTAAAAAAAGAATTTAAAAAAAAGTGTAAAATATATATTTAAATAAGAAATAGCCTAAGTAAATAAAGTATTTATAAACATATAATATAAATCCCATTCCATTTAAATACTTTACGAAGCATTATTAAATAACGTGTTGCTACTTCGTTAATTTCATGAATTTAGGCTTAATAGCATAAAACCCTCCAGCCCAGGATACTCACTCGCGAAAGTGACTGCTGTCCTCAGAGGAAAGCGCACGTTTGAGCTTCCTGTTGCCAAGGGGTTAAAGAAAATGAGAAATTTTGCTTGGTACTATTTTTTCAGGGTAACAACGAAGGAAGCAGATGAAAAAAATTATTTAAAACAAGGGTGAAAAGAAAAACATAAATACAAAGTAGAAGAAATAAACATGATCATTTCTACAAAAATAATAATTAATATGAAATGCACACAATTTACAGGGTATCTGCCAAAATAAAATTTTTCAAATCCATGGCTTTCCCTGATTTAGCAGATCATTTTTCATGTCTTTAAAAATATTTTGTTAAAGTATATATGAATAAAACTTCCGTTGTACATACAAATAAAATATATGCTTTTAGAGAAATTACAGGAATTTTATCATAAAAAAAACTATAAACTTACTTTATAAGTGTTAATAAACTCACAGACAAAAATAAATTGTTGTACCTACAAATCTAAGTTTAATCATATAGCAATTTTTCGATCAAAATGTTTCCAATTTGAATTCGGGGTACTTTGGTATTATCTAGGTGACCACGAATAATAGCCAAATATAAACCTATAATGTTTATATACAATATTCCTAGAGATAAACTTATATTTTGTGCAAAAATCTTAACTAATTTTTATTAAAAAATAATTATTATTATATTAATAAAATTTTAATCTACAATTTAAGAAAAAACCAGAATAATATACATTTACCCACCCATTAAGCTTTCTTGCTTTGAGTTTCCTAGGTGAACCAATTTTACTTGGCAATAGGGTCAATAGGATAATACATAAATACCAAACTCAGTCACTTCAGCCAAATGACAAGTAAAAATAGAATTAAACAATTCAATGCATTTTTATTTAATCGGTAGTTTAGCGGATCCATGACTTTCCATGACTTTTACTCATTTTACATGAAAAATCAAGACTTTCCATGACAAAATTAATCGATTGTCTATGACTCTCTATGACTTTCCAGGGGAGCGGAAACCATGAATTTAATACTATTATTATAAAAAACAAATCCTTTAATTGAAATTAAAAATGCTAATAAACTTTGATTAAACATATCAAATTCAGATATGATTCTGCCTGCTTTTATTATTAGAAGAAATTTATTATTAGAAAGTGTTGTTAAAATACTTTTAAAAAATAAATTTCAATCCAATAACTTGCTTGTCATATTTACTTTATTAACCCCTTTTTCTTTACTTGCTTGGTTTCGATTTGGAACACTATGGTCATTTTGTTACAACAATTAGTATAATTAAACAGGAACCAACAGATTTAAGTTGATTCTCAGTTGTTGTGAACAACCTGAAATGTTCGACTCAAATGGTCAAACCAATAGCATGATTTGAATCTGTGAATTTAAGAACGAGAAAACAGTGATCTACCAATTAATTCCAAGGCCAGTTGTTCAGTGTAAGAATTCATAATAAACAATAAAGTAAAATAAAACAGAGCTAATTCAATTTTTTATGGGCAACTAAATATTGAATTTTTTAAATAGTAAAAAACTCATTCCAATAATTGACTTTGAAGCATTATAAATTCCAGACCATACAATTTTCCATGATCTGCGAGAATATCGCTACAAATTTTAATGGAATATGCAGTAAAGTGCAGTAGATTTTCTGAACAGGATGCAAATCTTCGATATTCTGCCTTTTAAATTAGTGCTTTGACTTCGATGCTCATGCCCCCCCCCCTCCACATTTTACAATGCTTCCTGATGTGGCTACCTATCTATATAATGGCATTAAGACTATGGAATATAAGTTGAAATCAAAACTAAACCACAATTTAATAAAAGGCAAAGTAAAATCAGGTTAAAACAAATATTATAAGCCAACTATCCAAGATATATTTTGAATAGGATAAATATAGCCAAACTAACATGACTGGAAATGCACTTGTAATAACTATGGAAGTATTTTATAAATGACAAATATTCAAAATCCAGAATTTCGAAAAATAATATGAGTTCTATGACTTCTTCTGCATCTGATGCAGTTTGACTTATCTTAGTTCCTGCACCAATTTATATTGTATAAACATTTCTAGGACAAAATGAAAGGAATTAAAAAGCCGACCGTGTTTGTTACAAATTTAATAAATTGGCAAAAAAATATGTAAATAATACGAAAAGAAAATTTTTAAATGTGATGGAAAACATGAAAAAAAATCTGAGTGAGAGCTTTTAGAGTGTAATTGTTAGGCAAAAATTTTTTTTAAATCAATTTTTGTTATTGCTATTTGAATTATATATTTGAACTGTAAAATTGTTCTTTATCTTGATTTGAAATATTGCATATGGCAGAATGCATGCCCACAGATGTAAGTATTTCTAAACATAAAAATAATTTAAAGTTAAAAATCGTGCAAGAGAATTTTTTCTCCCTTTAACCCTTCAGGTATCCATCTACATTAAAACGTCAATTTTTGCCAAAAATCATAATTTTTAAAAAATATCTCTAATGTAAAATTTCAACTATTAGACTTATAAATATGTTTTTGTTTTGTCTCTACAGCCTTTTAAAGAAAAGTGACAGCTGTCAAAACAGAACTGAAGTAGCGACTTCGGAACCAGAAGTTGTGAATTTAAAGCCTTTTAAAGAACATATTTTGGACAAAACCTTTTAATTTTTCATGAAGATTAGTTTAAACATTATTCTAGTATTTCTAATAATTAGCAACTTGGCAATTAAAAAGTTTTGAAGCAAGAAAGTGTGGAGAATTTTAAACACGTATTTTAATTTTTTAATAGTTAAAGTTGCTTTCATAAACTTCAAATGCCTTTTTCTCAGAATGGTAATTTTAATAAAATGTTGAAACTTAGAAAAGTGATTTCTCAAAAAGTTTTTTAAATATTTTGTTGAAAATTATTATGAATGCTTTTGATAGTATTTACTAGTAAATGACCTAAAAGCTTTAAATTTGGATAATTTTTAATGATGTTGCACTCATAGGTATAATGGTCATGTAAATTTGTTAAAAATTCAATGTGTATGATTTTGAAGGACCAAAATTATTTGCAAATGTAAATTAAGCAAAGATTTTAGGTGATTCACTAGTCCAGTGTATAAGAAATGTGTTGCATAAAAATTATTGAAATTTAATTTATTAAAAAAATTAGGCCTTTTGAAAAAAAAAACCGATTTTTTACTAAATTTTCTTTATTTATTAAAAATTTTATAAAAACTTTTACAGGAATAAATTTTTTAAGTGCAATTCTCTATGATAATAAAAAAAAATAAATCTATATATGTAGAAACATGAACTAGTTTCTATGTTTAAAGAAAAAAGTTCTTCGAACATAGACAGATATCTTAAAGATTTTTATATCCCCAGAGTCCACTAACTATATAACAGTGTCAGCCTAAATGTTGTATAACTCCATTTCACATTAAGAATCTACCCAGGGCTGTGCTATACTATGATATATAGGTATGATATCCAGGGTTGGCAAAAACCCGGGTTTTTTTCAGAAAAAACCCAACCCAGTGGGTTTTTTAGGTTTTATCAGGGTTTTTACTATACTTTTAATGGGTTTTAGATGCTTTTTTGGGGATTTGAGAACTATTCCTTTTATGTAAGAGGGCAGGATATATAATTAATTGTATGATTAAAATAAATTTAAAATGTTAATCACTTTTTAAAATTAAAAATTTTAAAAATCAATTTTAAATTATGCAGAAGAAATTTTTGTCTAAATTAAAGGAAATTTTGAAATCTTAAAATAATTTTTTTTCATATTATAAAATTTTTCTAACATCAAAAAACTAGTTTTGAATGGCGATTATTTTATACTAAAAGTTGGCTTTGAAATAGTTGCATTTGAATTTTTTTCTTTTCAATAAAATGTATTAAATTATTGCTCTATATTTATTAGCAGTATTGTGTTATTAAAGCATTCAGAAGATATTTTTTTAGTTAATTTGTAAGTTATATATGATAAGTAGCAGAATTAATTATATATATTATCCCCATGTTTATTTATTTGCAGTTGTTATACATATTTTTTTCCCAATTTTTCTTGTCCATTTTTCGATTAATTTTATCACATGTAATACTTCAATATTCTTAATTTTTTTCATCATACATTCTTATTAACTTTGTTTAATTTAGATTTTATTGTATTTGTTATACAGATAACTATTTTTCCCTGAAAAGTTTTTAAGTTTTTGTTTTTTTCTAGCAGTTTAGACCCCCTCAAATTAAAAAAAAATTCTAGGATCATTGTCAAAGATGAAATATGTAATATATATTATAGATTTAATTCAATATATTTATTATTAGTTAAATATGTGGAATTTTAAATAAAGATTTTGAGAACCCAATTTTGAAAAAACCCACTTGGGTTTTTTCAAGTGGGTTTTTTCAGGTTGGGCAAATGAAGCCAACCTTGATGATATCTGGATTGGTTTGGAACACTATTCTCTACTTTTTTGCAACACTAGGGCTTTCACAGTGGGATTCGAACCGACGTACCCTAGTACCAAAGATCAGCACACTAAACATTTGGCCATCATTTGGCCTGCTATGATACAGAGACAGATTCATCAGGTATCTGTAAAATACAGCATAAATGGCAGAACTGAAACACATAAGGGGCAGCATTTTGAAAAGCATCATACTGAGAAAATCTACTGCATTGTGCTAGATCTACAAGTTAAATAACAATTAATTTATTCCTCAATAAATTAAAACTATGCTTAAAATCATCAAGTTCAGAAAATCTTGAATTGAAATTTTCAGTCAGGTCATCCAATTTAGACACAAATTTATCGAATTTGAAACTTTTTCATTTCTTCATTGAGCAATTAACATAATTCAAAATTCACTCTTTTCAATGAGGTAAAATGAATAAAATACGTGTATATTTGGCAACAATTAAGGACATTTCTTTAGCAGATCATGAGTAAACATAAGTGTTATATACATCTAGCCAGTGGGATACCATTGACTTAGGGTTAGTTTATGTACAAAACATCCTTTTTTAGAATAAGAAAAAAGAGAGAGGATGTACAAAATAATGGAAGTCTAATAAAAGAAGGAAAATTAAAAAATCCTCTGAGAGGCCTGTAATTTACAATTTTAATAAAAATGCACTAACTAAATCAATATGAAACTTGTAATTTCATTCACATACATACATATATAGATAGATTGTAAAAGTCAAAAGAAATACAAGGCGAATCCAGAAAGTAAGTTTCCCTATGCTTTCCCCTTTAAAGTAAACGTCATTAGAAGTGTCAATTGCATGTGCATAAAGATCTATGATGTATTAATCATATGCCAGCTGCACAAGTCCAGATTCGTGCCAGTAACAGGGTAGCAGTGGTTTGAAATGGAAACTCTTAATTCCTTCTCGTGCCGCCTGCATGGTTTGGTCGGCGATCTTGAATGCACAAAGCATTGCGCCAATTGAAATTCATCTTCATCTCTGTCAGGTTTACGAGCTGAAACTGACACTAGAACACAAAATTGAATGCTTTGGCATTTCTGCTAAGGTATCAAGATGACGGCGACGAATTCCTCAACATGATCATCGCATACAATGAGACTTGAATTTCGCACTTTATCCCGGAAACCAAGCAGCAGTCAATGCATTGGCATCACAGTGGATCTTTGGTCAGGAACCAATTCAAACAGAAAGCTGTTGTTATGGAAAGGGATGTGCACGATGTTCTGGAACAGGAAGGCTGGTTCCATTCACAGGCAGGAGAGTTCTGCAACAGAGGGAGACAAAAGTGGATCCCATAATACGACAAGTGTCTCAATTCTGGTGGTGGCTATGTTGAAAAATGGCTGAAACATTGCTGTACTTGTTGCCAATAAATACATCCCTGAAAGTGTGAGTTCTTTTTTTCTTTTAAATAGGGAAACTTACTTTCTGGATGCGCCTCCTATTACTGCAAGTTTAATTTGTGTACATAACACACATTTTCAAGATTATCATGACTGATCCGTTTTAAAACATTTGGGTCAATGATATATGATAAAAGATAACAGCTCATACATACAGAACACATGTCAGAACTAAACAATACCTCAAATGGGGACTCAATAAGAAAATCTTCAAATGCATCTTGATCACAAGCTTCTTCTGCATCGTTATGAATTTTCATTTGATACTTTTTATACAAGTTGTAAGATTCATCATAAGTGGATGCAAATTCATCTGAATCAAAGTTTTGACGCACAAGTCGTAACTGAATGTCAAAAGAACACTAAATTGTATTCAAAATACACTAATACCACACTAAGTCCACAGTTCAAACTGGAAAGAGATTAATTATATAGCAATTACCCATTAACACCCTCCCACTTCTCTAGCGCTGCCTACAGTATCCTAGAAAATGCGTCTAATCATTTGCACTTTTCATATGTTCTCATAATCACTGAATGTATCTTAATACCTAAAGTTAATTTCCTTTCCTTATAGTTCATTTGAGTTAGGCCTAAATAACAGGAAATTGCTTTTAAAAGCTATAATAATAAAAAATAAATGCTACACAAAAAATATTTACAAAAATAATCAACTACAAACTAATACCAATACCTTTGAATTTTCAGAACTCAGCTTAAAGAAAAAGTATAATTAAATAAAAAAACTGACAATTTTCTTAGCAGACATACTTGTAAATTACTTTTGTTAAGTGCTAGAATAGAATAAATGGTACACATTTAATCTGTACCTTATATAAAATAAGTTCAGTTCCTTTTAAATTAAATTAGTAAAGGACAAGAATTAATTAATTAGACCCAGGTAGCATAAAAATATCGTCCAACATCAAAATTATAACATTAGCTTACATCAAATGGACTAAATGATATTCCTGAATATCAGTGTTTGATATTTAGCAATATTCACCTCGTAATAATTTAGCCATGAGGACTAATTCGTAAACTTATGGAAGTAAGGTTTGTTTGGGAGCTTTAAAATTTATATAACTTGCCATTTTTCTCCAGAACAATAATTTATGGCAGACTAATTCTACTATACATGTCTCCTAGCTTTTCGAAAAGTCGCAATAACTACAATCAGTCTTAGTACTCCTTGTGCAGTCTCATATGAAGAAGAGAAAAGGTAGAATTAGTTCACTTCCATTCACATTCAGCTAACGTAGTATCATACACTGTGCCAAATGTCATGAGATAAAAATAGAATTAAACGATTCAAAGCATTTTTATTTAATCGGTAATTTAGCAGATCCGTGACTTTCCATGACTTTTACTCATTTTACATGAAAAATCAAGACTTTCCTTGACAAAATTAATCCATTGTCTAAATCCATGATTTTCCATGACTTTCCAGGTGCGTGGAAACCATAAATTTATTACTATTACTATAAAAAACAAAATAATTCAATTGTCTAAATCCATGATTTTCCATGACTTTCCATTTGCGCGAAAATCATGCATTTTAATTTTTCAGCAATTTGACTGGAAAATATTTTCTTTATTTTATCTGATTGGCAATGTTTTTGAAGCTTCTTAATGATACATTTGAATGTTGTTTCAACTTATATATGGATTTTGAATTTTGAGTAAATTTTTGAAGAAAAATCATACTAATGGCTTATATACGAATGGGCTGATATTCAGAAATATATGGTATGTCCATCCATACTGGCAGATGTCCAAAATTCAGCAGTATTTAAAATAATTGCCAACATTTGTCGATATATTTATGCTACCTGGAAGAGGCATAATCGAGAAATTCAATTCACCTTAGTTATGTCCAATATTCAGGCAATAGACCAAAGATTGAAAAAATACATTTTCTTTGACTTTCTTAAAGAGATGAAGTTTGTGAACAACATTGAAGAAACGTAAGTTTATGATATTAAAAAAAAATTCTACAGCAAAATCAAGTCAATTCATTCAGAATAAAATCCAAGAGAAGAAATCATCTATCAATTATATCGCAAAGAAAATGAACAGACTTTCAGAAAACAGGGAAAGAAAATTTATGCAATATTTATAAAATGTTTAAAAAAAAAAAGAGCAAAGAGCTAAAGATAGAATGGATTATTTCTATCTGGTTCTGGAAATAAGAATCGAATAGAAACTAGGAAAAAAAAATGCAGGTACTTGAATTGAATTTTATGTTAAAATATAGAACTTGCACAGAAAAAATTTTTAAGTTACAGCAATTAACTATCAAAGATTTTGATATAAAAAATAATAATTTTTGAAGACAGTTACAGTGAAGTAAAATTTTTAATCACAAACATTTCATTATTACATAAAAGGAAACAAAACAGTGAATGCTAGAAGTTATACAGCTTGAAGGAAGACATTATTAAATTTAATAGATATGTAAAACCAAATTCTTAACATTAGACCTAAAATCATTTTCCAAATGTTTGCTTAAAAAAAGAGTCAAGGAAATATATTGAAAACCAAATGGTACAAAAAAAAAGTCACATTTCAACAAAACTTCTGAAACAAAGTATTTTTAAAGATTTGAAGAATCTCAAATCAATTTATGACATATAATTAATTCATTTTTTCTTTGAAAGAGTCTTCTTGAATTACAGACCAGTCAGCTATGTAAAACATATCCCTTTTAAATTTTGATAAAATATAATAATCAAAGAAAAATAAACTAAATACGAGGGTTGCTATTTATATTTCTGGCCTTGGCAACAGTAAGTGTTGCTAGGCGACCGCAGACGATCAAAAGTTTGATATTTTTAAACATAAAATCAGCAGATGATTTACCATTATAGTTTTATTTGTGTTGCTGACGGTAAACTTAAAAGTTCTCTTTCAAAAAATGGAATTGAAACTTGAACATTTTCGTGCCATTATTTTTCATAACTTTCGACGTGGATTGTCAAGACAAGAGTGCTTCGATGAACTTAATTCTTTATACAGCGATAAAGCGCCATCCTACATCACTGTAAAAAATTGGTATAACGAATTTAATCGTGGTCGATGTTTGATCCAGGACAAATCCCGTGCCGGTCATCCAAAATCCGCTGTTGTGCCAGAAAAGATCAATGCTGTGTGTGAACTGATAAAGCAAGATCGTCATGTGACATACCGTGAGATAGAGGCGTGTTTGGAAATTAGTATGACCAGCATCAATAAAATATTGCATGAACATATGAGCGTAAAAAAAATTTGTTCGTGTTAGATCCTGCATAATCTGACAAACGCTCAAAAAAAGGCTTGTGTCGATTGGTGCAAGGAAATGTTGGAAAAATACGTTCAAGGTACATCAAAGGCTGTGTATAACATCTACACAGGTGACGAATCATGGATCTATGCATATGAGCCGGAAACAAAACAGCAATCAACTGTATGGGTCTTCCAAGACGAGGCAAAACCAACAAAAGTTGTTCGAGGAAGAAGAAGCACATTAAAACAAATGATTGCCTGTTTCTTCGGAATATGGCAACAGTGGCATTAGAGCAACGCAGGCCGGTCAACTCTGATTGGTACACGACCATTTGTTTGCCAGAAGTCATCGGAGAAATTCGAAAAAAAAAAGAGAAGAACAGGCGAATCATTCTTCATCATGACAATGCGGGCTCTCACACATCAACTCAAACAAAGGCATTTCTGACGGAGCGAAAGATCGAACTGATGGGTCATCTGCCATACAGTCCTGATTTGGCACCCAATGACTTCTTCTTATTCTCACACATCAAACATAAATTACATGGGCAACGATTTTCGACCCCCGAAGAAGCGGTTGATGCATTCAAAACGCATGTTTTGGATTTACCTGAATCGGACTGGAAAAAGTGCTTTGAAAATTGGTTCCAACGCATGTAAAAGTGTATTGATTATCATGGAGAATATTTCAGAAAACAATAAAACCAATTTCGATCCTACATATTTGTTTTTTCATTATTAGGCCAGAAATATAAATAGCAACCCTCGTATATGTCATATTGAAGCTTCTTAATGGGTATTTTCAAACCAAGTTTTTTACATTCACAGCTTTTAGAAATCATATTTAAACATAATTTTTTAAGTACCTTTGACTAGGTAGCATTTTATAAATCTTCTGCAGACTTATCTTTGTAACTAGGTTTTTTAGGTATCAAAATTAATGGATTAAATATTAAAAATAATAATGAAATGCATGAAAAGTTAAAATGAAAAATAATTGTCAAGCCACAAGCTGACCAATACATAATAATAGGGGGGGGGGGAATGTATAAAGAATTAAAATACCACAAAAAGAAGGAAAATATACTAATATTTATATATTTTAAGAACCAGATTATATTTTATTAAAATACTTATATCAAACAAAAATGCCATCTCAGCATATTATAATAAAAACCCATAATTATTGAAAATCAATATTTGAGCCCAAACTTTAAACTTCAGGTCTTTTAAATTATAACTTCTGTCGAATTTCATATTCCAAGTACATCTTAGAGTTCAACAAGATGCCATAATAAAGGTATGACAGAAACTACAGATTTTTTTTAAAAACAAGTTCTTTATTACTCCCAAACAAATTACTTCTAACAAGTTCACATCTTGAACATTTTCCTGTTTATATCGAATAGCACTTACCTTGTTATAAGAATTTTAAAAATCTACCATAAAAATTATTTTATCTAGTATGAATAGTTGAAAACCATAGACATGAAAAAATATATTAGAAACAGAAAAAAAGATGCCATTCAAAACAAAAATAACTATAGATTTTTACCGAAAATGACTTCGATGTATGAAGATAAATATATGATGACTCTCAAGTATCTTATAACACTGTATTACTCCATTATAAAAATGGAAATCAGATTCGAAGATCAGATCAGAATATCGAATACTGTACAGAATAGGCCTTTCAGCAATTTACTTTTTAAGATTTTAAATGAAAATCACTAGACTTTTTTCTACGAGAAAAACAATGGTGCAAAATATTTATTGACAATTTCATTAAATTCTGTTTTAAGAAAAGCTTTATAAAAATGTTACTTATCAAACTAACATAACTAAAACATTTCATATAAAAAAGAAGTTTAAAATTAATACATAGTTATCTTTTGCAAAAAGCATTTAGCCATTCATTCTTATACTCAGTGGTGTTACAAATTTATAAAAGAAGAGGTACAGATGCATTATAGATGGCGTGTTTTTTTTGTCGCCAAATTTGGCGATCTTTTGGCAGTTTTATGAGGCGATGAGTGGATTGGTGTGTTTGCCCTGATTTTGTTGGTGGGGTATGGCAACTCTAATGTGTTCTTGCACCTCATTGGTGCACGTGATTTCTGACGTCAGTACCCGACACTATTCCAGAAATTTGCCTCATAGCTGTTCTTTTGGTTCACAGTCGACTAGGTCAGGTTGTATCTATTATTCTTATAATTTTCTGGGTGTAGTTATTTCAGTTCTTATTTCTTATTTTATTATTTTAGAAATTGTTAAAAAGTATCAGGATATTTTCAATCAAACAAGATGTTTTGGTTTGGAACATTTTTGTTTTGCTTCGTTCTTATTTATAGGGATTTAGTTATGACGGATGAAGTTATTTCGGTTCTTACTATTCTTGAAATCGTTAAAAAGTATCAGGATATTCTAAATCAAACAAGATGTTTTGGTTTGGAACATTTTTGCTTTGTTCTTATTTTCTAGAATTTAGTTAATTTAGTTATGACGGTTGAAGTTATTTCGGTTCATATTTGTGAAATTGTTAAAAAGTATCAGGATATTCTTAGGTGTGAGGTGGGTTTTGCATTTCATTCTAAACTCCAAGTGTGGTGGAACAACGGTATTCCGAATCAGAGTTTTTTTTTTTTTTTTTTTGGTAAAAAAGAATTATTTTAAAGTTTTTTTAAGGGTGGTAGGAGTGTTGAAGAATGTTTGTGGCTGGCTCTACCCTTTCTAATTTTCATCTGTTATTAAATTTATTTTGCATTTCTTTTATTACAAGGGAGGAGGGTTGAGGGGGGAACCCCCCCCCTCACATGTTAAATTTTTTATAATATTAGTCCTTATTAAAATGCTATATATTGTTTTTATTCCGTTGATATCTATCATAAATATTAGTAATCTGTTATTTATTTTTTAAATAACGTAAAAAATGGTAATTGTTATGCTAATTTTATTTTAATATTGCTTTAAATCGTTAGTCTGTTTTCTTTTCTTTTAAAGTTAAGTTTTGTTAATGTTGTGTTTCAAATATGCCATGTGACCGATGCCATGTTTTTCTACTTGGCGATTTTTCAAAACACGCGTTTTTCTGTTGGTCGCCAAAAAAACATGGTAGACGGGACCGGCGTTTATAATGCATCTGTTCCAAAGAAGAAATCTTAAAATTAAAAATATATGCATAAAGAATTCCATTCAAACAAAAACTGTTTTACTTACTTTAGTTGAGCGAATATATCTAGTACTGCATACTTATCTATAGCTATAGAGACTTGAATAGAAACCTATTGAGTTACTTGTACTAAACACTTTATTTTATGGGCAGGAATAGTTACTTAAAAGTAAGATGAATCATAAGCTATTTTGATATATTATACAATGCATATGCTTTAATCGTTTAATACTATTTTCATACATTTTATATTTAGCAGAAAACACAATTAAAATATGTGTAAATGAACATGCTGTAAGAAGTGCAAATGATTCACAAGAGAAAACAAAGCTTTGAGTTTTATTAACATCTATTGAAAAGTAAATTTCTTTCGTATTTTACCTGAAACGGGTTTTTCACCAAAAATCGAACATACTGATTTTCTGAACACTTCTCGGGTGGGTCCTTGTGTATAGCCATCTGATATTTTTTATATACAGAGTAAGATTCTTCAAATGTTTGAGAAAAGAGGGGGTTTCCTAAAGATGACGGAACCAAACGAAGCTGAAAGCAAAATAAAACTACCTTTGATTGGTACTTTCCAGTTTAAACATGTGTAGAAAACACAAATTATACAACAGTCATTAAATAGAATAAACAGATCTCATAATTCTGGATGTTTCGTTTGATGGAGTTTTTATACTCTTTTAAATTCATTTCAACAATATTTTTCCTTAAGCAAATTTATTTAGTTATTAAATAGAACAAATAGATCATTTAAATTGATGAAGCATCTCATAATTCTGGATGTTTCGTTTGATGGAATTTTTATACTCGTTTAAATTCATTTCAGCAATATTTTTTGGCCGAACGATGGCCGAATAGTAGAGAGCTGCTCTTCAGTACCAGAGTTCGTGGGTTCGAATCTCGCTGATGGCATGGATGTTCGTAGCCGTTCGGAATCGGCTTTAAGCAGTAGGTCCCGGTCTCATTAGCCCCCATGAGCAAAACAGTAGACCGTAGCTCTCTAAACCAAATCAACAATATTTTTCCTTAAGCAAATTTATTTAGTTATTAAATAGAACAAAGAGATCCTTTAAATTGATGAAGCATCTCATAATTCTGGATGTTTCGTTTGATGGAATTTTTATACTTTTTTCAATTCATTTCAACAATATTTTTCCTGTTTTTTCCTAAGCAAATTTATTTGCTACATAAAACTAACTGATAAAATATACTTTTGACTCTATTAAAAAATTCTTCTATCCATGCATGACAATATTTCAGACATTAAAAAAAATTTAGTTACTTCTAAATTAGTGGGTTTTTCTAATTTTTAAAGGAGAATATACTATTAAAACATACTTTTATATTTCAAAACACAACAATACTAATAACTGAACATCTTCCAAAAAAAAAACATCAGATAAAATCCCCCCTTCCATATATGAACACACAGTAATACCAAAGCAACATTTACTTATTAAAGGTAACCAACATTACTTGTTACATGGGGTAATTGTAGTAGCAAAAGAAATACAGTCGAACTTCGATAACTCGACTTCCTATAAGTCGAATAATCCGCTAACTCGAACTTTTAATCAAGTCCCAAATCATTTCTATACTTTTCTTTAAACAACTGTCTCGATAACTCGAGGTGAACATCTTCTAACTCAAAGGTTTGGGGATAGATTTCCCCGTTAAAAAACACAATTCTGTTCAAAACTTCGAATGCCAGTCCATTCGTGACCTTCGAGAACCTTCTTTCTCGAAGGTCACGAGCAAGCACAGGACGCTATTCACATCTTACAACAATACCTGGAGACCCCTGAAGGTACAGACAACACCTTATTTATTGTGTTAAAAAATTAGATGACTTTGTGAATGCCAACAACCTTAAAAATAACTGCTTTTTTCAAATGAGATTTACATGGTATGTATACTAATTAATACGTAATGAGGCCAAATTTCTTGAGTTTTAAACTTTTTTAACCCATTCTTCTCTTGTTATTTACATAGGCTATGAAATGCGTACAACTATAGTATTATGGCACATATCAAACCATTTAAACCATGTTGACCCATCTAAAGTGCCAGTTGAGAGGAATGGTACATAACTTCGATAACTCTAACTTCGGATAAGTCTAATATTTTTGGAGTCCCCTGGGACTTCGAGTTATCGAAGTTCAACTGTACTTGGAAAACTTTAAGGACTTAAACGTTAATGGGAATATAAAAAAGTATTAGCAAGCATGTTTGTAGCCATTCGGAATCAGTTTTAAGCAGTAAGTTACAGACTCATTAGACCTTTTGTTGCAAAAAAAGTAGACTAGCACTCTAAACCAAACGTAACTACACATCTATTGCTTCTCCATTTCCTGTTTTGGTGTTTAACACTAGATTGCCCGAGATTTCTTGTATACCTATATTGCCCAAAACCAGTCAAAATGACTGCATTGTGAAAAATAACAAATATGTAAAGAAATTTGTTTAAAATTAATTTTTAATATTATATAATAAAGGAGGGCGGAAGTAACTACAATTATTCATAAACCCATTTATATGTTATAGAAAAAGTCACAAAATTCTAAGAAATTGTGTCATTATATTTCATAATTGTTTTTCTAATTGAAATTAAAAAACAGTCAAAATGACTAGTATTAAGAATACTTTTCTGTTTCAGTTTTGCATGAAATTACTTGTAGAAGGCAGATTTAATTCAGTTAAATGTTCAGTTGTCAAATGCAAGTTTAATAATGGATAACAATGGCAATGCTCACTGTCTTTGCTCACAGCGTCATATTGTACGTGCTGGCTAATTATATCAATACACATAGTATACCAATTAGAAAAAGAATAAAATTTTCTCAATTTTGATAGAATTACATTTTTTATGACAGAGATATTTTTAGAACAAATAAGAATATGCATAAAATAAAGTTATTCCTCCAGAACTGAACCAATATATGTACATATTTTTTTAGTTGAACTGTAACGGAAACTGGAATGAAAGAACTTATGATTTGAAGTTATGGCTGAGTCTTATGATTGAGTCTCAAAGCCAGCCAAAGATCTGCGATGTTCATTAACCTGTTTGGGACGATTGCCGCAAATATGTATTTGCACTAGATGGTGATCAGGGACTAACGCCGCATCCTTGAGTTACCCACACTGCAGATATATCGCTGCACAATTGTGTCATGGTTTTGGAACGAAATATATTTACTATCAGATGTCATTACTAATCCCTGTTCCTATCAAAAGATTGCTCTTGTACATTAGTATTTCTCTGTGGTGTCAGAATGGAGTCTGTCAAGTGTCTGTGATTTATGGGATTTTCGTGATTATAAACATAAACACGTGCTAGCGGGTGAAAAGGGTAACACGTGGTAAAGAGCCTTTTAACTCATTTTGGAGTGGCTGTTTATAGTTTTGATTCTATTTTAGGATGGGATTTTATGGGAAATATTCTATCCAGGATTGGAAAAAAATCATGATTTTTTTTTTTTTTTAAATAAAAAAAAATCAGATTTATTTGATTTATATCAGATTTATTTTATTTTTTTTTTCTGAATTCTAATTTTAATTATTGTTGTTTTTTTATTTTGTGCAATATACATGGAATAGTTTGTTATAAGTAACAACTTATCTATCTTGTATATACTACACACTGATTACCTAAAATAAAATATATAAATTTTAATCTAAATACGTTCCATTATTTTGTAATTGAATAGTGCAAACTCGATAAGATGTCAATTTAAAGAACAAATTAAATATTATTTTAATGCGAACTATTTAGTTAAAAAAAAAAATCAGAATTATTTTCATATTTTTTAAGCACTGAATAATGGAATTAATTGTTTCAGTAAAAACACTCGCTTTGATGCTTTATCCGCTCCTAATGGGTTACGAAGGCTAGAACGAACAATACCAAAAGAAGAAAATTGTTTTTCCATTCCGGCAGAAAAAGCCATGGCTGTTGTTATTGAGTAGAAAAACTGGATTTCCAGTTCTGTAATACTCTCTTTACCTCCCATTACGTAAAATGAATTCCACCAGTCATAATCAATCATTGTACTACCCCTACTCCATATTTTCTGATAACAACCCCTCAATTCTTAGAAAACGTGCTGTCTATTGACACTTATCTACTTATTGGTATTACCATGCTGACTGACTCCCAATTCTCCTGTCTTTGGAATACAGGTTTTAAAAAAAGTGAAAAAAATTTATATTTTTTCAAAAAAATCAACTGATTTAAATCATGTCTACCCTGCTCAAAAATAAGTAACACAATGATTTAAGACTTTAACTTTGTACTGGCCATTTATTTATAGTAAGGGTAAAATATTTTTGGAATAAGATTGATTTAAGAAAAGAAATTCATTGAGATTATTACATATAATTAGTTTAATTTCTTTCACCATATTTTTTGGTGTTAAGTATGTTTACCACTGCCCATTTAATGCTATTATAAAGTAGGAATGTTTATGCTTTTTATTTATAATTCTATATAATTAAATATATTCTAAATATTAGAAAACGGCTAAAGGAATAGCAAATTAGAACTTTTTAAATTTATAAATAACTTAAATTACAATATTTTCCTTGAAACTTTAGAAAACATGGAATTAGTAAACAGACGACAGCACAAATGCAAAGAGGTAAAAAGTGTGATCACAGACAGTTAAAAAAATTAAATAGTTTTTTCTTTTTTTGGTTCATGGCAAGCTAATTTAGCATTTGGGTTGTAAAGCCCTTATCACAGTCTTAGAGAAAGTTAAAATAATTTTAAACCTTTAAGGTAATGTCTTTTTATAATTACAGGAAATGTAAGTTTAAGTTAGGTATGCTCTATCTTTTGCTACCTGAAGTATAATGCAAGAGTGCCCCAACCTTTTGGTCTCTAAGTGAACATTCTAGAATATCTGTTGGACAGTGAGCACCATTTATTTTTTCAAGGTGAATTTATAGTTGAATAGATTAATATACATGCACATAATATTAAAAAAAAAATTTAATACCAAAAATAAAACTTATTATTCTTGTGCAAAATAAATATTAAGTAATGCTTAAAAACAAACATGGTATAAAAATTATTTGTAAAATATGCAAATCTCAAAGTGAATGGGATTTTTGGCATTGTATTTCATCAGCTATTGCTTTGACAATATTTCTGCTCATAAGCAGTCTTTAAGTTGTTCATCTGCCAATCATTATTTGTACTTTGATTTTATGATATTCATTGTCAAAAACCATGAGTCAGTTCATTTCCTTTTGGATTTTAGGTATGGGAAATTAGGTTAGTAAATATTGTAATGATTCGTTACATGACCCAAGCGAAAGAAGAATGGAAGGTAACCTTTCGCAGTGGACCATTATGGTTAGCAGTAAGTAGACATGCGTGGTCCGGACAAAGCCGTTTGTGTACTAACATTCTCCAGCACAATGCCAAGGCAGTTGCTTAGGCAGCAGTACATTAAGAACTGTCAGTATGCCAGAGCCAGTGTGTTTACACCTTTATGATGTCTACTGCCGTCAAAAGACTCTGGTAATAATTATTAATCGAACGACGCTGTAGTGCACATATGGGCAGAGTTTCTGGTGCCACAAATGAATTTAAGTAAATGAATTAAGACCTTTTAGCCACATCTGGAAATGGATCAGCTGATCCAGGCAGGAGTTGACAGCAAGATTGCATCACCCTGGTTCTGGAAGGTTCAGGTTTGGTTTTGGTTTTGTTTGGAGTGCTACGGTCTACTTTTTGCAACACGAGGGCTAACAAGAAATGGACCTACAGCTTAAAGCCAATTACGAACGGCTACGAACATCCATGCCACAACAGGATTCGAACCTACAAACTCTGGTACCGAAGGCGAGCACCCTAACCAAACGGCCATCGTTTGGCCTGGAAAGTTCCGGAAGAATCATACTAGGGGAACCAGGACCCCTATTAAAGAAGACTGGCTGAGCTGAGAAAGGGTTTTTCTTTGAGAGTTGTTTGGAGGAGATGATTTGTGGAGCTCGATAGGAGTCCACTCGTCTCTCTGATTTTCCGGAGCTTGATTTGCTTTAGAGACTGCCAGCATCTCTGCTTTTGCTAAGAAGTCGACTTTCGATTCTCATTCCCACTATCTTTCATATTTTTCCTATTTCGTCCTTAGAAGTAGGTCGTTGAGAGTGACCCTTACTCTCATTATGGATCGTCCTGCATCCTAAGTTTCCTCAAAGAACTCCAGCATGATACACACTCTGAGCGTTCGAACTTTAATGTAGAAGCAGCCGACTGTACTGATTGTCAGCCTACAGATTATAGTGCCAGCATTTCGTACTGGCACTAATTAGCAAACTGGTCCAGTGTTTGAGAAGAACTAACTTCACTGTACCCACGCATTGTAATTGTTTAACATTATCTCAGAAGATTTAGAATCTACTGAAACCTGTACATAATTATTCACCCGAATAAAGTATTTAATCCAGAGTAAACAGTTGTATTGACGGCCTCCCCTACCCATACTACAGGACATCCCAATATACATAAAAAAAAAAAAAAGAGGTTGAATGTTGCTTTGGGCTGGTATCTGTGTTAGACACAATTTTGATTCCATTTAAAAATGAAAAAACTTTCGGGTAGAATTTTAATGAAAACTAAAACATTTTTATTGTAATCACACAGTAATGGGGGCACATTAAAAAAATGCAGACACGATGGTGCTGTGTACATAGGGTAGGGAACTCTTAGTCTAATGGGATTAAAACCTATTTCATAAAGATCATTCTGAACAGCTAAAAATATCCATGCCAGCAGCAAGATTTGAACCCACATATTCTAGCAATGCTTAGTGTTTAGCTATCATCCAGCACATATTAATGTGAGAAAAAATTTTTTTTAAGTACATATATAATTTTCTAATAAAAATAACAGCATTTTAGATTAATTTTGATAGTTGTGAGCCCTCTTGAGAATTCAAAGTATTCACCAGTAATTTTATGAGATAAAATTTATATATAAAAATATATAAATACATTAATACTTGCAGAACAAAACATAGAAACATTTAGTTTTGTTACCTCTAATTTATAAGCAGGTTCAACAGGAAAAGGTTCTGTAAGAAAACTTTCAATTGTCTTAGGTTCAGAATTTTTTTTCTAAAAGGAAACAAATGGATATTGATACTTTCATGCAACATGTAAAATACAAAATATTCACCTTTTAAATAAATATTACAATACTTTCAGTAGTACTGATGAAAATTTAAACTGTTTGTAACTACCTGGGTTACTTGGAGTGCTTGTGGGGAACAAAACAAAAAAAATCCCTAAAAAATTTCATGATTTATATGTAAAGAAGGACGCAAAAAAAAGTATTAGTAAAGAATATTTTGGACAGGGAGAGAAATACGTAATTAAATCACTTCTTTAAAAAAATATGTTAAAGATACAACAGTAAACTAAATACATTTAAAAATATTAAAATTTGCTTTGAAAATAATTAAATCTGCTTTGAACCAATTGTCTATGGAATATATTTTAGAAAAACATGCCAAAAATGGGGAAAAAATTTTCTCTTTAATTTTGTTCATTATTATCATCAATATGTGAGAAATAGATTAATTTTGAAAAAAAAAATTATTTTAAACAAAGTAACTATTTTTAATATTTTTACATACAAGGAAAATGTTAATAGATTACAGTAAATTTTGCTCAAATTACAGCAAAAAAATCAAGAGCATAATTTTTTGGATAGATATAATAAGATAATACAACAGTATTAGAATTTACCAGTGGTGTGCAGTAGGTTTTCATGCAGGGTGTGCAGAGAACATGGATTTTCCAATAAATCTTTAATTATTGAGACATCTGAGTTCTCCATTTTCAAATGGTTTATTTATTATGAATATAAATTTAAAGATTACAATAAATAAAGTATTTACCTACGAGTAGTCGAGTTATACCTATAAAAACAGCTAAACATGAGAATTCTACTAGCCCTGAAGCGAAAATCATGTCTTTTATTGCATGGTGCCATTTTGGAGTCGAAAAAGCAAAGCTTCAGGCTTCCACTAAAAACTTATATGTTCAGCAAACGTAGCACCACATGGCGCCCACCGCTGCGGTGCCTCATCCGGATGCTGCTCATGGATGCCGACAAACCGAACGTCTATTCCACGTACAGACGATTTCGCTGCACGCTGTCACAATAGAGCGAACTGTTTCTTGTTCGGTCATTGGACTAAGTTATATTTATTAATTTTTTTTAACATTTGGAAAGCATATATTCTGCTAAAAACATCTTCACAATTTTTAAAAACAAAACCAGGGATATGGTGTTACAGATATACCTTATATACTGTCTGTAAGACACAATGAATGGTAAAATTGGGACTGTTCTGTTAAAATTCGTTTCTTTAAAACAAAATGACGCTGTTTTTCAGCTAATTATTTTGATAAATATAATACCTCACTGAAATTACTTTACCACACTAAAGCATTTCACTTTATATTGATGAAATACTTCTTTTATATTTCCATGAAAACAAAATCTTACGATATATAAATTTAAACATTAACCGTCTGCAAAATCGTATGGCCAGTTAATCAGTTAAAAAACCAAAAGCACGTAAGTCCCCGCTCTAATACAACGCTTAATAAACCGTAACTTTGGATGATTCTGAATGCCAAGTGCAGGAAAAATAGCTGCACTTGCCTCAGCACCATAGTATGCTGTTCTTCTCCAGTAGCCCATACATATAAAGCGTGATTTTCAATTTAGTGCACAGTGCGTACACATCAGAACTTCCTATGTTTGTTTGTGTGCTACGTGGTGCAGTACCTAGAACCGCACGCACTGCGGGAATACAAGCAAGCAAATCCACATAATATTTGAATATATTACAAATAATATTTATTGTATGCCATATAAAGATAGGTAGACATAGGTGCAGAAAATTATTGTCCCTCATAATTTTGCCAGGGTGTGCAGTGCACACCCTGCACATATGGACTTGTACAGTACACCACTGGTATTTACCCTAATTTCTTGCCTATAATCTGCAGATTATACGTCAAAAACTCTAAATATTCATCTAATGCAAATTATACACCGCCGTGTATTTGCTGTTAAAAATTATTTTTATAATAAAATTTACAAATATCTTTCAAGGGTATCTGCCAAAATAAAAATTTTCAAATCCATGACTTTTCATGACTTTCCCTGATTTAGCAGATCATTTTCCATGACTTTAAAAAGCTTTCGTTAAAGTATATATGAATAAAACTTCTGATGTACATACAAATAAAATATATGCTTTTAGAGAAATTACAAGAATTTTATCATAAAAAAAACTATAAACTTACTTTATAAGTGTTAATAAACTCACATACATAAAAATAAATTGTTGTATCTACATACCTAAGTTTAATCATATAGCAATTTTTCAATCAAAATGTTTCCAATTTGAATTCAGGGTACTTTGGTATTATCCAGGTGACCATGAATAATAGCCAAATATAACCCTATAATTTTTATATACAATATCCCTAGAGATAAACTTATATTTTGTGCAAAAATCTTAACTAATTTTTATTAAAAAATAATTATTATTATATTAATAAAATTTTAATCTACAATTTAAGAAAAAACCAGAATAATATACATTTACCCACCCATTAAGCTTTCTTGCTTTGAGTTTCCTTGGTGAACAAATTTTACTTGGCAATAGGGTCAATAGGATAATACATAAATACCAAACTCAGTAACTTCAGCCAAATGACAAGTAAAAATAGAATTAAACAATTCAATGCATTTTTTTTTTTAATCGGTAGTTTAGCGGATCCATGACTTTCCATGACTTTTACTCATTTTACTTGAAAAATCATGACTTTCCATGACAAAATTAATCCATTGTCTAAATCCATGATTTTCCATGACTCTCCAGGTGCACGGAAACCATGAATATGCATTGGACAAACCAATTTCGGGCTTCACAGAATTGAAATAAGAAGAATTAAGAAAAAATTTTGGAAAAGGAGAAATAATTCACAATTTTATTTCTTTGGAAATCTAGAGATGGTTTGGGAGAAAAAACCCAGTCATTATTAGTTAGTATTGTAAAGAAGACATTTTCAGAAATAAATCCTGAATCACAAAAAACATTACAATAATTCAAAATGCAATCTCGAACCTGCATAGACGACACCGCTTCCTCAGCAGAAATTCCTTTGTTTAAAAGCTTCTGAAGCTTTCTTTCTCGGCGCATTTCTTTAGCTTTCCGACACGGTTTATTAGGCTCTGTTTTTAAATAAAATAAATAATAGATTAAATACTCAAATACAATTCAAATGAAAATAAAAATTATAGAATCAGAAAGAAAATAACATCTCAATGCAATATAAATACTCCAATTATCTTCAAGGAACTATTTTTTAATGACATTTATTATTCTCATATTTTCAATAAAACAGCTATAGATTTATAACTATACATAATTATAACAATAATTAATAAAAAACTTAATGATATTTAATATTATTAGTATCATATTTGTTTACATTATAAATTTTGTAAATTCCATCACAGGCAGGGTTAGAAAACAATCATGATTTTTTTTTTTTTTTTTTTTTTTTTAAAATCAGATTTACTTGATTTAAATCAGATTTTTTTTCCTGATTTGAATCGGATTTTTTTTTTATTTTTTTCTGAATACTAATTTTAATTGTTGTTTTTATGTTTGTTGCAATATACATAGAATAGTTTGTAATAAGAAGTAACATTTTATCTATGTAGTATATTCTACACACTGATTACCTAAAATTAAATATATAATTTTTAATCTAAATACATTTCATTATTTTGTAATTGGATAGTGCAAACTCAATAAGATGTAAATTTAAAGAACAAATTAAATATTCTTTTAATGCAAACTACTTATTTAAAAAAACAAATCACACTTCAATATTTTTTAAGCACTGAATTACAGATTTAATTGTTTCAATAAAAAACTTGTTTTGATGCCGTATCCACTCCTAATGGGTTAACGAAGGCTAGAATGAACAATACTAAAAGACGAAAACTGTCTTTCCATTCCGGCAGATGAAGCCACGGCTGTTGTTATTTGGTAAACAAACTGGGTTTCAAGTTCTGTAATACTCTCTTTACCTCCCATAACATAAAATGAATTCCACTAGTCATAACTAGTCATTGTACCTACCCCTACTCCATACTTTCTGATAACAACCCCTCAATTCTTGGAAAGCACATGCTATCTATTGACACTTATTTACTTATTGGTATTACTGTGCTGACTGATTCCCAATTTTCCTGTCTTTGGAACATAGGTTTTAAAAGAAGTGAAAAAAAAAAATGATTTAAATCAATAATTTTTTTTTTTCAAAAAAAAAAAAAAAAAAAAAAATCAACCGATTTAAATCAACTTATTTAAATCATGAAAACCCTGATCACAGGCTATAATATTTAAAAGGGAAAGTAACATAAGGCTCACAGTTTGGCCATTCTTGATTAAGGTTATTTAGCGGGATATTAGAAGAATATGAATGCTAAACAATAATCTAAATGATTGCATAATAAAAAAAGTTATACAAACTACGTTAAAATGTTCAATGTATTTCAATAAGCTATATAACAGGGGTAGGCAACGCAAGGAATTTATTGCATCAAGAGGCGAATTTTACAAGCAATTAGAAAATAAGGATTGGCTAATCGACCTCGGATTTCTGACAGATATAATGGCAAAGTTGGATGAATTAAATTTAAATATACAAGGGAAAAATCAGCATATCGCTGAAATGATTAGTGCAGTAAATGCATTCAAATGCAAGTTAGTATTATTGAAATCCCATCTACTGAAAAAATCATTATCACATTTCCAAAATATAAAATATACTGTTGAGAGTTTAAACTTGAATAATGAAAATTTTACTGCTACATCATATTTAGAAATTATAGATAAGCTAATAGAAGAGTTTTCTTCTAGATTTAAAGATTTTGCAGCATTAGAACCCGTTCTAAGATTTTTCATAAATCCATTCAATGTTACTGAAGATGATGTCCTTGAAATAGTTTCAGTGTATTTCGAGCTTCATAATATCCTAGAATTAGAAATAATAAACTTGCAAAGTGATATTATTTTAAAAGCGCATAGTAATGATAAAATGTTTTGGAACTTAGTCGATGAAAATAAGTATCCTATTTTAAGGAAATGTGCGCTAAAAATTTATTCATATTGTGCAACAACATACAATTGCGAGTCTTTGTTCTCAAATATGAAATATTTGAAATCAAAATACCGAACAAAGCTTAATGGCTCACATTTAGATAATTGTTTAAGGACCGGGAACTCTAAATATATCCCCAATTATAAGAAATTAGCTGAAAATATGGACACCCAAGTTTCACACTGAATTATATGTATCATTATGTATGACATCAACAAAATAAAGCTATAAAAAATCTGGGGGTTTTTTTTAATGCCTATTTATACCTGTTGATTATCTGTAAAATATGCACCCTCAATGATTTTCAAATTTAGTATTGCGCCCTTAAGGACAAACAGGTTGCCGACACCTGCTATATAATATAGTGATACTCACGAGATTTAGTAGGTGAAGCTGCAGTTTTTTGACTAGAATCAGAACTTGAAGGCATAACAAGGGGTTCTGATGTGGATATATCTTTGTCTTGTTGGGACAAGTTTTCAGTACTTTCTTGAGATGTGGGTTCTGGAAAAAAATAAATTACAGTTCATAAATAATATAGCACTCATTTTTAGCTAACAATTAACTGCTTAAAACAGATTAAATATTTTTATTTTTTAATAGAAATTTGAAAACGACTATAAATAAAAAATGAATAAATAAAATCATAAGCTAAACATTTAACTAACTCTATGTTCAAGAAAAAATGCAATCTACCCATTGAATTAACCCCTATTTTAAATTTACAAAAAAATTGAATTTTACAATGCCTTTACAAGACTATAAATGCACACACAAAAAAAATTAAAATAAAGAAAAAAGTTTACTAATAGGCAATAATCTTTCACACACGGTGTATTATCTTGAAAAATAAAGCATTTCCTGCCAGAAAAACATCTCCTGAAATATTAATTATGATCTCTTCTCGGCAAAAGAATAGACATGAAAATTCATTAAGTCTTTACTTTCATTTATGCTAAATAGACTCCAAAGTCTTAAAAACAGTAACTGTGCTGAATTGGTCCTTATAAATGAAACAATAAATGATCTTATAACAGATAGAAAAACAAGTTCTTTATACAAGGTATCTGCCAAAATAAAATTTTTCAAATACATGACTTTTCATGACTTTCCCTGATTTAGCAAATCATTTTCCACGACTTTAAAAAACTTTCGTTAAAAGTATATATGAATAAAACTTCTGACGTACAAACAAATAAAATATATGCTTTTAGAGAAATTACAGGAATTTTATCATAAAAAAACTGTAAACTTACTTTATAAGTGTTAATAAAATCACATACATAAAAATAAATTGTTGTATCTACATACTTAAGTTTAATCCTATAGCCATTTTTCGATCAAAATGTTTCCAATTTGAATTCAGGGTACTTTGGTATTATCCAGGTGACCACGAATAATAGCCAAATATAACCCTATAATGTTTATATACAATATCCCTAGAGATAAACTGATATTTTGTGCAAAAATCTTAACTCTTATTAAAAAATAATGAATATTATATTAATAAAATTTTAATCTACAATTTAAGAAAAAACCAGAATAATATACATTTACCCACCCATTAAGCTTCCTTGCTTTGAGTTTTCCTGGTGAACGAATTTTACTTGGCAATAGGGTAAATAGGTTAATACATAAATACCAAACTCAGTCACTTCAGCCAAATGACAAATAAAAATAGAATTAAACAGTTCAATGCATTTTTTTTAATCGTTAGTTTAGCGAATCCATGACTTTTACTCATTTTGCTTGAAAAATCAAGACTTTCCATGACAAAATTAATCCATTGTTTAAATCCATGATTTTCCATGACTTTCCAGGTCCGCAGAAACCATGTTTATATGTATTACACACAATTTTTTAAAAATTTTTACAAAAATATCAACTGATTTAAATCATGCCAACCCTGCTTTCAATAACTGTAAAATGGCTTACCAATATTCATACTCTCGATATCTAACTTCTTTATTTCAGTAACTTTTTTCATATCCCTTAGAGCCTGCTCAGGAACTTCTGATACATCCATTGCTAATTCCCCACTTTCAGAAGGTTGAGAAGAAACACTCTGGAAATAAAATATTTCATATTAATAATAATTATCTATGTTAGTTTATTTGCAAAGTATTTAACATTTTTATGTTTCGCTGCATTTTTCACATTTTCTAAAATTTTTTCTCTTGCACACATTGTATTTCAAAAACTATATGAAACTAGCATATAGCCCATCATATAACGGGATTAGTAAAATTTTTAATATTCCAGAACTGTTAAGTCAGGCATGAAAGTAGACAATGACAAAAAAAGCTGAACTTCCCCGGGTAATGATTACATTTTCTCTTACATAACTCTTTTTAACAATGATTCAGTACTACATACAGGAATGTTGCGCTCCTTCAAGTATTTCGGAGCAGCAAACAAAATTTGTAGTACGAGAACGAATTTTCGTAGCAGCCAAAATGCAGATTTGGAGCAAGATAGTGTTTTTGTAGCAGTTAAACTAACAATTTAAAAGATAAACCGTAGTTTTTGAGGAGTCTGCCTAATAATTTAGAATGATTGGTTGGTAGCATTTGGAGCAGCCAAATATTCAATAATTGCTGATATATTTTGTTGGTTTGGTACATGCAATATATAGTACGTAATTGCTATAGTACGTTGAGCCAATCAGTATGCGTAGTCATATCTTCGACAGCATACATCTCAGCGAAAGCACGCGGTAGAAGATACTGATTTCAACCAGGATTGCAACCCCCCCCCATTTTCCAATAACGAATTCTCGATGGATTTGCTTTGATCTCAGAAACAATTGTAAAGGCTGGCAAAAAAGCGGATTTCTGCTTAAAAGCAGAAAACTTTCATGCCTGGTAAGTGCCCAATAAGGCAGGTAAGAAATGGTTTGTTTTTTGACTGAGAACTATCTGGTTCACTCTCAATAATTTATTTATCGTCATACTCCTCTAGAGTATCTCGATGCTGTAATGCAACTTAGAATCACATGGAATTCATTTAGTCAAACCGTGTGGTTATGTATAATAAACAAACACACCAAAGAACAAACTTCTTCATTTCCAACTATATATAAATTAAAATTAGATATTTATGAGTCCGTGAAATAGACTCCTAGACTTATATGAAAAGAATTTATTGCTAATACCGGTGGTAAAAGTTTCATTGCAACAAAAAATAATCGATGATTCAATTTAAAATTATCACGTATGTACCTAATCTATTATTTAAGCCAAATATAAAAGAAAATCATTTACGTCATATCTAAGTTCAGTGATAAAAGATATTATAATAGTGTAGACGATATTTAAATAGTTTAAAATATGAAATGATTAAATGAGATGTTTAAAGGAATGACGTCACAATGCTAGAAAAAATTGTTATTTTTACCTATTTATTAAGTGATAAATGGATAAATTGAATCGCCTGCTCTTAACCGGAGTAAATAGGACTTGAAATAATGGCATTAAACTTTCGAAAAGGAGCGAAGGGGTGGATTTCGAACGTTTTAAAGACGACAGTATTTTTTGCTGTGATAGGTAGCATATTTATACAAATTTATTTTAGAATTGGATCGATAGTTTAGGAGAAGATAAACTTTATTCGCTTTAATTGGATGCCTCTATCCATTCCAGGTCCAACCGCTTCATAAATTGGAGAACAGACGGACAGATAACTTAGGCTATTATTACTATATAGGGGATATTTTGATGAAATTGGGTAGATATGTTCAGTTTGTTGTGTACTTATATCTCAAATTAATTTGAATGTAAAATAATTGTATAATATATTTACAAATACCTTTAAAAAATATTACTTTTTTAAAAAATCTGAATCAGTTTTGGCATGATTTAAATCATTTGATCAATCATTGATTCAATTAATTTAAATCAATTGATTTAAATAAGTTGATTTTTAATAAATCATTGATTTAAATGATTTTTTTACATTTCTTTTAAAACCTATATTCCAAAGACAAGAGAATTGGGAATCAAAGAGCAATCATAAAAAAAAGTAAATAAGTGTCAATAGATAAAATGTGCTTTCCAAGAATTGAGAAGTTTTTATCAGAAAGTATGGAGTAGGGGTAGGTACAATGACTGATTAGGACTGGTGGAATTCATTTTATTTAATGGGTGGTAAGAGTTTCAAGAAAAATATTATAATTTAAGTTATTTATAAATTTAAAAACTTCTAATTTGCTATTCCTTTAGCAGTTTTCTAATATTTAGAATATATTTAATTATATAGAAATATAAATAAAAAGCATAAATATTCCTACTTTATAATAGCATTAAATGGGCAGTGGTAAACAAACTTAACACCAAAATATATGGTGAAAGAAATTAAACTAATTATATTTAATAATCTCAAGGAATTTCTTTTCTTAAATCAATCTTATTTCAAAAATATTTTACCTTTACTATAAATAAATGGCCAGTACAGAGTCTTAAATCCTTGTGTTACTTATTTTTTAGCAAGGTTGGCATGATTTAAATCAGTTGATTTTTTTGAAAAAATCATTGATATAAATAATTTTTTTACATTTCTTTTAAAACCTATATTTCAAAGACAGGAGAATTGGGAATCAATCAGCACAGAAATACCAATAAGTAAATAAGTGTCAATAGATAGCATGTGTTTTCCAAGAATTTAGGGGTGTTATCAAAAAGTATGGAGTAGGGGTAGTACAACGATGGAATTCATTTTACGCAATGGGAGGTAAAGAGAGCATTACAGAACTTGAAATCCAGTTTGTCTACCCAATAACGACAGCCGTGGCTTCATCTGCCGGAATGGAAAGACAGTTTTCTTCTTTTGGTATTGTTCATACTTAACCAATTAGGAGTGGATAGAGCATTGAAAGTAGTGTTTTTATTGAAAAATTTAAATCCATAATTCGTTACTTAAAAATATATTGAAATAATTGTGATTTTTTGTTTTTTAAATAAATAGTTTGCATTAAATGAATATTGGTTCTTTAAATTTACATCTTATTGAGTTTGCATTACCCAAATACAAAATAATAGAATGTATTGAGATTAAAATTTATATATTTAATTTTAGGTAATCAGTGTGTAGAATAAACTAGATAGATAAGATGTTACTTCTTATAACAAACTATTCCACGTATATTGCAAAAAAATATAAAAACACTACAATAATTAAAATTAGAGTTCAGAAAAAAATCAAATAAATCAGATTTAAATTTTTAAAAAAATTTGATTTAAATCCAATAAATCTGATTTTTTTTTTAATCTTTTTTTTAAATCATGATTTTTTCCCAACCCTGATATGAATCATATTCAATAAAAAAAAAAAGTATTAATCTTGTTAAAATGCTTCAGTTTGAGGTAAAAGTTCAAAATATACTATATACTTTTTCATAACAAGTTGAATTTTGTTTCTGGCACCAATATCTTGTGCCTTCATCAGAATCCTACACATAGGAGTATAAGTAAAATTTTGATTTTAAAATAGGAAGCAAATCTATTAATGTTTTTTAGTACCATAATTTCGTACATATAGTCCGCACACTATCTGCTGGTTGTTCATTGCTCAAATCATCAAATTCGAATGAAGGTGTAAAAAAAGCATGTTGGCGAACGGCCGATGATCAAACAAAAGCACGACTCAAGAGATGACAAGAAAACATTGTATCGTTTTGGTAAAAAACCATGAAAAAAGCCCATAAAGTAGAATGAATCAGTAGTAGCAAGTAGCACAATCTTAAACTATGTCCACAGTGACATGGATGTATGTAGCTGTTCGGATTCGGCTTTAAGCTAAAGGTCAAACACACAAACGAACAAACTTCTTAATTTTCAAAGATATATAAATTAAATGCTAGGTATTTATCAGTCCGTGAAATAGACTCCTAGTCTTTCTTGGTGATAAAATTTTCATGGCAACAAAAAATAATCGACGTAAATCATTGACGTAATATCTAAGTTCAATGATATAACGTATGAAAATAAGGCATAATTTAAATAATTTAAAATAAGAAATGATTCAATGTGATGGTTAAAGGAATGACGTCATAATGTTAGAAAAAATGTTATTTTTACCTATTTATTATGGGATAAATTGATAAATTTAATCGCCTGCTCTTAACCGGGGAAAATAGGAGTTGAAACAATGGCATTAAAAGCTCGAAAAGAGGGGAAGGGGTGGATTTCGAACGTTTTAAAGAAGGTAGTATTTTTCGCTGTGATAGGAAGCATATTTATACCAATTTATTTTAGAATCGGATCTATAGTTTAGGAGAAGATAAACATTACTCTCTTTGAATTTTGCTAACTATGGATGCCTCTATCCATTCCAGGTCCAACCGCTTCATAAAATCGAGGACAGACGTACAAATAACTTAGGCTATTATTATATAGGGGATTCATTATGACTTTAAAACATTGTCACAGTTTTACTGCTGATTTCAAGCTGAAAGTAATTCCGAAGGTTGACGAGAAGGCAGTAAGTTTGGTTTGGAGTGCTACAGTACTTTTTGCAACACGAGGGCTAATGAGACCGGGACGTACAGCTTAAAGCCGATTCTGAAAGGCTACAAACATCCATGTCACTGTGGGATTCGAATCCACGAACTTCGGTACCGAAGAACAGCACCCTAACCAATCGGCCATCATTCAGTGAGAAGGCAGTAAGAAATTGGTGCAAGCAAAAAGAAACGTTAAAAATATGAGAAGAAAGTGATCTAATCATCATGGAAAAATACAATGACCTGCATTAGAAGACGATTTACATAGCTGGTTTCTCAAACAAAGAAATGTAGGCCGTTCTGTTTCTTTCGTTAAAATTCTTCTCCTAGGCTATGGCAGAAGAAATTATTTCAAATTTTAAAAGTGAAATTAATTTAGTCTCATCTAGACTTTTCGGCACTCTACTGTACTTAGGTTTTTATTCTTAAAATGATTTACAGGGTATCTGCGAAAATAAAATTCTTCTAATCCATGACTTTTCATGACTTTCTCCGATTTAGCAGATCATTTTCCATGACTTTTTTAAAAGGCTTTCGTTAAAGTATACATGAATAAAACTTCTGATGTACATACAAATAAAATGTATGCTTTTAGAGGAATTACAGGAATTTTATCATGAAAAAACTATAAACTTACTTTATAAGTGTTAATAAACTCACATACATAAAAATAATTTGTTGTATCTACATACCTAAATTTAATCCTATAGCAATTTTTCAATCAAAACGTTTCCAATTTGAATTCAGGGTACTTTAGTATTATCCAGGTGACCACAAATAATAGCCAAACATAACCCTATACTATTTATATACAATATCCCTAGAGGTAAACTTATATTTTGTGCAAAAATCTTAACTAATTTTTATTAAAAAATTATTATTATATTAATAAAATTTTAATCTACAATTTAAGAAAAAACCAGACTAATATCCATTTACCCACCCATTAAGATTAACGTACAAAAAATCACAGAATTTAGATTTCATAATAAAATCCTGTACAGCGAAGAAAAAGAAACAAGCCTGGATGTGGCGTTTCACCAATGATTGTGTCAAGATTCGGCAATAAATTTTTAAAGAATTTTATATACAATGATTTGAGACAACAACACAATGACAAAATGTGTGCGACTGTGTAAGGTATTTTACAATAAGCACACTGTGAAGGATCTTCACCCAGCAAGAGATGGGCATGGGTGAGTCTGCAATGACCCACTTGTAGACAAGTGAGTATTACGTCTTGTCTCCTAGAAGGTAGTTGGGACCAATTAGTTATCTTTCTTTTAATTTCTCGTAATTTATTTGATGACACGTTATTCCAACAGTCCTGCCATTTAGTATGTATTAATTCTTTGATGTAATTTTTTAAATCTGATTAAGGAATACCAGATTTTGCAGCTTTATCTACAAGTTCGTTGCCTTTGATGCCGACGCGAGCGGGAATCCAGCTAAAAATTAACGAGATTCCCATGGATGTAAGGTTAATTATTGCAGAAAGTATTTTCAAAATGAGAGGGTTCTGAGTATCAGGAGAGAACAAAGAGTGTAAAACACTCTGCAAATTTACATTTTTTAACGAATATTTTTGCTAAGTGCTTATCACCTGCTATTCTCTAAACAATTTCAGAGTAATGTATGCATTATCTTTGTATACTAAATAAGATTAAAATAAGAAATTCAAAATAAATAAAACTAAAAATACTCACTCTTTCTTGTTCACCATAAGTTAGGAATTTATGAACTTTCTTTAACACTTTCTTTTGGGATCTGGACAGGGTAAACCTTTTAGCTTCACACCTAATCAGAAAAAAAAAATATAGTAACAGACAAAGAATTTAATCTAAAAAACTGTAGCGATTTTAGCTAATCACTGACAAATATTCCATTATTAAAATCTGAAATAGGTCTTTATATATTTTTTAATCTGGATACGGAAACCTTTTAACTTCACACCTAATAAAAAAATTTTTTTTTAATTTCATCTAAAAACCACAGTGGTGGCAGCTGATCACTGGATAAAGAACAATAAATTTTCATTAAAATCTGAAATAGGCCTTAATATATATTTCTTTTATTTACATATCTAACTCAAAGCCATAAACACTGCAATTCAGTGATGAAGATGTGCATAAGAATATGTATGCCTGGAAAATTTTAGACTAATATACAAGGTTGCCATGATTTAAATCAGTTGGTTTAAATCATGATTTAAATCAGTTGATTTTTTTGAAAAAATCATCAATTTAAATCATTTTTTTTCACTTCTTTTAAAACCTGTATTCCAAAGATAGGAGAATTAGGAATCAGTCAGCACAGTATTACCAATAAGTAAATAAGTGTAAATAGATAGCAAGTGATTCCAAGAATGGAGGGGTTGTTATCAGAAAGTATGGAGTAGGGGTAGGTACAATTATGGATTATGACTGGTGGAATTCATATTATGTAATGGGAGGTAAAGAGAGTATGACAGAACTTGAAATCCAGTTTGCCTACACAATAACAACAGCCGTGGCTTCGTCTGCCGGAATGGAAAGACAATTTTCTTATTTTGGTATTGTTCATTCTAGCCTTCGTAACCCATTAGGAGTGGATAAAGCATCAAAGCGAGTGTTTTTATTGAAACAATTAAATCCATACTCCGGTGCTTAAAAGATATTCAAATAATTGTGATTTGTTTTTTTAAATAAATAATTTGCATTAAAAGAATATTTAATTTGTTCTTTAAATTGACATCTTATTGAGTTTGCACTATCCAATTACAAAATAATGGAATGTATTTAGATAAAAATTTATATATTTAATCTTAAGTAATCAGTGTGTAGAATATAATAGATAAGATGCGACTTCTTGTAACAAACTATTCTATGTATAGTGCAAAAAAACATAAAAACAACAATTAAAATTAGTATTCAGAATAAAATCAAAGAAATCTGATTTAAATCAAATAATTTTTTTTTTTTAAATAGGATTTTTTTTCCAACCATGCTAATATGTCAAGAGGTATGTAAAAACAAGTGTTAGTGAATAACATTTAATGGGGAGGGAGAGAAAATTAAATCACTCCTATAATAATAATAATAATAAAATATTTTTAAAAATGTTTTAAAGATATGAAAGTATGTTAGACACATTTAAAAGGATTAAATTTTACTATGAAAAAAGTTTAATTAGCTAAAATCATAATAATTATTTTTTTAAATAACGACAAGTATTAAATTTCTTTTATTAATAAATATGGCAACTATGCACCGATGCTTTTTCTGTACTTTTGTCCATGTTCAATGAAAATGATATCATTGCTAATAAACAATTTAATCACTAGGTTAGTACTGGTGTGTGCAGGGTTGGCATGATTTAAATCAGTTGATTTATTTTTTAAAAAATCATTGATTTAAATCATTTTTTTTCACTTCTCTTAAAACCTACATTCGAAAGACAGGAGAATTGGGAATCCGTCAGCACAGAAATACCAATAAGTATATAAGTGTCAATAGATAGCATGTTTTCTAAGAATTGAGAGGTTGTTATCAGAAAGTATGTAGTAGGGGTAAGTACAATGACTAGTTATGACTAGTGGAATTCATTTTATGTAACTGGGGGGTAAAGAGAGTATTACAGAACTTGAAATCCAGTTTGTCTACCAAATAACAACAGCCATCACATTATCTGCTAAAATGGAAAGACAATTTTCTTTTTTTGGTATTTTTCATTCTAACCTTTGTAACCAATTAGGAGTGGTTACGACATCAAAACTAGTGTTTTTATTGAAACAGTTAAATCCATAATTCGTTGCTTAAAAAGTATTGAAATAATTGTGAATTTTTTTTTTTTAATAGTTTGCATTAAATGAATATTTAATTTGTTCTTTAAATTGACATCTTATTTAGTTTGCACCATCCAATTACAAAATAATGAAATGTATTTAGATTAAAATTTATGTATTTAATTTTAGGTAATCAGTGTATAGAATATACTAGATAGATAAGATGTTACTTATAACAAATTATTCTATGTATATTGCAAAAAATATAAAAACAACGATTAAAATTAGTATTAGGAAAAAAATCAAAGAAATCCGATTTAAATCAAAGAAATCCGATTTAAATCAAATAAATCAGATTTTTTTTATTTTTTTTTTTAAATCATGATTTTTTTCCAACCATTCTAATATGTCAAGAGGTATGTAAAAACAAGTATTAGTGAATAACATTTAAAGGGGAGGGAGAGAAAATTAAATCACTCCTATAATAGTAAAATATTTTTAAAAATGTTTTAAAGATATGAAAGTATGTTAAACACATTTAATAGGATTAAATTTTACTATGAAAAAAGTTTGAGTGCTAAAAAGTACTTACACAAATGAAATATAAAATATTATTAGCTAACATTTAATTACCTTATTGTGTACTGAGGACAACAGGTGCGATTCATAGTAGGTTTATAGCAATATTTTCCACTCCTAAAAGAAAGAGGAAGTCCATTCTAAATATCTAAATTATTTGATAATAGTTGTTGTTACAAATTTAAACATATAAGAACTAAACTTTCTTAAAAACTATATAAAATTCATTTTATAGTTACAAACTTTAAATAAAAACCAGTTTCTATTATTTTTTATTCTTAATTTTTCTAATTTTGCAGTCATTTTCAAATATTAAAATAGTTATTAAAATAGAGTAACGATAAGCTAACTTCTAAATTAATATCTCTCATTTATAAAAGATGTGACGAATTCAATGATCTCGAGTGAAGAGGTAGCGTGAAGAAAAATCACAGTCACGATAAAATTGGAAATCACTATAAAATCGGAGTAAATACTGTTATATATACAACGGGATTCTAACTCTCCCCAAAACAAGTAGAAATGTAGAAGATTTTTGGCTGGCACTGAATTGCCACAACGATGAGAGTCAGGAAAATAAAAGATTAAATCATCTCACAAATGGGGAGGTTCTTCTGCAAGGCAACCCAATCTATCCCCCGTTCGGTATCCGAGACCCTGCGGCTTCTTATAGGAGCGGTTTTTACGAGTCTCCTGAATGCAATCACTAAAAAGCTGGCTCAGGTCAAAAGACTGGAAATCCTCCACGAGATTGAAGCACCTACGTAAAAAAATGTCGAAAAGCCCCGAATCACAAAATTATAGGTTTTTTATACCTGGGGGTCAGTTATGGTCCTGCCAACCATTTTTTCGGTCAGTTACGATTCCAGTTACCTGAGAACTCCAGCTAAGGTTACAGCTAGTTTTTCTTTAGTTGAATTCTCATGCACTAGCTGTCCCAATTCCGGAATTCCCGAGGATTCATTAACGTAAACCGATATGGGCGTAATGCTTATTCAATCCTATTAACATCCCAGACTCTGCGACGCCATGGTATTGTAAACTGGTCAATAAGTGGGATTTCCGATCAGCTGATTTGGAGCGTGCTCTGAACAAAGGGGAGTCTTCACAAAGAGGAAAGATGAAATACTCTGAATTTGGCACAATCGAAGGATCACCTAATTTTTAAATGAAGTGGCTTGTTGAATCACAATTAGCTTTGGGATTTGTCATTGCTATATACACTCAAACCTGTTTTTGTGCAGTTTTTTTTGTGCAATTTTTTTTGTGTGGTAAATAAAAATTTCAATCAAATTGAACATAATTGACGAAGTTATCAATAATGACATCAGCGGCGATGGGTTTAATAGTTTTAGTGAAAATGATCTTGTCAAAATGATTCAGGATGACACCGTACGGGAAGATGAAATTATAAATTACGTAACAGATGTTACTGATGAGCAAGAAGAACCCGATCAGATGACAGCAGATAAAATCTATGCAGGACTCCAACTCTGTCATAAATTAGAATGTCATTTTCTTTCAATCGATACCAATTCTGAAAGAACTTCAAAATTCCAAAAGGAGCTTCAGTCGTGTATATCTTGCTACCAGGACATATACAAGCATCTAGTGAAACAACAGTCGTCACAAAAACTAATCACTGACTATATGGTACCTGAAAAAAAGTCAACTCTAAATGAGTGCGAGATAGTATCTTCAAGTGACAAAAGCGATTTTGAACCAGTTTATCACAGGAAAGTTTGAGTATTGTCAGACTGCAAAGGATAATGTTTATACGTTTTGAAAAGTTTTATGTGTACAAAATAATCACATAATATGTAAATAAAATATTTAAAAATGTTCGCAAGTGTATTTTTAAAATCATTCCAAAACATGTCACAAAATTCCAGGTACGTACTAGTTATTTCGTAAGGTTTTGAGTTATTTTAAACGTGAGATTTTTTTTATGTAGTCCCTATTCACCGCATAAAAAAAAATTTTTTTTAATTGTGTTACGAAAACTATAATTTATAGCTATTCGTAAAGTTTTGTGCAATTTTTTATCCGTTTTTTTTTTATGTTAACCCTTAAAAAAAATATAGTTAATTCCCCTCACAAATTATAAGTTAAAAGACCCCAAAATATTTCCTCAAAGTACGTTTAATGCTAAAGTAATTAAAAAATTTAGTGGTGGAAACTAATTGAAATGCGTGTTAGGAATGGAGATATGATAGATTCTTGCCACTTTATGGTAGCCCTAAACTACTGCCCAGCTAGCTGTATATCACTGGAGCGAGTGTTCTCTACATGTTAGTTGGTTTGGTCGAAACTTAAAAACAGTTTAGGAACACAAAAAGCATTGAAGTTAGTATTTTATACATGAAATCTTTGACCTTTTCTTTATGGATTTCACAGATAATTTTTTTTTTCAAAATTGTTATGTTGGATGTACCATAGATTTGCAAATATTTTTCTGAATTTTGATAGACTGTATATCTATTTCGACAGAATAATTCTTTAAATCTGAAAGAGGGTAAAAAAAAAACTAAGATAACAGTTTCTGAGAATAAATATAAATATTACCTATTTTTAAAAAACCTAATAAAACCAACTTCAGAATGGGCTTTATTGGTTTTTTAGACTGGGTTTTAATCAGAAAAACCCGCCTTGGTTTTTTGGGGGGTAGGTGGGTATTTTGCAACCCTGCTTGAAAATGAACCTTGTAAATATTTAAAATAATATCATGTATATATATATATGTAAACCATTTTTTATAACACTCCTTCACAAGGAGAAAGCTCAACAGCTATAAGTAATGAGAATGCAGTCGGGCTTCATATTTAAGAGAACCCAGAAGTCTAATTTTAAAACTTTCAGAGCGGCATCACCGCACATCTATCCTTCTGGACAATATACAATCAAAAGCCACAGAGTTCACTCTGCTCTGACAGAAGTGCATCAAAGAGCACTGACAACAAGAATTTTCCCACAACAAAAACAGCTTAATAAGCGAATTAAATGCAATATCAGCAAAACGCGATATCATGTTTTGCCACCAGCTTGAAAACTGCTCTATAGAAAGGAAGTTTACAGTTTTATGACAGAAAGGAATGTTAAGTGGAAAATACTCCGTTGAATAAACCATTTAAAGGCTGGTAAAGATATTTAAATGAATTAAAATGGGAGAGAGAAGGTTTTTGAAGAAATATTAAAGTTAAATAATTTTAATATATTACAGATATATATATATATACACATAAATTCTTTACCTTCTCCACCCTCGGTCAATAAGGTTTTGATAATCTAGAGGAGTCAATGTATGAACCCACATTCCTAAAATAAAAAAATATACAAACAAATAAAAATGTAAGATTGTAAAATATGAATTAACAAAAATAGCTAACAATACACAAAACTAATACATTATAAATAAATAAATTAAATTAATATTTTATATATCAAACCATTTGTAATGAAAAAAATAACAAATTTTTTTTAATTTGAGTACATATTAAAAAATATTCTTTAATTTCAGCTTAAAATAACTTAATACAAATATGATAAACTTGATAATAAATCCAAAGATTTAAAAACTATAAAAATTTATAGTTTTTATAATTTTTGTTTAAAGAAAGAAATTCTTTCTCCCAAGTAAAGGGCCAACATAAATTCAAATAAGATTCTTCTAATTTTGCAAAGATTGGAAGAAATTTTAAGTCATGGGCTAACTGCAGTAACAATTCAGAAACATCGAAAGCTTTAGGTTCTTTTTAATTACTCAGTTTTTCTGCAGACAGTGTAAAATGTAGTAGATATGCTGTTACATAGCTAAGGCAAGTAAAATCCTTAAGTTACACTTTAATTTTTTCAGTCTTAGACATTTTACTATTAAGAAAATAAAATAAAAATGAAAAAATCGATGACAATTTACCTAAATTGGTAAATAAGTCATACAGAATTTATTACCTCATATACTCATAAATGTAAAATAAAAAGCCGTTTTAGGCAATCTTTTAATTTTTGGTAACTAACTAGAAATGCATTTATAGACTATCTTACCATAGACAAAATATCTTACCATACGAATAGGAACTGTTTTCCGATTTACAATAGCCACATTTATATCCTTCGTGTCCGGAGAAATACTCGACGATGCTACTTTCAGCCATACTTCAAATTTAAAGTTACACTGACATTGCACTAAAATAATAAAAGTAGATATTCCTGAAAATATTAGGTTCTATGAAAGCCAACATATTCATCAACAATAAGCATAAACATCGGCTTTCAATCACCATAGTAAATTGCTTTACAACAAAACACATGCATGATTCTTTCTCTTTCGTATATGAACGAATCAGCTTCCGAATTCGAAATACGCCTCTAAAATTCGAATCCGGGTTCCATAAATTAAGGCTTTTTCTCCTTTTCTGAGTTGTGTATATTCTCAGAATCAATTCAGACCTTTTAGAATGTATCATATAATATTTCATTTTCTCCAGTTGTCAAGGGACCAGGAAATTAGTGAACTGCAATTAGTATCAATAAAATATAATGTATCAAATACTATTTCATTTTCAATTGTATACAAATTTAAGTTTTACAATATTGGCATATCAGTATACTTATGTTTTTTATTTGTGAATATTTTTTGTTTATCCATATGAATGTTTCATGGTATAATTCAATTTATTAACTATACGTGTAACGTATTACACACCTTTGACGTCACTGTGAACTTTAATGTTTAATGTTTGTGATTTGTAATTTAAAATTTGGCAACAAGTGAGTTGTTCTATGTATTAGTTTTGGTTTAGAGAGTAGCATTATTCCATGTTCGTATCATAAGTAATAAAACGTTATTAATGTATAAATGTAAATATTAAATGTTAAGTAGTAATAAATAATGTGTTTGTGATAACAGTCTGCACATCATTAAAGTCTTGAGCATTAGGAATACCAATCTATAATTGAATTGAGTTTCGAAACCGGTATTCCACAATACGCTTTTTTTTTAATTAATTTTGTATAAAGTTCAAATTTGTTTGGAATTTTACGTTTAATTCTTCCTCTTTACAACACTGGGAGAATTTGATAAGTACGTAGTGCTTAAAGCCAATTTCGAACGGCTACGAACATCCAAACCACTAGTAGGATTTGAATCCACAGACCACTAAAAGGGAGAACTTTACCCATTTGGGCCATGGTCTGGCTTGAATATAATGTGACTTCCACACTATAGCCAATCGTTCACCACTGCTATAGTGTCCCTGACTGCAACCTTGGACGATGGTTCCCAGGTTGCATCCACACAGGGGCCACTAAACGAGCAGAGTGAGTGGATGCGTCCATATAGTCTACTGCTCACTTTGGTGGTTCATGCTGGCTATCTTTGATGTTTGGAGGAAAACCACTTCCGAAGCCATTCTATCTTCTGGCATCGTCGACCTCGATAAACCTTACCCCCTCCAGGGGAAACTGTAGCTTTCCCTCCACACGGTGGTAATGGTTTGCAGTGGACCATAGCTTGGCCATAGACTAAACCGGGCAAGTCTATGAGCTTGGCCTTCAGCGAAAAACTGCTAGGTTTGCTGGCGCCATCTATTCACAATTATAAAAACTAAACCTATTTAAGTAATTTGGGCAGTTTTTTGCATAATATTATTTACATTTTTAATAATATTTTAAGTTATTTTCTATTTTTTTCCTTGTTACTTTTTCTTGCAATAAATGTAAATTTTTTTTATCCTTTTTTCTAATTTTTGTTGTTTTATATTTTTTAAATTAATTTTTGCCATGAAATGAGTTTGGTCAATTTTTGCATCCTCTCTGATATTTTATTTGTATTTTTGACAATTTTTTAAATTAATTTTGTGTTGGTTTATAATTTTTAATTGTGATATTATTAATTATCATCTATTAAGTTTTTTTTTATTAAGTTTTTAAAATTAATTTTTGCCATTATAAACTAACCTAATGGGCAGTAAACAGCCTGATTTTTAAAGATGAAAAAATTGTTCTGGAAAAATATTATTCAATAAAATAATTTAGTTATTTTTCTTACATTTTTCTATCAAAGAATATTCTTAATCTTAAATTTTACTATCCCTCCCAAAAGTATACAGCAATATTGTCGAAAATATTGAATAATTATTTCACTCAGTAAATCTTTTACTTTTTAAAATCATTAACAATGACTGGTAAAAATATGCTATCACATTGCATTATTCAGACAATAATATTTGTTCTCAATTTATTTTAATGGACAGTAAATAGCCTAATTTTAAGCATGAAAAAATGACTCATTGAAACATACTAATTTAGAAGCTTATATTTTTCTATCAATAAATATTCAAGAATTCTTTTTTACTTTTTACTAAGTGAAATAATTGCTATATACTTTTGAGAGGAGTAAAGTTTAAACTTATGAATATTCTTTGATAGGAAAATGTAAGTTTCTAAATTATTATATTGAATAACATTTTTCAGAACAATATTTTTATCTTTAAAACTCAGGCTGTTTACTGGCCATTATAAACAGATTGAGGTATAAAGTTTGTAATGACAAAAATTGATTCTAAAAAATGTAAATAAAATAGCACTAAAACTGCCCAAGATCCTACAAAATTTCTTGGATGGTTTTAGTTGAAATATTAGTGAATAGATGGCGTTAGTAAACCAAGCAGTGTCCCCCCCTGGAACTGTAGCACTGAAATTGGCTGTCCCGATCCACTCGTGATTAGTCAGTGCCACTCTTCTTAACTATTACGCATACGTATACACACACATACATTTTACACATATATATATATATATATATATATTTGACACACCTAATTTTTAGGCGTAAATTCTGGTAAAAAAAAAAACTTGCCCTTATTTGGTATTCTGTTATTATACACGATAAATTATTTCAGTCACATGCCTTCATTAAACTAATACACAATAATGCAACGGGATTTACCATATGTCCTCAAAGTATGAGATCCACCACCAGTATGAAGTGAACTTTTTTATCCTAGAGAGAGAGACTCTTAAAATCCTAGAGAGTTTTTTTTTTTTTTAAATGTATCAATAAATGCATAAAATGTCCGATCGAATCACTGATATCTCATGAAAACCGCATTCAAATATGAAAAGAATTCAAGTAAGGATTTTATTCTCAAGAAAGGAAGTGATTGTGGTGTTTGAATTGGAGCTCTTTTTTCCTCACGACCTGGAATTAAATTAAGGAAAATATTTTGAATACTTATTAGAATAAGTATTTTAATATACGTATATATATATATATATATATATATATATATACGTATATATATATATATATATATATATATATATATATTGTAACGGCGGGATTTAGCAGTGTATCGACATTTTAGAACTTTGTTTTGAGAGATGGACTTCGCTTGTGTGGATACAATAGGATTGTTTTCCCCGGCACCACGATGTCTACACTGTTGTGCCCTATAGTAAAGGAACAATATGCCAGACGACACGGCACCTTCACTGACAGCTGAGAAAATGATCGCGGGAACGACAGAGGATTTGCCGATACTCAGATGTAGCTGCTAAGAATTCCAGGGACCCCTGGTTTTGCGGCCGATGATTGTTTAACCCGGATCAATCCAGTTGGTCGAAGGTGAGGTCATCGCTAGGTGATCCAATAATGAAATTGTGGATGATTAGAAAGACACGAGAGAAGATTTGTTTTTTTTTTTAGAGAAGTTAGTTAGCTAGCAACCAGCTAATTCAGAGGTCGCCTTGACCGGTCTCTCTACCGGAGAGTTTTTTGCTATAATCCCACCTCGGAATAAGATATCTTATCTTTAAGGAGTAGCCCGCATTGGCTAACTCGAGTTAGCCAATGCGACCTCCGATCGGAGGTCGCCTCGACCAGTCTCTCGGAGAGTTTTATTGAGCGAAAATCCCGCCTTGGGATATATCTCTTGCTGAGATTGGAACGATACCCTGTGCATTGGGTTACCTTTTCTAATATAATCCTTTTCAGGATTGGTTGCATTTCCTTCGGAACTCTAACTGTGCTTAGATATTCTACCAGTACTTCAGTGAAGTTTCGCGAGAGCTACCGAATTGTTTCTTCCGTCGAATCACCCATATTTCAGCAGAGACTGAATTTAGTTTAGGCACCCGTCTCTACTCAGGCCTACGTGTACTAATCACTTACCTGTGATCGGAATTTTTTTTTTTTTTTTTGTGTAGTTGTGAAATGATATATATAGCAGAAGTGTAAATAAATTCATTAATCAAGATACACCTGATTCTTCCTTGTGTCACCTGTGTTGTTACTCTACTCTATTTTTAGAATAGTACAGTACATGTAGAGTGTAAGAGGCGTAAATGACCAGGCAAGTTAGTATTAGCACGCATCTATTTAATTATCATTCTAAGCGGCCACGATACAGAACATACATCATATCCTCGTTCGTTACAAAGTGCGTTCTCTTAACTAACGGTTTCTCGTTCGTCCGTCCGTTGCGGTTGCCGTCAAGGGTGACTCACACCACAGGGACCGGATACGTTACAATATATATATATATATATATATATATATATATATATATATATATATATATATATATATATATATATATATATATATGTATATGTATATGTATATATATTCAGCATTGCATGTCTTGGTAAGGTGAAAGTTCTCCTTGCACTCCTTAAATCTTTTACTTATACACTTCTCTAAATCTTTTACCCTTCTTTTCTATACAGACTGTACGATACGAAGGGTTTTAATCGATAAAGACATTTTTAACAAATAGTAAAAAAGGCTTTGGTAAACAATTCACTACACAATTTTGTTTACAATATTTTCATTGAAGTTGAGCCTATTTTCCTTTGAAATAACTTCAAGGATTAAAACTTAACGCCTAAGGCAAAATGCTGACACGAACTGGAAACGTCAAGTGATGCAATAGTGGTCGAGAACATATGTAGATGCTGGTCGCGAAACGAGTTTGATGCTTGCATTTCTCTTCTTTTGAGAGTGTTTTGAGAACGCTGACCTTCATGTTGTAGTTTCAAGAGCTGAAATAAATGATTGCTTCTTTATATTAATTAATATAACTAAAATTTAGGGAACATATGCCCATTTTTGGAGAGCGCACTGCAACCGTTTTCAAATGTAAACAAATGCTGTATTGCGTCACGCTTTTGTCAGATTTAAATCTCCGTACTGTTTCATATTTTAGATCCTAGTCACAATGTTATGCCTATTATATTTATAATATGTTGTAAATTTTATAATGCTTCTCAATTAATATAAGAATTTATTAATGTGGGATTTATTAACTTAAAACATGTCGGTTAGGATTGCTATAGTAAGTTCATAGCAAATAGATTTATGACTTTTCAATTTGAATAATGCAATACTAATTTTTAAATTGATGAATATTTTTATATCTTTCACGAATTTGTTTCATTAAATTAGCATGTATTTAGTAATCAGTGATGTTTTGAAATATTCTTATGCTTTCATTTTCTTCCAGAGTAAAAGTAAATATTTCACCTCCAAAACACTTTCACAATTTGTGAAAAATATGTCTTCGGGAGTGAAACGAAACGGCGGTATAAAGCACCCATTAGATGTTATCATTCAGCCCAGCGATACTCCGGCAGTTGAGGTAATCTTTACTTAAAATCAATCTTTTAATTTAAGTACTTGATTATCTTTACACAATAAACTGTATTAAAACAATGGTTATTATGGATATTTTATTGCGTTTACGAAATCTTTCTTGATGCAGTAGAATATTTTGATAAATTAAAGATAAAGAAACAACTTAATGCTATTTTAATGACATATCTGCAGGCTTGCAATTCCGTCACTTTTCTCACTTTTTTTACTATTGATCACTTTTAGTCACTTTTTTAAATAAACAGTGACTTTTTTCATGATGTATCACAGCAAAAGTCTGTTGTTCAAAAAAGAAAATCTGAATTAATAAATAAATACTTTAATAAAAGACCAAAAATGGGATGCTCTAATCTTATTTTTCTTATTAAAATGTAATTGGTCATATGGTTTCCAGAATTGAATGATTTTAAAAAGTCGTAAAGAAGTTCCTGAAATCTACATTTGTACTGAAATGTACATTTAATACATTAAAGTAATTTACGTCAAAGCACACATTCCTCTTTTTCTTTTTCTTCACAATTTTTGTTTAGATAATCTAATCTAGCTATGTACATATTTCAAAACATCATTAATATATGCAGAAAATTGTGATTATAAAATTAATGTATTGTATGTATTCAAATCTAATTTATAGATTTTCTTGAATAAAAAGCAATGTTGAGTTGTGTTAAACAAAATTTTTAACCTCTTTTGTATTTGACGCTAAAATCATGTCTTGCATGAATCATTTGATTTAGAGTTAAAATAAATAGAAAAATCTTAATAGCGTCTGTAATCAAGAGGAGAAAAAAAATCGCTTTTTTTCAGTGTTTAGTCACTTTTTAGTCACTTATTCTGTGTTATTTGTCACTTTTCTCACCTTTTTGAAAGTACCTCAGCAGTTGCAAGCCTGTATCTGTTTATCTTTCTTTTACAAAATTGCATACCTTGTTTGTTTTCAAAATTCACAAACTAAATGGCATAATCAATTCTTTATAAACTACCATTTTATGGCACTAAATTAATTCTCCTAACTTTTAAGGCCAGCTTGTTCAAAGCATTTTATCTGCATTTATAATTATGCCTATATGCATCAAAAGTAATGCTAAATTTGTGACTCTCTTAACTAGTTCTATCTGAAAAAAATGTTTTTTACTTTTTTCATGGTTTAAAATGATCTTTCAACACTGACAGTGGAAACTAGTAATGTATACATCCCCTAAATAATAATAGCTTAAGTTATCTGTCCGTCTGTCTTCGAATATATGAAGCGGTTGGACCTACAATGGATAGAGGCAATCCATAGTTAGCAATATTCAAAGAGCGTAATGTTTATCTTCTCCTAAAATATCGATCTGATTCTAAAATAAATTGGTATAGCTATGCTTTATACAGGGTTGGCATGATTTAAATCGGTTGATTTAAATCATGATTTAAATCTTGATTTAAATCAGTTGATTTTTTTAAAAAAATCATTGATTTAAATAATTTTTTTTCACTTCTTTTAAAACCTATATTCCGAAGACAGGAGAACTGGGAATCAGTCAGCACACTAATACCAATAAGTAAATAAGTGTCAATAGATAGCATGAGATTTCCAAGAATTTAGGGGTTGTTATCAGAAAGTATGGAGTAGGGGTAAGTACAATGCTTGATTATGACTGGTGGAAATCATTTTATGTAATGGGAGGTAAAGAGGACTTGAAATCCAGTTTGTCTACCCAATAACGACAGCCGTGGCTTCATCTGCCGGAATGGAAAGACAGTTTTCTTCTTTTGGTATCGTTCGTTCTAGCCTTTGTAACCAATGAGGAGTGGATAAGGCATCAAAGCGTTTTTCTTGAAACAATTAAATCCATAATTCAGTACTTAAATAAATATTTAAAAATAACTTGATTTGTTTTTTTAAATAAATAGTTTGCATTAAAAGAATATTTAATTTGTTCTTTAAATTTGACATCTTATATAGTTTGCACTATCCAATTACAAAATAATGGAACGTCTTTAGATTAAAATTTATATATTTAATTTTAGGTAATCAGTGTGTAGAATATACTAGATAGATAAGATGTTACTTCTTATAACAAACTATTCTATGTATATTGCAAAAAACATAAAAACAACAATTAAAATTAGTATTCAGAAAAAATAAAAAAATCCGATTTAAATAAAAAAAAATCTGATTTAAATCAAATAAATCTGATTTTTTTGATTTTTTAAAAAAAAATCATGATTTTTTTCCAACCCTGGCTTCATATCACAACTAAAAATATTGTTGTCTTTAAAACGTTCAAACTCCACCCCTTCCCTCCTTTCCGAGCTTTTAATGCCATTATTTCAAGCCTATATTCCCCGGTTAAGAGCAGCCGATTACATTTACCAATTTATCCCATAATAAATAGGTAAAAACATTTATTTCTAGCATTATGCTGCCATTCCTTTCACCATCTTAATTAATCATTTCTTATTTTATATTATTTAAACATTGTCTCCATTATTTCATGCGTTTTATCACTGAACTTAGATATTACACGCATAATTTTCTTTTACATTTGGCTTAAATAATAGATTAGGTACAGATGTGATAATTTTAAATTGAATCACCGATTATTGTTTGTTGCAATGAAAATGTTATCACCGGTATTAACAACGAATTCTATCTACCTCCAGGGTGTAGTGGAAATGATAGTTCCGTTCCTTTACTTCCATGATTGACTATAGAAAAAAAAATGGAGAAGGACTAGACGATTATTTCGACGTAACTAAGAAAACTTTAAATTATCTTTGTAAATAAATTCGACGGGATTCTGAACTGCATTCACAGTACTGGGAGACTTTAGAGGAGTAGAAAGATAAACAATTTATGGACCATGTACCAGATATATTATCTGCCAAAAAAACAAACCATTTTATTATCTGCTTCATCTAAAAAAAAAAAAAAAAACAAAAAATAAAAAAAAAAATAAAAAAAAATAAAAAAAACAAAAAAATTAAAAAAAAAAAAAAAAAAAAAAAAAAATTTAAAAAAAAAAAAAAAAAAAAAAAAAGAAAAAATTTTTTAAAAAAGGGTACTTTACAATGCTAGAGAATTGAAAATTTCACTAATCCCGTCATATGACGGGCTATAGGCTAGTTTTAAAGAAATTCTGAATAAGCTTAGAATGAGCATCACAGTGTCTTGCCTCGCTCCGTATATAGGTTCTCACTCTTTTTCCAAAACAAAACGACTTTTTAAGGACTTTCTAATTACCAAAGTCACTTTTTATAAGGACCTACTTGAAATACATGGTATAACGACATAAACCCTATTTCTTGAGGAACATATTTTAATGATTATGAACCAGACAAGGCATGTTCAATAAATGTCCAACAATATTTCAGAATTAAGTTTTTTAAAATGCCTAAAAATTAATAAGATAAATCTATTTGACAAAAATTTATTTTGAAAAAAGCTTTTAGTGATCAAATCGTAAATAAGTTGTGAATAAAACACAATATTATATACTGTACTTTCTGAGGGTTTAAAAATGACTTATCAGAGGCGTGCGGTAGGTTTTTATGCAGGGTGTGCAGAGAACATGGATTTTCCAATAAATCTTTAATTATTGAGACATCCGAGTTCTCCATTCTGAAATGGGTTATTATGAATATAAATTTAAAGATTACAATAAATAAAATATATACCTATGAGTAGTCCAGTTATAACTATAAAAACAGCTAAACTTATGAGAATTCTACTAGCACTGAAGCAAAAACATGTCTTTTGTTGTATGGTGTCATATCGGCTTTGAAAAAGCAACACTTCGGGCTTCCACAAAAAACTTATATGTTCAGCAAACATAGAACCACATGGCACCCGCCGCTGCGGTGCCTCATCTGGATGCTCATTGGTGCCGACAAACCGAACGTCTATTCCACATGTAGAGGATTTCACTGCACGCTGGCACAATAGAGCGAACTGTTTCTTGTTCGGTCAGTGGATTAAATTATATTTATTAATTGTTTTTAACATTTGTAAATCATATATTCTGCGAAAAACATCTTGACAATTTTTAAAAAGAAATCCAGGAATATGGTGTTACAGATATAACTTATATACTGTTTGTAAGATACAATGAATGGTAAAATTTGGACTGTTCTGTTAAAATTCGTTTATTTAAAACAAAACAACATTGTCTTTCAGCGAATTATTTCAATAAATATAATACATCACCGAAATTACTTTACTACACTAAAACATTTCTCTTTGCATTGATGAAATACTTCTTTTATATTTCCAAGAAAACAAAATCTTACAATATATAAATTTAAACATGAACCGTCTGCAAAATCGTATGGCCAATTAATCAGTTAAAAAACCAAAAGTGCTTCAACACGTAAGTCCCTGCTCTAATACAATGATTAATAAACCGTACTTTTGGATGATTCTGAATGCCAAGTGCAGGAAACATAGCTGCACTTGCCTCAGTGCCATAGTATGCTGTTCTTCTCCAGTATCCCATACATATAAAGCTTGTTTTCCAATTTAGTGCACAGTGCATACACATCAGAACTTCCTATGTTCGTTTGCACGCTACGTTGTGCAGCACCTAGTACTGCACGCACTGCGGGAATACAAGCAAGCAAATCATTATAATATTTGAATATATTATAAATAATATTTATTATATACTATATAAAGATAGGTAGACATAGATGCAGAAAATTATTGTCCCTCATAAATTTTGCCAGGGTGTGCAGTGCATACCCTGCACGTATGGACTGCACACCACTGATATATGTATATATATATATATATATATATATATATAAAGGGAAAAAAGTTTTTCTGTGAGCCGTGATTGTTCTGCAACACGCGTCGCAGTTTTTGGCACATTCTGCTTCGGGATTTCTTATGATTTTTAATTGAATTGTTTTCAGGGAAAAACACATGAATTTTGTAAGCAGTATATTCACCTTCCAGTAGACGAGAGAATAGCAATATTAAAAGAGCTTGCCGTAAAGTATGATTTTGACAAAGAAGCTGCTAGAAAAGCTGCATCATCTTACATCTCTCTGCAAGTATTATGTTTTTAAATATTGATACCTCAAAACTTATGAATGAATATAGGATAATTAGAATGATTTTTGTATTAATTTAAATTTTTAATGTGTTTCAAATTAACTTCAGAAATAATTAAATATTTGATAAAATATATATCTGTTCGTAATGTGTCTCTTAATGTTACATCATTTGAATTATTATTTGTTAAGGTTAATATTTAGACGTTTATAAAAAAATATGAGGTGCATCCAGAAAGTAAGTTTCCTTATTTAAAAGAAAAACAGAACTCTCACTTTCATAGACATATTTATTAGCAAGTACAGCAATGTTTCAGCTATTTTTCATCATAGCCACTACCAGAATTGAGACAGTTGTCGTATTGTGGGATCAAATTTTGTCTACCTCTGTCGTAGAACTCTGCTGCCTGTGAATGGAATTAGCCTTCCTGTCCCAGAACACCATGCATATCCCTTTCTGTACTGACATCGTATGTTTGAATTGGGACCTGACCGAAGATCCACTATGACGCCAATGCATTGATTGCTGCTTGGTTTCCGAGGTAAAGTGTGAAATCCAAGTCTTGTTGCCCTTGACGATCCTGTCAAGGAACTCGTCGCCGTCGTCTTGATACCATAGCAGAAATGTCAGTGCTGCTCCTAAGCGTTGAATTTTGTGTTCAGGTGTCCTTTTTGGTTCATAGACCTGAAAGAGCTGATGATGATTTTCAATTTGTTGCAATGCTTTGTTCATTCAAGATCACCGACAGAACCTTGCAGGCAGCGGGAGAAGGAATTAAAGTTTCCATTTCAGACCACTCCTACTCTGCTATTCGCATGAATCGGGACTTTTCCAGCTGGCATGTGATTAATACGTCATAGATGTATTACACACATGCAATTAACACGGCTAATTACATTTACTTTAAAGGGTCAAACATTGGGAAACTTACTTTCTCGATGCGCCTTGTATGTATCTGTTCTTAATGTGTTCCTTTATGTTATACCGTTTGAATTAGTCTTAGTTAAGGTTAATAGTTTAGATTTTTTGAAATATGTATTCTAGAATAAAATGTTAAATTTATTTTTAATTGTAAAACAGCACTATATATGGTCAATGCATTTAGAATTGAAAAATTAGTACTAAAATTTAAATTCTCTTTCGTAAGAGATTTTTCCAGTTTATTAAATTTTAATCTGTTAGTTAACTGGTTTTAAGAAAACTTCTGAAGAGGGTTTAAATGTATAAGTAATTACTGATACTGGTTAAATATGCATATATGAATACACAAACATACAACACAAGATATATATATGTGCATATATGCATACATATGTATTATATCAAAATTGTTACTTATAAAAAAGATATCCAAAATTTTACTTTTTCCCCTTATGTCTTTTAATAGCTAATTTCCTATTTTTAAAATATCAGACAAAGTATAGTTTTCTGACTTAAATTCTTTTTACCCATCACTCAAAACTAACATTGGAATAAATAGTCAACTGGCCATATTTTTCAGCTTTCAAAAGGATTATTCTTTTGCAATAACTAAACTTCAGAGCTGTGTGTTTTTGAGCTATAATAATTGATCAATGTTCATTTGCTGAACAATCTTAAGTGTCATGGGAACAAAATCATGTTATTCACTTGCTTTGGGGCTGGTATCTGTGAAAAAAGTGTATATTCTTGAGCACTCTACCAGCATTTGGTTTGTATAGATGGTAAATTAGACTGATGTGTTTCAATCCTCTACAAATGTAAAGTTCCATAATACTAGAATTTGTGTTCTAATGGCCTTGTGATTGCAACTTGAATAGGAATTTTTTTTTGCCTAGCAAGTCCAGACAAAACAAATAAAACGGGTTAGTTAGTCTCTTGTGTAATTAGTGAAGAATGTTTCCAGCTGTTACATCTTTATATATATATATATCAGGTCTAAAAAGGGGGTAGTTGGAAATTACGTTAGTTATAAGCAATTTTTAAAAGGGAACTCTTTTATAATAATAAAATAAATGAAAAAGACCCACACTCACGTAAGTTTTTGGGATCATCCAGTCAAGCGGAAAGATATTTAGAGAATTTGATGATTAAGCAAACCAATATGAGTCAGTTAATGCATGGACAGGAAGCTGTCAACACCTTTCTACGCACGTCTCCACCATGAACAAATGTGTAAAAAAGCAGCTGTGTAAGAAAGAAAATGGAAAGAATAGACAAACTTAACACCAACACATCTTTATTCTTTCACAGAAACACAACAACTAAAAAAAAAAAAAAAAAAAAAAACAGAAGTTCACAAGTGTTTAAGGGTTGCCATAAAGGTGCAGTAGATTATTTTGTGAATAATCTCACAAAATGAAAATGGCACTAGTTTTGTGTTTAAATGAAACGATGATTTAACCCCTTCCAGTATGATTTAATAATGAAAAACTGTGCATGAAATAACCATTTAATTTTTATTTAAAAAACTTGTTTCATTTTACAATTCTTACCTATTCTTAATTAAAATCCACTTTTTAAATAGTGTTAAATAATATCAAAAACAGTAAAATTAAGAAAATATCAAAGCAAAACATTAATAAGGTATACAGATAATAGCATTCAAGCTAGTGGTACTTTTCAAAACAAAGTGCAAAGGAATTCTTAATTGTTTACACCGCCAAGTAGTCTCACTTTTAATTTGATTCTTGTAACACACACGGCATTTCTTAGTAGGTTTTCTTTTATTCTGACTCATTAATTTGGCAATGACTTGTACCAAGTAAACAATATGTAATAGTGACTTGTGATTTTCACAAGTGATAAAAGTGTTGCCAAATTCAGTACACTAGAAATTTTAAACTAAATTATCATATTTAACAGTAACTTTAATCGCATGACGAGTGTAGCTCGTCATTGTGCGGTATGGAATGAAAAACTAATGACGAGCTAGACTCGTCATTTTACCGGAAGGGGTTAATAAACAAGAGACTGTTTTCCATTCGCCTTAACACTTGATCACGATATATATGTGTATCTGTTTGTGTTTTTGATGAGCGTTAACAATTTTTTTATTAAAAATTAACTTTAGTTGATACATTTTATTTATATTTTTATATTTAATAAATTTTTATTTGTAATTTCTTATATAAATATAATTACACAAAATTTATTTTAAGGATAAAAAATTGGTGCCCAATTGAAAGCAGCAGAAAGATTAAAAATTTTAAATCCATCTTATAATGCTTTCTGTCGGATTAAAACTAGATGGAGGAGTGAAGTTTTTAGTTGACCTTAGAGCTGACTTACTCGTATGTATTAATTAGAATTTCATTTTATTTCTCAGCATTTAAATTTTGGCATATTCATAGTTGTAGAAATTGCAATAAATTTGTCACACAACAAAAATAAATTATTTTTTTATCTTAAACTAAATAATTCAATAAAATTGATTTGATAAACTTGGTTTGTGATAAAAATAAAGCCAAATACTTATAGTTGTAACTGTAAAGTTTGTCTTCAAGGAAGAATTAAAAGTGAAAAAGTATCTGAGTAAAACATATGATTTGAACTTTACTGTTATGAGCCAAAACTTTTGTTAGGGGATTCTCGGGAACGAGCTTGCAGATGAAGCGGCGAAGAATGCCATTACCTTAATGCCTATGAAAATCCTCCTTTCAGACTTGAAATATTATGTGGAAGACTGAGTGGGCCATAAATGTCAGCAATAAGCTTCATAACATTACTGTGGACATTTGCTTTTTCCTGGATAATGTTAGTCGTACGCAGAGCTTACTTGCTTGCATATTGGACACACTTGTCTCACGCATAGTTGCTACCTTTTAAATGAACCCAAACTCCGATGTTCTTTTTGTCAGTCATCGCTATTTGTCTTACATATACTTACCTCTTGTAGCCACTTACAGCCTGTCTATGCCTTATTTTTTGGCACACGACGTCCTAACTTAAGGGATTTACTGGATGAACCTCGTCATCCCTTTCTTTCTCTTTTCTCCATATGAATTGTTTTTGTACTTTTCAATTTTTAATTTTAAAAATTTATTTGTTGTGCTTTATGTTTTTAGCTTTTACCTTCTAATGTTTCAGCATTTTACCTTTTACGTACCTTTCCTGTGTACTTGAGGTTTTATACAGTAGGCAGTTCTATAATTTTTTCTTTAAAATGTTACGGTTTTACCTTTGTTGGTTTTAGCCTGTTCTGTTTCCAAATTAGGACACTTTTATCTGTTATGTCTTGTATTCACGAAAAAAAAAACATCTTGTGCTTCACTTATGTCCTAAATCATGGTTTCTGCGCACCTGGAAAATCATGAAAATCATGGATTTAGACAATGGATTAATTTTGTCATGGAAAGTCTTATTTTTCAAGCAAAATGAGTAAAAGTCATGGATCCGCTACTGTAAAAAAAAAAAATGCATTGAATTGTTTAATTTCATTTTTACTTGTCCTTTGACTAAAGGTACTGAGTTTGGTATTTATGTATTATCCTATTGACCCTATTGCCAAGTAAAATTCGTTCACAAAGGAAACTCCAAGCAAGAAAGCTTAATGGGTGGGTAAATGTATATTATTCTGGTTTTTTCTTAAATTGTAGATTAAAATTTATTAATATAATAATAATTATTTTTTAATAAAAATTAGTTAAATTTTTGCACAAAATATAAGTTTATCTCTAGGGATATTGTATATAAACATTATAGGGTTATATTTGGCTATTATTCATGGTCACCTGGATAATACCAAAGTACCCTGAATTCAAATTGGAAACATTTTGATTGAAAAATTGCTATATGATTAAACTTAGGTATGTAGATACAACAATTTATTTTTATGTATGTGAGTTTATTAACACTTATAAAGTAAGTTTATAGTTTTTTTTATGATAAAATTCCTGTAATTTCTCTAAAAGCATATATTTTATTTGTATGTACACCAGAAGTTTATGCTTTAACGAAAGGTTTTTAAAGTCATGGAAAATGATCTGCTAAATCAGGGAAGTCATGAAAAGTCATGGATTTGAAAAATTTTATTTTCGCGATACCCTGTATATAATGATAAATTCAACAAAAAAAAAAAAAATTTTTAAAAAATTTTTTGTCTAGTTTTTTTAAAAATACTGTAAATTTTGTTTTATTCAATATTTTATTTCTTGATATACTTTTTTGCATTATTTTACAGTATCTTTACTGAAAAAATGATTAATCGTTTAACTCAGTTACCAATAAAATTAAAATTTTATTAATTAATGATTGTGCATATGGAATGTACTGTATAGAAACTGAATCTAAATTCAAAATTATTAATCATATTTTAATTACAATGAAAGGTCCTGAAAGATCCTTTTTATATATCATGTATTATTTTGTTAAGTTTAGAGTATGATAGTACTGCATCAACTGTCTTTATACAAATGAAAAAATAATGTAACACTATTTATTTATAAAGATATGTATTCTAATTTACTTTGTAAAATCTACAGGTATTAATTTCATAATATTTTGAAAGAAAAATATTGTATAACCAGCACCGTATGTATAACCATGCAGATTAAACTTCCATTTTAATTTCATGTGATTTACAGAAAGAAAGGCATATGAAAAAAATCATTTTATCTTCTAGTGTAAAGATTTTTTTAATTTAGATCTTTTACTTAATAACATATTCTTTAAATAAAAAAAATCAACATGAACATTTGGATACACTTGAAGTATTTTTATATTACATCACAGTAAGAATATATTCTAAAAATTTACATTAGTGAAGAAACAATAACAATGCAAATATATTTTTTGAACACATATTTAAATAAGTTTTTCCACATATACCCTAATTTTCTGCGTATAATCCGCGGATTATACTTTAAAAAACTTTAAATTTTCTTCTAGTGCATATTATACGCGGCAGCGTATTATCTGCTGCTAAAAATTTTTATAATAGTACTTACAAATATCTTTCCTAAAGAACAATAAATAAGCACCTGTTCATATTTACAGAATTTTTTTTTTTTTTAATCAGGGTAAAATTATTCAGTCAAGGTCACAGCATTTTTAAAAACTCCTGATTAAATTAATATTTTCCATTTTGTTTATTTCTATCAAGAATATACACTGTATTATCTGAAATGGCGGCACTTTACTGCATTCTAATGTTTTTTCACTTTGAGCTTGCCAAATGGCACCATAACTATCATTTAAAATTTTAACACACATCTCACATAACCATATGAAATTAAAATAAAAAGATGCATTTTAACATCTTTTTATTTAAATATGCATTCGAAAAAATTATTTTGTATCATTCTTTCTGTACTAATTTATGTAATTTTTATTTTATAATATATTCTTATTGTTGTTACATATAAAATTCTTTAAGTCTATCCAAATTTTTTAGTTTGTTAATTATTTTTTTTTTAATTTAAAGAAAATGTTATCATTAAGGAAATAACTTAAATTAAATTTTTTTTTAACACTAGAAGATATAACGCTTTTTTTCCACATGCCTTTCACTTCCTTGAATTACATGAAATTTAATTGGAAATTTTTAATCTGCAGATTATACGCACTGTGGATTATACGATATTTTTCTCTGAAAATATCTTGAAATTCACACCTGCAGTTAAATAAATTAGGGCAATCTGTGAATACAGTGAGTAAATTAGGGTATTTAAAATATACACCACTATAAAACACCTGAACTTAAATACACACAATTTTGGATCATGAATTTTAACTCTTTGTTAGAGCTGCAGTAGTTCAGTTTAAAAAACATTCATCTCATAATTGATATATCTAATTATATTTTTGATAATCTGTAAAACAGGATTTTTGAACACTGAAGAATATTGTATATGCAGAAATATTCAAGATGTCTTTTGACAAACGATGGCCGAATGGTTATTTGGCCTTCGGAACCATTTGAGTTCGATAACAATAGCATGGATGTTCGTGATTCGGAATGCTTTAAAGCAGTATCTGGTCTCATTAGCCCTCATGTTGCAAAAAGTAGACCGTAGCACTCCAACAAAAAAAAAAAAAAAAACCAAGATGTCTTTTGGTAATCTGCTATATTGCAAGTGGTGAACAGTATTGTTGATGGGGGCATATTGGCAGAATATAGTTTTAAATATATGAATGTCAATATTTACAGTATATGGATAAGCATTCTGGCCCTAGCGTACAGATTATTCATGTTATTTCAATAATTACAAATCATTATATTGTTACGAAGATTCGAATGAACACACCGTTTAACTTAACAGAGGAATTTATTGAAGCTAAGTAGCAACTCGCAACTTTACAAGATCGATGCGTACAACTAGTGGGTATCAGCTTTTATACCAAGGGAGGCAAGGGAGGGAATTTCAGGTGTCCGAAATTCAAAGATATATATCAATATATTATGATATTGACCATTTCGTGGAAAGAAGAAACTTTGTGGGTGTGTCATCTGTCTAGCTGAGCATAGATAACATGAGCTTAGAACAGTGACGTTGAATTAAGGAATAGGTGCAAATTGGATTTGACATAAGAACAGATGACTAGCACCTTTGGCATCTCGTCACAATATTGCTGCACAATCGGAAGAAATTGTGAAAATTTCAAATAGATCATATACTATAATATATAAGTAAAAATTTGAACATTTTCATTTTCTTTCAAAATTACTCTTTTGCTTTAGTATACTTCTGTTTTAAAAATTAAAATTTAAAATATGTATGGTTTATATATTTTCAATGTTAATTTTACTATTAAATTCATTATGTAGTTACTACATGACTCATTTAAGGCTATAAATTTGTTCATTATATCATTTTTTAATTACTTTGATATTTTAAAATCACATTGTGTTATGATACTCATTAGGAGTATACATGAGAACCTGTAGTTTTATTGAAATATCCTTCACAAGAAACAGTCCTATCAACTACGTTAAATAATTTTTATTTGTTATTCTTGTATGAAATTCAAAAATATGTACAAAATTATATTAAAGTTAGAATTTTTCAAGAAGGAAAATAATAATTGTCATGTTTCTGACTTCAGTATTTTTCAAAATATTTCATTAATTTTTTTTTTTTTTTTCAGAATACTTTGCCAACCTTGAGCTACAATGATGAGACTACAGACTACTTGAAATCTCTAAATAACTACTTGAAAGAAATCTTATCATTTTCGTTTAATGTTGGTTTTCTGAAACTTGAAAGAATTACTTGGGATTCTTCATGCCATATGTTGGAGAAGGTTTGTTATTCTAATTCATTTCATTCTGTTTCATGAAGCTGTAACATTTTGAATATTTGTAATTAAAACACTTGTAAATCATATAAAATAAGTTAAAATACATGAAATACTCATGTAAAAAGGGAAAGCTTCATGTATCTGTTTGTTTTATGAAGAAAACTACAATTTATATAGTATGTCTAAATAACATGGAGTTTATTAAATAAATAAACAATATGAGTCAAATTACATAGATTAAATAAAACTTGTTAATTATTTTAATAATTTATAATAGCTTATGTAAAAACTAAAATTCATTGTTTAAAACTTTTCATCGTATTATATAATATTTTTGCTAAACTTCTTCCAACCTGAGTGGCAGCAACTCACTAAGGAGAAAAATATAGTTCTGCAGAAAAATAGAAAAAGAGACAGAGAGAGAGAGAGTGAGTGAAATTTAAATTTCAAGCAAAAAAAAAATTATTATTTGAGTAAAGATACAGTAATGTCCCAACTACAGTGAAACCTCTGTGAGCAACCACCTCTCTGTACCGAGAATATTTGGCCGCTCTGAAGTGTTTTATTTACTATTATATGATAATTACTATAATGTTTAATATAAACAAGTCTGACATACATTCCTTATGTAAACGAAATTTAAAACTTATCTAAAGTGAAAATAGTACTTTATTTAATGCTTCTTTACGTTTTTTTTTTTTTTTTTTTTTTAAAGCTACAATTTGTATCTGTTTGTTCTGTAGTCTTCGTACTCCTTCAAAATCAAATTATTTTGTTTAATGACTTATTTGATTTCCGTTCTTCCGCAGTTAAATAATTCAACTAACTTTCTTGCCGATTTACCATTCTCATATTCATGCAGAACTTCAATGTTCTGCTCGAGATTTAGAAAAGCTCATTTCGACATCATTGCAACTCTGATCAATGCCCAGCTAATGAAATGAAAATGGCATGAATATTTTTCTGACAGAGGTGGAATTCTTCCTTAACTTTATGGATTGGAATTCGAAACAAAAGCCCCAGGACACCTTTAACGCCTGAGTGTCCAGTTCCTCCCTCCATTTTTATGGGTGACGCAATAGGGATTCCCTATCTGAAGGGTGTGGGGAGAATACAAAAGAGATAACAGATTTAATCTTTCTTAGAAAGGGGGGGGGTGCGAGAATGGACTTCTTATTCCTTTGTGTTATATCCGACAATTAACCTGACCTTGACTTTTTTAGCTCAAAATTAAAGCACGGAGTGAGTAGAATTTCACAAAAAAAAAGGAAAGGGGCATTCTCACTTGGTGGTCGTTTAGAGGGGTCGGGTGGCCGCTGATACAGGTTATTTTACCATTAGGTCTATGAGTCGAAAAATTTGTGCCGTGAAAAAATATCCGTTTAGAAGTGTGGCCGCTCAGAGGAGTTTCACTGTATATTCAATCTGGACTACCTGGGAAAGCTATTCAGGCAAATAGAAAATAATATACAAACTTTATGGGCGTATTCTCTGCTTATACAATACAGATATAGAAAGAAGCATTGTATAATTATCGTTTGTTATTAAACAGTACTTACTGAATGTGTTGCATTTTTTTATTTGTAGTTTTAATGACTTTTCCCAGGTCCTCTAGATCTGTAACTGATATATTACCTTTAACAATGGATTTAAATTATATACCTTGTCTTTGGTACTTTTAATTGTAAGTTTGATTTCACCGTATCAGAAAATGTCTTCAAACTAACATATTTTGGTAATTTTTTTAAAGGGATGGAGGCAGTTTTTAATTTAGTAACTGATTTCAAATGCCCATGGATGGAGAAGGAGCTGCATTTTGAAACTGGGGTCCATGGGTTAGTATCCTACATCTGACATGGATGCTCGGAATTGGCTTTCAGCAGATATTTTAGCCTGAATACACATGGTGAATCTATTTTGCTATTTAAACATCATCCTCTCTAAATCTAATATATCTTGTATGATTGCTTTTATAATGTGAATCATAACATAGAAATGTCTGAATTTCCCGAAAAATGAAAGGGGCAATCCGTTTAGAGGGGTTCGGGTGGCTGCTGGTACAGGTTAATTTACCATTAGGTCGTGCCATTGCAATTCGTGCCATGCAAAATTGGCCGTTTAGAAGGGTGGCCGCACAAAGAAGTTTCATTGTATATGGTTTGTGATTATCCAGTCTAGTTTTCTTTTATTATAATTTAATGAAAAAAGCAAGGTGTTGCATTGCAAGTGGGTTACTTGAAATCACCAAATGAGTCACTTGATGGTCCATAGGTCATATGTTGCTGGTGCCCTGCTTAGAGTATTAAAACACTTAAACAGCCTTGTATAGTTTTAGATTTAAATCTTGTTATTGTTACCGGTATTGCAACGAAACAACTCAATCTCGGTTCTTGAGCAGAGCAAGGTTCTGGTAGTGATTATAAAAGATGACAAACTATTTAAAAAAATAGATTTATTTTAAATCTTAAAATAAAAACATATTCTCCGATGTCCGCCTACGTGCCGGGAAAAATACACAAGTACGAAAAAAAAAACACACCCAACAATCCTCTTATATATCCAGCAGCAGACATCGCATAAAATTTAACATATACATGCAACTTCCTCTCCCACTCAGCATCTCAACAAAAAATAATAAAAAAAAAAACAAAAAAAAAAAAAAAAACATCAATTGCACAGTTCATAGCTGCGGAGTGAGAGTTGAAGTCACACTCAAACATACAGCCAGAGTCAGCTTTACAAATGGCGATTAAGAAGCCTCGGTTAACTTTAAACAAAAAATAAAACAAATTGCCTGGATTTACTGGAAGTTGAGAAGGTGCCGATTCGACTGCAACTTCTAACAGTTATGTAAAATATATTTTAAAAATTGTTACACTTTTGAATCTAACCAAAAACTTGATACTTTTCTCTTGTATTTTATTTGTTTAGATTTCTGAGTATGAAGCTGTACACCCAGTGCGAAATTGGACAGATATAAAGCAACGTGTTGGACCCTATAGGCGTTGTTATGTCTTCACGCATAGCAGCATGCCTAGAGAACCGATTGTCGTATTACATACAGCACTAACAGAAGATATCTCAAGTAGTATTGCAGTATGTAGAATCTTTTATGGATTTTCTTTTGTTTGAGTTGCTGAATAAGAAATGTCACTAGTTTTTTTGTGAAAAATTTTATTTATCTGTAGGATCTGCAATTTTTTAAACATTTGTCTTAAATAATCTTCTTTAAAGGAAAGGGTTGTGTTTAAATCAGTGTTGGAAAAAAAATATTAAAAAAAAATCAGATTTATTTGATTTAAATCAGATTTTTATTCAATTTAAATCAGATTTACTTGATTTTTTTTCTGAATTCTAATTTTAATAATTGTTGTGTTTTTATATTTTTTTGCAATATAGATGGAACAGTGTGTTATGAGTAACATTTTATCTTTCTAGTATATTCTACACACTGATTACTTAAAATTAAATATATAAATTTTAATCTAAATAGATTCTATTGTTTTGTAATTGGATAATGCAAACTAAAGATGTGAATTTAAAGAACAAATTAAATATTCATTTAATGCAAGCTGTTTATTTAAAAAAAAAAATTCACAATTATTTCAATATATTTTTAAGCAACGAATTATGGATTTAACTTTTTCAATAAAAACACTACTTTCAATGCTCTATCCACTCCTAATTGGTTAAGAAGGAACGATACCAAAAGAAGAAAACTGTCTTTCTATTCCGGCAGACGAAGCCGCGGCTGATTTTATTTGGTAGACAAACTGGATTTCAAGTTCTGTAACACTCTCTTTACCTCCCATTACATAAAAGGAATTCCACTAGTCATAACTAGTCATTGTATCTACCCCTACTACATACTTTCTAATAACAACCCCTCCATTCTTGGAAAACACATGCTATCTATTGACACTTATTTACTTATTGGTATTTCTGTGCTGACTGATTCCCAGTTCTCCTGCCTTTGGAATATAAGTTTTAAGAGAAGTGAAAAAAAAGGATTTAAATCAATGATTTTTTTTTCAAAAATTAACTGATTTAAATCCCGCCAACCCTGGTTTAAATTTTCCAACATTTAAAAAATTATTTTATATGATAGTGAAATATTATAAATACTTTATTTTATCATATTTATTTTTTAAAATTAAGTTGATATGTTGATTAGAACTAAGAACAGAATCAATGCTCTTTCATTCACATTTAGATAATGTAGTATATTGTTCATTGCACTGAAAGTGAGATATCATGGATTATCAGAAGGATATTTACGAATATCTATAGATACTGCTGAATATTATAAAAATATCCTTTTTATCACATATGGCATTAATGACATTAAGGAAAAACATCTGAAAAAGTGGGTTTCATAAATACAGGACAATTTATTGAATTTAACTGTTTAGAATAATATTTCTCTTGCAAGCAATACAAAAAACTTAAGTGTTTTCTGTCCAACATTGTATGCATGACATTCTGTGACATTAAAACAGGGTTCCCACGGTCCTTAAAATCCATATGAACTCCTTATTTTTATCTTTCATTAAGGGCCCTTAAAACTAATTAATTTTCGTCAAAGGTCCTTAAAATCTCCTTAATTTTTAAATTAGAACATGATCAATTTCTCCATTGACGAGATCCACCATTGTCATTGATTTCCTATCAGTTTTTTTTAGTTACTTATTTGGCAAATAAATAATTTGTATACGTAAAAGGTTTAAAGTATAAAGTCAGTTGCTATTTCCTAATAGCTAACATTCATGACAGATTTATATTTTCAAATAAGTAAATGGATGGAATGTTTAAGTAGTAATTTTATTATCTGTTGCAAAAATAAATAGATAGTAACATTCGATTTTAATTAAACAAGCATAGGTATTTGTAGATATTTCAGTTATAATTTAATTTTCCTTGCATTTAATATAGAAAGTAAACTTTTTTATTAGCATGTGGTAATACAAGTATATATATATATATATATATAAATATATATAATAATATATATATATATTTTTTAAAATAAATAATATATATATTATAATATTTTGTGTATATAAAAATTTAGTGTATATTTATTGTGTTTGTATATCTTATATTAATATTTAAAAATCTGAAATTATTGAATATTATTTTATTGAATATTGATGTGTCTGTTATATATTAAAATATGTGGAAATAGGGTATATTATATTTCAAGTATTTATAAAAAGTTATATTTGGTTTGAAAAGTTTATTTTAGTTTAATAAGTAGTAAATGTTGGAATATATAACAACATTGACTGATATACAGTGACCTTCTGAGCGGCCATCCGTACCAAGAATATTTGGGTTAGATGGCCACTCTGAAGAGTTTTATTTACTATTATAAGATAATTACTATAATGCGTAATATAAACAAGTCTGACATATATTCCTTATGTAAATGAAATTTAAAACTTATCTAAAGAGAAAATAGTACTTTATTTCATGCTTCTTTACATTTTTTTAAAAAAAGGCTACAATTTGTTTCTGTTTGTTCTGTAGTCTTCGTACTCCTTCAAAATCAAATTTTTTTTTAATGACTTTGTTGATTTGTGTTCTCTCGCAGTTAAATAATTCAGCTCACTTTCTTGCCGATTTGCCATTCTCATATTCATGCAAAACTTCAGTGCTCTGCTCGAGATTTAGAAAAATGCATTTTGACATGCAACTCAGATGACTGACCAACTAATGAAATGGAACTGGCGTGAATGACATTTTTGCTGACAGAGGTGCAATTCTTCCTTAACTTTACCAATTGGAATTCTAAACAAAGGCCGTAGGACACATTCAACGCCTGATTGTCCAGTTCCTGTCTCCGTTTCTATGGATGGTGCAATTGGTATTCCCTATCTGAAGGGTGTAGGAAGAATACAAAAAAGATAACATTTAATCTTTCTTAGAAAAGGGGGGAGGGGACCATGGGAATGGAATTTTCAAGTTATTCATTTGTCTTATATCCAACCATAAACCTGACCTTGAGTTTTTTCCTTCAAAATTAAAGCATGTAGTGAGTAGAATTTCCCGAAAAATGAAAGGGGCAATCCCATTTGGTGGCCGTTTAGAGGGAGTTGGGTGGTCACTGATACAGTTTATTTTACCATTAGTTGTATGAGTCGAAAAATCCGTGCCAAGAAAAATTGGTTGTTTAGAAGGGTGACCACTCAGAGAAGTTTCACTGTATTTGAGCTTCCTCAGGAATTTACTCATAAAAAAATTATAAGTTATGTAGAAATAAAATATATATGCATGTTTAAAAGTATGTGATTTGTACTTTTTATTCAATGTGTCGTTTTAGTCTATAGTTCGACAACAGAAGCTGCATTCTGAGTGGGATTCATCTAAAAATGCTGAAAGTCTTAATGAAAATCCAGCCAAAATTCAAGCAGCTATATTTTATTCCATTACATCCACCCAAAAAGGTATATTAATGTATATCTATTAATTGCTGTATTATTACAAATGGGTTGCAAAAAGCCCACCTACCCAGAAACACCCAGGCTAGTTTTTCTGGGTAAAACCCAGTCTAAAAAACCCAATAAAACCCACTCTGAAGTGGGTTTTTTAAAAACTGATGATATTTATATTTATTTTGAGAAACTGTTATCTTAGTTTTTTTTATTCTCTTTCATATTTAAAGAATTATTCTGTGGAAATATATGTATCAAAATAGAGATAAGATTAATTTAATATTTATTATTCAATTTTTTTTTTCCAATTTAAAATTCTTGAAAACTTTATTTACTGTTTGCCACTATAAGTTTTCTTTTTTGTTCATTTTTTTTCCATTTCATTAATTTTTTCAGATTTGGTGACATTTTTTATGTTAACTTTTGTTGCCCAAACAAAAAAGTGTCCCCAAAAAAACACATGACTTACATCTGTTCCATAGATCTGTATATAAGCTGACTACCCCACTTTAGGTCTATAAAAAGCCCCAAATATTCTCGGCTTATACACAAAAATGTACGGTAAGCTTTCTGTGACCATAAGGTTCAATCTGACTAAAGATCTGCCATGTTCATTAATGGCATCTGGGGCATACCCCGCCCGCACCAGCTGCAGAGGACATTTTTCCCGTGGAGGTGAAAGATTGACCAAGAGGGGGGGGGGATTTCCACCCTGGCCCTCGCTAAGGGGAGTGGAGAGATGCCCCGCTCGGATCGACACAGAATGGAGACTCTTCTGAAAGGAGCTGAGACCGAGAGAGGTGTTTTCTGCTCAGCACAATTTGTTTTCTTCCCTCGGTCTTATTTCAGCCATGCTTAGGCGTAAGATGTTGACTGTACATATGTCGTAACAGAATTTGTAAATAAATGTTTAGTCAAGAGTTTTGTCGCTGCAGTGCTTAATTATCGGCAATATAGGCTTTAATCGAACCCAAGATACCTGCTCCAGTAACAATAGGTGAGCAGGTATAAAAACGAGGCGTGCAGACATCAGAAAGTGTAGCCAGGGATGTGTGAGGCACAACAATACTTTTTTGTAAATTATATGAAAATTATGTATGTCAAATGCATAGGTTCAAACGGAATTTTTTTTTTCTACTTTAGGTCTTCATGGAATTGAACTAGGAAATCAACTGATTAAGAAAGTAGTTCACGAAGTTTTATCAGAGTTTCCTCACATAAACAAGTTGTCTTCCTTGTCTCCTATTCCAGGTTTCAAAGAGTGGTTCCTTCTGGAATTGAGAAAAATTACAAATGGTTTGTTTCAAGTGTTTTCTTATCATAGACTTTCAATTTTGTTATATATTTTTTATAAGCATTTATCTAATTTGCTAACTTAAAAAAAAAGATATAATTCAAGTTTTTTTAAATTCCCATTTTTACTGTGCTTGAAACCAATTTTACTATTTTAAACTGTTAGGAAATCTCAACTTACCCTATTTATTCTTACAGTTCCATGATGTTTAAAACTTGACTGACGGCGTTAAGCCTAATATGATATTTCATTTGATACCATTGATCGAAAGTAAACACCGGTTAGCATGGAACGGGATACGTTCAAGCGATCGAGATTTACGTGTGTGTTTTAGGGTCCATGGCAGAGTTTGCTGCGAAGGTTATGCTGCACCTGAGTGGCATCAGGTGTATGCAGATTTGCGAATGTGCTTTTGAGATATAAGCAGGTAGCCGAGGAGGCTGCTCGCAGTTGACTATCAGCCGCACTTGGCCACGGCAGTTGTCCGCAGCAGTTGTCGATCGCGGTAGATCGGCAGTCCACCACATCGGCGTTCGCACAGTGCGAGTTTTAAAATTGCGAAGTGCAAAATAACTAACTTATTTTTTGTAAATAGAATTTTTTTTTTCTTTAAGATTGCAAGTAGCAATAAAGAAGTTTGTTGTTTTTTATAAAGATGCACTCGTCTTATTATTTTTAGTCATTCTAGTTAAATGGACACTCTGCTGAAGGGGGAATTTTTTTTTTATTTTCAATATCACCCCCAACATAAACTGTATGTCTGTAGGCATGTACAAGGAAACTCTAAATATCTATTTGTCCATCTTGGAACTGTTTTTGACTACTCTAATTTCCTGCCTACAATCCGCAGGCATGAAATTTCATATTTTCAGAGTAAAATATCGTATAACCGCAGCTGCGTATAATCCACAGTTTAAATTTCCACTTTAATTGTATTTGATTCAAGTCATGTAAAAAAAAGTGCTTTATCTTCTAGTGTTAAAAAATTTAATTTAAACTTTTTTTCTTAATGATAATATTTTTTTAAATAAAAAAAATATTAACAAAGTGAAAATTTGGATAGACTTAGTAAGAATATATTCTAAAAATTTACATTACATAGTATAGAAAGAATGATACAAATAAAATGTTCGAACCAATATTTAAATAAAAATTTTAAAATTTAGAATTCAAAAAATGGATTTCTTTATTTTAATTTAATATAATTATTTGCAATCTGTGTTAAAATTTTAAACTAGTAGTTATGGCGCTATCTGGAGAGCTGAAAGTGAAAAATGTTAGCCTAAGTTAGTTTGCTCTCATCACTTACTCGGTTAATATCTAATCTCCGGTTAAATGTTTAACCGAAATCCTGGTCGCATTTAACCGCGTTTTATTTTTCTTCATTTAAGGAGGCGATGTGCATATGCAAATTGTAAACGCACGCCACGTGATTAGTGGGCAACCGGATATATAAGCCGCGAGCTATTGCTTTTGATTTATTGGCTTGGAGCGGGGTACTCAAACTTGGCAAGGTGATGACGGTACTTACAATTAAGAATGCTGAACTTTAATTTCGCCTCCTGGCATACTTATGGGTTTTAGTTAATTTGGTCTGGCTTTAACATATCTTTACTTTTTGTACGATGCCTTTTTAATACTGAATAAATGATAAGCTTACTGGCCTATTCTTTTGGATTAGCGTGCAGTAAGACATGATAAATCAGTAAACAATAACAATTTTATTGTCATAACAAAAGAACAATGCATAAACACTTAAATTACAATTCTAACACGTCCTAAACTAAGCTAAACAGAATTTAACTCTTACTAGAGGAGGGGGGAAACAACCTGATAAACATAACACATATATACCATCACATCTCTCGAGGCTATATATATACTTATTAATTTGCATAACGCTCACTCCGGAGCCAAGTATGCTACAGCCGCTAAATTAAAATTGATATACGTCAATAGTAGGAAGGGGTGTTTCCCGGGATCAGAGGGAAATTAAAAATAAACCAACTGAAAATAAGCGATTTTAAGAAAATTAAGTGGGCAGTTAAACGGGTTATTTTATGCTTAAAATTCTGAAAATGCCAACAATAAACAGTATTTATTTTTTTATGTTCGACTCTGCTAAATGCCTGCTTGCATAATTATTCTTCCTGGGCTAACAAAAAAAAATAAATGGAGAATGCAGCAAAGTGCCGCCGTTCCAGATTATACAAGTGTTATTTATTCATAGAAATAATATACAAAATGGAAAATATTAATTTAATTAACAGGAACTTTTATGTCCTTGACTGAAAATAAGTTTTACCCTGATTAAAAAAAAAAAGGCTGTAAATATGAGCAGGTGCTGCCATCTATTGTTCTTTAGGAGAGATATTTGTAAATTTTATTATAACAATAAAATTTTAAACAGCTGATTATCTGCGGTGGCATATAATATGCATTAGGAGAAAATTTAAAATTTTTTTAATATATAATCAGCAGATCATAAGCAGGAAATTAGGGTAGTTTTCTTTTGTGTGTGTCTCGAAGTCAGTGTTTCTTAACCTTTTTTTGTTGACAGCACATGTAACATTTTGGACCCACAATCGATGTTTAAAAAACGTGTAGTGTGTGATGTCCCTCCTGATATCGAAGAATTAACCTTTCGACCCCATCACACTGTGTTTCTCAAGGGTGGGCTCATAAAGTCTCTGGATTTACCATTTTCGGAGGCGTTTAAGAAAACAGAAGAAATCTAGTGCAGATGGCTTTTGTGAAACTCAAAGATGAGGGGGTTAGAAGCAGTCTTTATGAAAACAGGGTTCCCGTGGTCCTTAAAAGTCCTTAAGAACTCCTTAATTTTAGCTTTCATTTTTAAGTCCCCTTAAAACTCTTTAATTTTTGTCAAAGGTCCTTAAAAACTCCTTAATTTTTACATTGGAATGTGACAATTTCTCCATCAAAAGCGATCCACCATCATCTCGTGATATCCTATCAGTTTTTTCTTATGGGACAGTTTTTTTCTTAGTTACCTATTTGACCAATAAATAATCTTTCGCATACTAAAAAGATTTAAAGTCAGCTGCCCTTTCCTAATAGCTAACAGTCATGCAGATTTTAATCAAGCAAAGCATGGAGGTTCGGGGGGGGGGGGTGTAGATATTTCACTTACTTATGGAAGTTTAATTTTTCTTACATTGAATGTGATAGAAAAAATCTGAAACTTTCTTCTTTCCCAGGCAATATCGGGTATAATCAGCTAGTATATACATACATATATATATATATATATATATATATATCAGAGTCATTTTTAAGCCCTCGGAAAGTACTGTTTATAATATTGTTTTTATTCACTATTTATTTCTACTTTAATCACTCAAAAAGCTTTAGATGTACATTTTTCAAAATTAGTTTTTGTCAAATAGATTTATCTTATATTAATTTTTAGGCATTTTTACAAACATAATTCAGAAATATTGTAGGGCATTTATTGAACTTTCCTTGTCTGGAACATAAATCATTAAAATAGGTTCCTCGGGCAATAACGTTTATGTTGTTCTGTTGTGTATTTCAAGCAGCTCCTTATAAAATGTTACTTTGGTCCTTAGAAAGTCCTTAATTTTTGTTCTAGGAAAAAGAGTGGGAACCCTGGAAAAAACAGTGTTGTGGTGTATCTAATTTTGAGAAGAGGCAATGGAAAGATTTATCCCTGTGGAAATGGCAGAAAAAAGGAAGAGGGGAAACCTCAGAGTGCTTTGGGATCTCCTGGGATGAGCTACTTTCGTAGCTGACTCACTTTTTTTATAGACCAAAAACGTGTTACCTAATGTTTGATTATTCCTCTTATCCCTGAGACCGTTCCTCCATACCCTTTGGTTCTTGATGGTCTGGCTGAGGCTAATCGATCGATTTTTTAAAAATTCATTTGATATATATGTTTGTAAATAAATACTGTGAACTCCGTTTAATGGGATCATGGTTAATGTTATCAATTGCTTATTGTTATCGAAATTACTGGGTCCCAATTATCTATTCATTTGTACATGGTTTCCGCGCACCTGGAAGGTCATGGAAAATCATGGATTTAGACAATGGATTAATTTTGTCATGGAAAGTCTTTATTTTTCAGGTAAAATGAGTAAAAGTCATGGAAAGTCATGGATCCGCTAAACTACCGATTAAAACAAATGCATCGAATTGTTTTAATTCTCTATTTTTACTTGTCATTTGGCTGAAGTGACTGAGTTTGGTATTTATGTATTATCCTATTGACTCTATTGCCAAGTAAAATTCGTTCACCAAGGAAACTCAAAGCAAGAAAGCTTAATGGGTGGGTAAATGTATATTATTCTGGTTTTTTCTTAAATTGTAGATTAAAATTTTATTAATATAATAATTATTTTTTAATAAAAATTAGTTAAGATTTTTGCACAAAATATAAGTTTATCTCTAGGGATATTGTATATAAACATTATAGGGTTATATTTGGCTATTATTCATGGTCACCTGGATAATACCAAAGTACCCTGAATTCAAATTGGAAACATTTTGATTGAAAAATGGCTATAGGATTAAACTTAGGTATGTAGATACAACAATTTATTTTTATGTATGTGAGTTTATTAACACTTATAAAGTAAGTTTATCGTTTTTTTTTTGACAAAATTCCTGTAATTTCTCTAAAAGCATATATTTTATTTGTATGTACATCAGAAGTTTTATTCATATATACTTTAACGAAAGCTTTTTAAAGTCATGGAAAATGATCCGCTAAATCAGGGAAAGTCATGAAAAGTCATGGATTTGAAAAATTTTATTTTGGCAGATACCCTGTATACGCCGCCACGTATTATTTGCTGATAAAAATTATTTTTATAATAAAATTTACAAATATCTTTCATAAAGAATAATAAATGGCAGCACCTGCTCATATATACACAGAATTTTTTTTTTTTTTAATGAGGATTAAAAAAAATTTTCAGCCAAGGACACGGCAGTTTGGATAAAAATACCCGATTAAATTAATATATTCCATTTTGTATATTTATATCTATCAAGAAATAACACTTGTATAATCTGAAATAATGGCATTTTACTGCAACCATTTTTTTCCACTTTTAGTTCGCCAGAGGCCATAACTGCAGTATATAAATTTAATGCAGATCGCAAATAACCATATTAAATTAAAATGAAAATTTACATTTTAAGAATCCATTTTAAGAATTCTAAATTTAATATCTTTTTATTTAAATATGGGTTTGAATAATTTATTTTGTATTATTGTTTCTGTACTAATTAATGGAAATATTTTGACTATATTTTTTAGTGGTTAAGTATAAAATTTTTAATATCCAAAATTCACTTTATTAGATTAATTTAAAGAAAATGTTATCATTTAAAAAAGTTTAAATTTAAGTTTTTTAACACTAAAGATATAATTGTTTTTTT
>CM063497.1:4487701-4517701 GCA_032207245.1 Pardosa pseudoannulata
ACAATATATATATATGTGTGTGTATATATATATATATATATATATATATTATATATATATATATATATATGTGTGTGTATATATATATATATATATATGTGTATATATATATATATATATATATATATATGACTCTGATATATATATAAATAGACGCTGATATATATATATATATATATATATATATATATATATATATATATATATTTGAGTCATTTTTAAACCCTCAGAAAGTACTGTTTATAATATTGTTTTTATTCACAATTTATTTTTAGCTTGATCACTCAAAACTTTAGATGTACATTTTTCAAATAAGTTTTTGTCAAATAGATTTATCTTATATTAATATTTAGGCATTTTTAAGAACTTAATTCTGAAATATTGTAGGGCATTTATTGAACATGCCTTGTCTGGTTCATAATCATTAAAATAGGTTTCTCAGGAAATAGGGTTTATGCCTTTTTGTTGTGTATTTCAAGTAGGTCCTCATAAAAAGTTACTTTGGTCCCTAAAAAGTCCTTAATTTTTGTTCTGGAAAAAGAGCGGGAACCCTGTATCTACTGCTAGGGTTGTATGAACATTTTAGGAATATAATATACATGTGTTTTAAGTCCCTGCATGGTTAGTAGTAAGCCTAAATATTAATAGCTCTTTGAAATTAGGTATCATATTTGCTTGCATACAATACTTTTTTATAAGATTTAGGATAAAAACTGAAGGGACAGAATGAATGAAAAATTAATATTATTAAGAGAGGTATTTAAGGAATAAAATTAAAAATGTTAATGTCTTACAATAGAAATATTGTTAAGTCCCTGAATTTAATTTCTATTGCACTTATTTCATTCAACAGTGCTAAAAATACTACAAGGTGCATCCCGATGCTTTCCCCTTTAAAGTAAACGTAATTAGCGTACTTAGTGTGAAGTGTGCATGCGTAACAGTTCTATGATGTATCAGTCATATGCCAGCTGGACAGGTCCCAACACCGGCCAGTAGCATGGTAACAATGGTCCAAATTATGAGTAAACATAAGTGTTATATACATCCAGCCAGTGAGATACCATTGACTTAGGGTTAGTTTATGTACAAAACATCCTTTTTTAGAATAGTTAAAAAGAGAGAGGATGTACAAAATAATAGAAGCCTAATAAAAGAAGGAAAATATAAAAATCCCCTGAGAGGCCTGTAATTTACAATTTTAATAAAAATCCACTAACTAAATCAATATGAAACTTGTAATTTCATTCTTATACATACATATAATAAAATGCACTAACTAAATCAATATGAAACTTGTAATTTCATTCACATACATACATATATAGATAGATTGTAAAAGTCAAAAGAAATACGTGGCGAATCCAGAAAGTAAGTTTCCCTATGCTTTCCCCTTTAAAGTAAACGTCATTAGAAGTGTCAATTGCGTGTGCATAAAGATCTATGATGCATTAATCATATGCCAGCTGCATAAGTCCAGATTTGTGCCAGTAGCTGGATAATAGTAGTCCAAAATGGAAACTCTAATTCCTTCTCCCGCCGCCTTTAGTGTTCGGTCGGTGATCTTGAATACATAAAGTATTGCGCCAATTAAAATTCATCCTCAGCTCTGTCAGGTCTATGAGCCCAAACTGACACCTGAACACAAAATTCCACCCTTAGGAGCAGCACTGACATTTCTGCTATGGTATCACGATGATGGCAATGAGTTCCTCGACAGAATTGTCACGGGCAATGAGACTTGGATTTTGTACTTTACCCCAGAAACTAAGCAACTGTCAATGCATTGGCATCATAGTGGATCTTCGGTCACGACCCAATTCAAACAGACGCTGTGGGCATGGAAAGGGATGTGCACGGTGTTCTGAGACAGGAAAGCTGGTTCTATTCACAGTCGGCAGAGTTCTATGGCAGAGGGATACAAAAGTGGATCCCACAATACGACAATTGTCTCGATTCTGGTGGTGGCTTTGTTGGCTTTGGTTTGGAGCACTATGGTCTACTGTTTTGTACACAAGGGCTAATGAGAGCGAGACCTACTGCTTAAAGCCAATTCCGAATAGCTACTAACATCCACGCCACAGTGGGATTCGAACCCACAAACTCCGGTACCGACGATCAGTGCCCTAACCGATCGGCCAGCGTTCAGCTGTGGCTATGTTGAAAAATAACTGAAACAATGCTCTACATGTTGCCAATAAATATGTCCCTGAAAGTGAGTTCTTTTTTTCTTTTAAGTAGGGAAACTTACTTTCTGAATGCGCCTTGTATTTAATAACTTTAACCCACTGAACGGACACGTCGACAGGGGTTCGACATTGAATTCCTGTTCGAAAACGGACCTGTCGACCCCTTCTCATTCGCACTCGTATAACTCGTATCGCACACTTTTGAGGAAAAAAAATATTGCAAAGCGATAATAAATGAAAGAAACTAATTTTGAGTAACGGAACTCCTTTACCTTGCAGGGAAAATAATTTAAAAGTAGCCTGACAACTTTTAAACCAGCAACTCTAGTATGTTACGGTAAGTTCCGTCTGGAATTTACGAAAAGGATGACTGTTTTGAAAGGGAAAAAGGGGGGAGGGTGGCCGGTGGATGGGTTAAAGAACAAAATTCTAACTTGAATTGTAAGTCCTATTTTCTTTTGCATATTGTACTGCTTTTAAACTTAAATACTGCAGTATAACTAAATCTCTTCTCCACTTTAACTACACATTATCACAAAAAGCTTTTTTATAGAATATAAAAAGGAATTTTAAAAATTAACACCTCATTGAACACATTAAAAAGAAGTGAGTTACAAAGCCTTCAATTTCAATTATTACGGTCATTTCATATTAGTCCAAATGCTCCCAATGACTTCAGACAAACGATAACATGCACGAAGGTCTGAATTAAAAGTTAAATTCTCTTTAGAATGAGAGTGTCAGAGCTTGATTCATTATGTTCGCATGGCAGTTGGTCAGCAATCTAGAAAGTAGCTTCTGTTTCAAATATTAATATTATATGCAAGATATAAATGGTCTCCTTATTTTTTTCTTGTCAAAAACAGGATATGCATTATTTAATTTAAACTTTGAACAAATTATAAATATGGGTGTCATTTCTTGAATATAAGATTTTGTAACCTTTTATTTTTTCAGCCCATTTCCACTTACGCAATGGAGCAGTCCTTTGGCGGATTAATTGGGCTGCCGATACATCTCCTCGAGGCTTAGACAATTCATGTGGTATGATGGTGAATTACAGGTAGGTTAAATGAATTCTATTAACCACTTGCCTCATTAATCCCAAGTTATCTCAGGTTCATATATATTGCAGTTAATGATTATCCCGAGAGAACTCGGGCGTATCAGAATTTGTCTTACAATTTGTTTTATCACGGTTTTACCCGGCTTGGAGAAAGTTAAAGGAAATATTCAGCTATGATAGGTAGTTTGGAACAGATGTGATATCTATGCTCTTCCGGCTGCCATGTTTTTTTCTTGGAGATCTTGGTAAAAAACCCCATTTTTGAAAGTCGCCAAACAAAAATGGCGGCAGAAAATGGCGCTTTCTGAAATATCACCAAGAAAAAAACATGGACGCCACCACATGGGTTTTAAAAAACCCTGTAAAAAAATGGCGGCAGAAATAGCATTTTCTAAAAGATTAAAATATTAAATTTTTTTACTTTTGAGGGGGGAAACCCCCCTCCCCATATTATTAGAACAAATATAAAAAAACATACACACATTTTGAGAAACATTAAAAAGGAAATTATGAAACACTGAAAAATGATTTTAAAAACATAATTTTTTTTAATTTTGAGGGGGAAAACCCCCCATATTGTTACAACAAATATTAAAAAAACATACACACATTTTAAGAAACATTAAAAAAAAGAAATTAATTACCAAATATATTAAATTTTTTTATTTTTGAGGGGGGAAACCCCCTTAACACCCCCATAATGTTACAACAATTATAAAAAAAAACATACACATATTTTAAAACGCACAAGAAATTATGAAACATTGAAGAATTATGATTTCTAACCCATAATGCACAAAATAACTAAAAAGATTTTTAAAAAAAATGGTACAATCTGACCACACGGGCACTCCAGACCAGCGTGAAATAACTCTTTAGAGGACAAATAATTCCACAAAGATGCCAGTTGGTCACGGGCCATTTTACAAAACATTAAAAAAAAAATTAATTAAAAGAATATAAGAGAAAAAAATTGAAAGAAATTAATTAATTCACGTTACTGACCAGCACGTACAGTACCGCAAAAGAACTCTATAGAGGAGAAATAATTCCAAAAAGACGCCAGTTGGTCACGTGCACCAATGGGGATTAAAGAACAAACCAGGTTGCCACTACAAAGGTCCAATGTCAGGGAAGTAAAAGATACAGTCATCGACCAGCAAAACGCCCGAAAAAGTCACCAAATTTTGCAACAGAAGCCGGAGCGTAGATATCGAATCTGTAATGGTAGTTTGCCAAGATTTGTCGGCTTTGCGGCTCTTTTGGCAGAACTGGTCATGTGTTTTCCACTGATTAGAAAGCTTATTTCGGAAAATCATTATAACGAGTTTTCTGCCACATCTGGAAGACCCAGTATTATACTCTGTGTAAACTCAATTGGCACTACAAGGTCACTGATTGTTCCTCAATGACCAACTGTAACTATGGTAACGACAGTTAAGGAATGACTTTACTCTTTTTTCCCACTGTGTTAAGGGGTGTCATTCATCGTGTGGGCTCTCCGTGCATGATGAAAGTATGTTTATTTAGACTACACTTTGAAGAATACTTAATACTTTACACAAAGTTTTATGAGTCATTTCAGACCTGTTATTAAGTTCATAAATTTAAGATATAATCCCATTTCATAAAATTACAATTCAAAAATTGTATGTTATATTCTAATCCGTAAGATTTAAAAAACACTACTGAAAAAGTTTTTTTTTTTTTTTTTTTTCACACACAGTTGCATTATTTACAGAAATAATATCATTAAGATGATTGAATATGTCGCTAATTTTAATGAGTAATTAGTTATAATTTCTCACTATTTTTCTTTATATTTGTATGATTCTTTTAATTTAAATATCAAAAGTATTTCTTAATAATTAATTTATTTAAGAGAATGTAGTTCTGGAATTCCTTAAATTTAAGTTGTATGTTAATAAGTATATTATGAAGTTATGTGGACCGTAGTAAAGTTTCTATTCCAAAATTGTACTGTATTAATTATTTTATGATTTTACAAGAATTGAAAGAGGTCTTAATGCAATAACAATATTTTGTATAATTTTATTATGTATTTAAAGATTTATGGTCTGTTGACACATTTTTAGAACGTGAAAATTTCTTTAGAAGGTAGAGATTCATAATGTTTTAGTAAGAATTGTAAATTAACAGGAATTTTTGAATTTTTACAAAAACATATGTGATTTATTATAACCATTTTATACATATTGTTAAACTGTTCTTTATGTAAATAGTTAACGCATTAATGTACAACTTAAAATTTTGACTCTGCTTATAATAATAAAGCAAGTCGTCTGAACGTGTTGGAATCAAATCCTCAATTAAAGTGCTAAAAATCAGTGTGAATGCACAGGCTTTTTGGTCGCTACCATAGTAACCGATGACTGGGGAAATGAGAAAGTGTGACCTTGAAGAATAGATTTTACATGGACTACAGTCCTTCACCACTCAGGTTAACCTCAAGGAATTTTCCAGGTGTTATTCCTGCTTCTGAAAAAGAAATCAAAACCAATGAGACAGTGTGCTTTGTAATCTGTTTTCCCATAAAACAGATTTCAGAGGTAAAACAATAAGAAAAGAGACCAGATATTATTGCAGAGAATGTCAGGTATCATTTTGTGTTGTCCCTTGTTTCAAAAACTATCATAAAAAGACAGATATTTAACTTTTTTCCATTTGCCCGAGATAACTCAGAATAGTAAACTAATATTAAAACTAAATACTTTTACTCCTGCAAAAAATTAAAAATTCAACCTAAAACGTACCTATTTTGTTTTATTTTCTTCTATTTAATAATAAAATTTTAAAAAATGTGATGATTTTTTACAATTTTTTATCAAAAAAATTTGTAAGGGAAGCAGTTAAGGTATCATCTACATACGAAGAACTTTTTTCTTTAAACGTAGAAACTAGTTCATGTTTTTACAGTTTTAGATTTATTTTTTATATTATCATAGAGAATTGCACTTAAAAAATTTATTCCTGGAGAAGTTTTTATAAAATTTATAATAAATGAAGAAAATTTAGTAAAAAAAAATCGGGTTTTTTCAGAAGGTCTAATTTTTTAATATTTTCTGATGCAACACATTTCTTATACACTGGACGAGTGAATCACCTAAAATATTTGCTTCATTTGTATTTGGTAAAAAAACTTCGGTCCTTCAAAATCATACACATTGAGATTTTTCTTTGAAATCATTAGAGGGGTTTACCTTAGAGGAGGGGTAGGCAACGCGGCGCCCACGGGCACCATGGCACCCCCAATCGATTTTTAATGCGCCCTCGCTGGACTAATGTATATGTATGATAGACAGAGCGATTTACTTACTCTTGTCAAACGGCGAAATACAGCAAGTAGTCAGTTGAGTTTAGGATATTCATATGCAAGTTAGTGTTGTTGAAATGCAATCTATTGAAAAAATCATTATCACATATCCCAAATACAAAAATATACTGTTGAGAGTTTAAATTTGAATAACGAAAATTTTACTGCTACATCATATTTAGAAATTATAGATAAGCTAATAGAAGTGTTTTCTTCTAGATTTGACGATTTTGCAGCATTAGAACCCGTTCTAAGATTTTTCATAAATCCATTCAATGTTACTGAAGATGATGTCCTTGAAATAGTTTCAGTGTATTTCGAGCTTCATAATATCCTAGAATTAGAAATAATAAACTTGCAAAGTGATATTATTTTAAAAGCGCATAGTAATGATAAAATGTTTTGGAATTTAGTCGGTGAAAATAAGTATCCTAATTTAAGGAAATGTGCGCTAAAAATTTATTCATATTGTGCAACAAACAAGTCTTTGTTCTCAAATATGAAAAATGTGAAATCAAAATACCGAACAAAGCTTAATGACTCACATTTAGATAATTGTTTAAGGACCGGGAACTCTAAATATATCCCCAATTATAAGAAATTAGCTGAAAATATGGACACCCAAGTTTCACACTGAACTGTATGTATCATTATGTATGACATCAACAAAATAAAGTTATAAAAAATCTGTTTTTTTATGCCTATTTATACCTGTTGATTATCTGTAAAATATGCACCCTCGGTGATTTTCAAATTTAGTATTGCGCCCTTAAGAACAAACAGGTTGCCGACCCCTGCCTTAGAGGATACCATAGGAGGAGTTAAAGGGAGTTAACTGACAAACACATCCTCTTGTACAGCATGAACATAAAACTTTTTAAAATTTTAATTATACTAGAAGAACAATAAATAAGTGTTCTTAAAAAACTATAATAAATAAATAGTTTATCAATTTATAAGTGTTTGAATAAATATTTTAGTTTGGGGCCAAAGTTAAAAAAAAAAAAAATTACTAACTTTCCAAGCACTGCAAGTATAAAGCAGCAATATAAATAATTATATATATTTCAAAAGAAAAAATAAATTAAATGTACTACTATCACTAATTGCGAGTTTTAAATGTCAAAAACATAAAAATATTGAATAAAAAACATTCGTATTCTTCCCAAAATTAGAGAAAAACAGGAGGTTTTTCTACGAAACCACTGTCTGCTAAAGGGTTAAAAGCTATTAGGGACTTAGTAAAAAGTTGTGTTAACCACCAACAAAAGGAAGCAAACTTGTATATCTGATTAATTTTAAATACATATGTAACGTGTGCTGTACTTTGATTAGTAAGGTAAGCTAATAAATTCCCCCCCCCCAAAAAAAAATTGCATATTTTTAATGAAGTTTTTACTTTTTTAATTAATTTTTAAAATGTTCTCAAAAGTATAATTATTTGTTTACTAGCATATGGCCCGTCATATCACGGGATAAATAAAATTTTTAATTTCCCAAAATTATAAAGTATTCTATGAGGCAGGGAAAAAAAATGGTTTGTTTTTTGGCTGAGAAAAAAGATTGCAAGACACAAAAGTATTGCTCGCTAAAACCAGGTATTGCTCGTTAAAAGCGACTTTTGTTCCATTGAGTTAACATTCATCCAACATCATCTCGCATCGTTAATATCATCTCACTTCCCTCAGTAAATCCAAGCTTGTTATAAACGAGTTTGACTGTATATTAATAATGACTATTAATAATTACATTCAAAATGGTTCAAATAGAAAATTTAAAACAATTATTTTAATTTTTTACCATTCTTAAATATTTCTTTGTCTTAGGTACTACATCAATGAAACTGAAGAAAACAGTAGAAAATATGTAGAAGATCACGTTATAACTGCCTCTGATGATGTGAAAATGCTACTCTCTCCTGCATTCAATAAATCTTCATTGTGATCAGAAGAATTTCTGCATACAAAACTGGTTATGGAATATTTTTATATTTCAAAATTTTGTCTTGTGTATATACTGGGGATAATGTAGCTAGATGACATTATATATGTAAATAATTGAACCTAAGGTTAAAAAAAAACCACTTTTTTAAATTTCTTATTACAGTCAGTACCGGCTATATACACGGTTTCCGCGCACCTGGAAAGTCAGGGAAGTCATAGAAAATCATAGATTTAGACAATGGATTAATTTTGTAAAGTCTTTATTTTTCAAGTAAAAATGAGTAAAAGTCATGGAAAGTCATAGATCTGCTAAACTACCAATTAAAAAAAAATGCGTTGAATTATTTAATTCTATTTTTACTTGTCACTTGGCTGAAGTTACTGATTTTGGTATTTATGTATTATCCCATTGACCCTATTGCCAAGTAAAATTTGTTCACCAAGGAAAATCAAAGCAAGAAAGCTTAATGGGTGGGTAAATGTATATTATTCTGGTTTTTCTTAAATTGTAGATTAAAATTTTATTAATATAATATTAATTATTTTTTAATAAAAATTAGTTAATATTTTTGCACAAAATATAATTTTATCTCTAGGAATATTGTATATAAACATTATAGTGTTATATTTGGCTATTATTCATGGTCACCTGGATAATACCTAAGTACCCTGAATTCAAATTCGAAACATTTTGATCGAAAAATTGCAATATGATTAAACTTAGGTATGTAGATACGACAATTTATTTTTATGTATATGAGTTTATTAACACTTATAAAGTAAGTTTATAGTTTTTTATGATGAAATTCCTGTCATTTCTCTAAAAGCATATATTTTATTTGTATGTACATCAGAAGTTTTATTTGTATATACTATAACAAAATCTTTTTAAAGTCATGGAAAATGATCTGCTAAATCAGGGAAAGTCATGAAAAGTCATGGATTGGAAAAATTTTATTTTGGCAGATACCCTGTATATGATCACTTTTCTAAAGTGCTGTCTAACTTAATAGGTAACATGTGTTAAAGCCAGGGTTGGCAAAACCCCAGGTTTTTTTTCAGAAAAAACCTAACCCGGTGGGTTTTTTTTGGCTTTTATCAGGGTTTTTACTATACTTTAATGGGTTTTAGATGCTTTTTGGGGGATTTGAAAACAATTCAGGTTTTTTTGTTATGTAAGAGGACAGGATATATAATTGATTAAAATAAATTTTAAATGTTAAAGGAATGACATCATAATGCTAGAAAAAATTGTATTTTTACCTATTTATTATGTGGATAAATTGATAAATTTAATCACCTGCCCTTAGCCAGAGAATCCATTCCAGGTCCAACCGCTTCATAAATTCATGGACAGACGGACAGATAACTTAGGCTATTATTATATAGGAGATTTTTTTTCTGCCGTTAACATAAAAGAAAAGAAAGCATTGCCAAGAACATATACTACATTTGTTCCATGGATCCATATATACACCAATCCTCATCTTTTAGTGTATAAAAAGCCCTAAAATTTCTCAGCTTATAGACAGAAATATACAGTGTATGATTTATTTATTCAAAATGGTAATCTAGAGGCCTGATTCAAGTCAAATGTGTATGTTTTGTATTTCACTTTCCATCTGCAAACTTGTGGGGATAAGCAAGTTTTGAGTTTGAACATCCATGCCTCAGTTGAATTCGAACCCACTGCAGCATGATCTACTTCATAGCCATTCGGAATCTGCTTTAAATAGTAGGTCCTGGTGTTATTAGCCCTTGTGTTGCAAAAAAGTAGACCATAATGCTCCAAACCAAACCTGAAACTTGCTTATCTCTCTAAGTTTGCAGACAGAAGGTAAGATACAAGAGATAGCATTTGACCCAAATTGGACCTAGGAGTGGAAACGCCCAGTTGAAATTAAATCCTTTGCATTCAAAACTCATAACTTTTTCTAACTGACATGAATTACAATTGAGGAATAATGAAAGAATTTGAATTATTGATTAATAGCATATGGTTTTACACTGCACTTGTTATAAAGATATAGTCAAACTAAAGGAAAGAAATTTAAATGTTTTTTATTATTGAGCATTTTCTATATTTACAGACATGCCAACATTCAGGCACCTCTATCAGGCGCAACTTTATTTATGCTACCCACAAAATACATGTGTATGCAATTTACATGTATAATAAACAAAATAACCCCCAAAAAATTGAACATAATTACGTATTTTATGGTTTTTAAATTAAATTGAGCAAATTAAACACAGGAGTGAATTAAAATGTATGCATTTAATAATGTATAAGTAGGTTTTTTAGCTTTAACAATTTCTTTTTCAGAAAAATTTTTTCTCATAGCCCATTGACCCAGATTAAAATATTACCTTTTGTCTAACATTCAAAATTCTAAAGTTTGTCTACTCAAATTTGACCTAAATTCAGTTTGGTTTTTTCAGCACAGTGCTGAAAACTCTTTAACAAGCAAAATTACTGTGTGGAAAGAGTAATATCTTTAGTATTTTTTTGCCAGCCTTTGTATTTCATTGCTGAATTATAATTTTTGTTATTTTTCAGAGTTATCAAATTCTTTCATTTCTCCAGAGAATCTCAATTACTTGGCATGTTTGTATTTATTATAAGGTGTAAAGTGTGCTTTTGTTGTTACAGTACAAAATGATATTTTGACAGAATTTATTATATGTATACCTGCCCCTTTTTTATGACATTATACATTGATTTCTTATAAAGATTTTATTTACAAATGTTGTATTTAATAAATGTGAAATTTGTAGTACCGTTTACTTGCTTGGATCCCTATCACAAAGCTTATAAGCAAAGATATTTTCACAATGATTTATTATTTAGAGGAACAAACCTTTAAATGGGAGCCACTAAAAATGAATCATAACTTCTTACACATCTATACAACTCTAGTATCACATTAACAGCAATGAATTTGTCTGTTCAAATTAAAAGTTTCAGCTGAATTACTATAATGTACAGTCATTAGTTTAAAAGTAATGTTATAATCATGTAGTAATTTTAAAATGTGATTAGCACAATGTTTTTTAGTTATTTACTGTCCAGGTTTTCTAGAACCAACCCCAGATGGCAACAAATATCCATATTAAGAGTAAGATTTGAGCATGTGTGTTTCTGGGCCCATTTAGCAATGAGGCCCTAGAGGCATTTCCAGCAGTGGTTAGCGGATCTGTAAGTACTGGGCAGCCCTACACAGCAGACCCCTGATTAAATACCTTTAATGACTCAGCAGTGTTGCAATTGGGAGGTAGGAATTTAGAATAAGTTTGGATGATCCAGCTGATGACAGAATTAGTGTGGGCCAAAATATAGGCTACAGAGGAAGAATCTGTGAGAGTTCCACCTTCCAGGCAATATCTAGTCGGAGAAAATAGGAAATTTTTTAAGGTAACATACCTTGGGCCTCAAAATCACTGCCAAAAGTTATTCATCTAACCTTGTGGTATTCCTATAACCCAGCATAAGTTCTGGAGGGGGTAAAAAAAGAACCAGACCAAATTAAAAGATTTGGATGCGAAAATAACTAATAATGCAGGGATCCTGCTGTTTTTCTAGAACACAAATTAAGGACTTTCTAAGACCAAAGTAACTTTTTGTAAGAACCTACTTGAAATATGCAGCATAATGACAAAAACCCTATTTCATGAGGAACATATTTTAATGATTATGAACCAGACAGGGCATGTTCAATAAATGCCCTATAATATTTCAGAATTAAGTTTTTAAAAATGCCTAAAAATTAGTATTAAGATATATCTGACAAAAACTAATTTTGAAAACTGTACATCTAAAGTTTTTAAGTAATCAAACTAGAAATAAATTGTGAGTAAATTACAATATTATAAACAGTACTTTCTGAGGGTTTAAAAATGACTGTGATATATATGTATATACTATCTGATTATACTCGGCATTGCCTGGGAAAGAAGAAAGTTTTAGACTTTTCTATTACATAGTAAGTAAAATATCTACAAACCCCCATCCTCCATTTAATTAACCCCTTCCAGTAAAATGACGAGTCTAGCTCGTCATTAGTTTTTCATTCCATACCACACAATGACACTTTAATCACATGACGAGTGTAGCTCGTCATGCGATTAAAGTTACTGTTAAATATGATAATTAATTTAGTTTAAAATTCCTAGTGTACTTTGGCAACACTTTTATCACTCGTGAAAATCACAAGTCACTATTGCATATTGTTTACTTGGTCCAAGTCATTGCCAAATTAATGAGTCAGAATAAAAGAAAACCTACTAAGAAATGCCGTGTGTGTTACAAGAATCAAATTAAAAGTGAGACTACTTGGCTGTGTAAACAATTAAGAATTCCTTTGCACTTTGTTTTGAAAAGTACCACTAGCTTGAAGACTATTACCTTATTAATGTTTTGCTTTGATAGTTTCTTAATTTTACTGTTTCTGATATTATTTAACACTATGTAAAAAGTGGATTTTAATTAAGAATATGTAAGAATTGTAAAATGAAACAAGTTTTTTAAATAAAAATTAAATGGTTATTTCATGCACAGTTTTTCATTATTAAATCATACCGGAAGGGGTTAAAATCTACATGACTGTTAGCTATTAGGAAAGGGCAACTGACTTTATACTTTAAACCTTTTCAGTATGCGAAAGATTATTTATTGGTCAAATCTGTCACCTTAGGAACTGATGGGAAATCACGTGACGATGGCAGATTGCGTTGATGAAGAAATTGATCACATTCCAATTTAAAAATTGAGTATTTAAGGCCCGTTGACAAATATTTATTAGTTTTAAGGGCCTTTAAAAATGAAAGCTAAAATTAAGGGAGTTCTTAAGGACTTTTAAGGACCATGATAACTCTAATGGGATGTGCTGAAAGCAACATTATATTCAAAAGTAAAAGCTGTGGCTCTTTTAAGAATTTTTAGACCCTTTTAGAAAAACTGCAGAGGTTAGACCCCAGTGTCCTGGCTCCTGACTGATGCAAATTCCATTGTTGAATCACTTAACATTGTAAGTGGGTCTTGAGCTTACAAAACCGGGTGTTCTGATTAGAATTTTAAGTCAGCTCTTGATGTCATGAGAAATGTTTGAGATATTGAAAAAATAACAACACATTATATATATGGTCTTAAAACCAAGAAAAAAAAATACCCTGATAATTTACTCAAAATTATGACATATCTCATTTACGGCATTTCTTGAAAAGTTCTAAATTTTGTTGCAATGAAGGCTGCATTACTATATGGGTATGATTCATCACTTTTTAACATTAAGTAGAAAAAAAATTTTTTGGTAAAAACTGCCCCAATTTTTTTTTTTTTAAATTCTACTCCATATTTAAAAAATCAAAGGGGTCTCCCAATGGCAGAGCTAAATTAACGTAACGTACATGTTTATATATTTATTTTCAATAACAAGAAATAATGGTAAATTATCTAATTTTTCCCAAAAAAACTTAATATTTACAAAACAAAAATTTACTGACGAAAATATTCAAAGTATTCATATATCAAAAATTGACCATCCTATTCACTTCGTTTAGTTGAAATTTTGCACTGTATATCTGCGACCAGTTTATCATATTGTGGCTGGCACAAGGTTATTGCACTGCGTAAACATGAAATTCAATGTTCATCTGTTAAACACAACCGATGTTTGGTTTTTATGGCATTCATGGTTGAAAAAGCAGATTCGCAAAAAAACGTCGATCAATAGTTCAATTTCAAATAGAAAATCAATTTGTAAATATTTGGAAACGTCTCCTCAGAAATTAATTTCCAAAAATCAGTATCGCTAGATGCTCTGGATTTAAGAAATATATTGCATCTTAATTTAATAATTTCTTCCTCGACCGTGACTGATGTGATATTTATTAAATGTCCTATTTTTTCCACTGTCAGACGACAAATTCATTGTATTATTTTGCACAGTTCATTTTAGGTTTTAAAGCGTTAACTCTGGCGAATTTTTATTTTAAATAATTCATTAATTCTATGTCATAAGTCATAAATTAAATTGTTAATATCCGAGGTCATTATCGGGATGGTCATGCAGACTACCTAAAATGTCTTCGCAGTCGACGTCTTGGCCACCCCTTGTATAGAGTATACATTTCTTACACAATTAGTATAAATCAGCATATATATGAATGATAAACTAAAGAATGAATATTTTTCTTTAATGTGAATTGGGGTGAACAAAATATCAAAATAATTTAATATACATAGTGACTATTCAATTTTTTTTTACATTATCTTATGATAAAAATAGAAAATGACCTTATCTTAAAAAAAAAAAATTAAAGTTGCTGTTAAAATGTTTAATTTAAAATATTTAAAATTTTAAATTAGCAAGGTGATTGCTTTTTAGGCTAGTGCAATTTTTTTTTTTTTTTTTCAGAATTAGATAAAAAAAAATTCCCTGATTTTTGCCGAATTTAAAAAAATGTCCAGATATTTTTCCAGAATTGTTAAGTTTCCCAGTGTGCTTCTAAATTTCTTCAAATTATATTTAGTCATCAATAAATGGTTTCATTCAATTCTACTGAAATACGTTTGGAGCAGTTTCACTGATACCTAAATATACAGTGGACTCTGCTTAATGTTATCTGTTTTCGAACTTCATTTTAACTGGCAAAGGAATATTCACAATGTATTCAGAAAGAACCCATTCTTTTCTTTCCTATTGCTGTTGTTTGAATTTCTGAGAATTCTTCCTCTACCACCAGGAAATGGGGAATGAACAAATGAGTGGGAAATGACATCGTCGTTCCTGAAATGTTTTCAGAAATACACACACCCTGCTGGTGGTCAGTAGTTATCAGATAAGTAGAAGGCAACACATTATTATTGGAACTGAAAAGGAGCGTATTCACATTATTTTATGCCTTGCTCGCTTACGTGTAGCTTGTCAATATCGACAACTCAAAGCGAAATGATTTAATGTTAAAACAAAAGATCAAAATGTTAAATCGTTATGTCTGGTTACCAAAAATGAGTCAGCGCAATGCTGCAGCGCAGTTAAACATTTCTCAGCTTCCGAATGGCATCGAAAGTGTCGAATCGTGGAGTACAACACCGCTTCGATGACTTTAAAAAACATTATGATGAACAATTTATCAATAAGCTCCTTAAAAAATTGTAGACTGTCAACAATGGATCCATTTTTTTCATTATGTATACAATTCTTATGTTTTAAAGGATAATATATAGTAAATAAATATAAGGTGAGTTTTTTCCTTTTGTTTTGAAATTGAGTATGTGGGAATTAAAGGGGAAGTAAATTTATCTAATTATGCATATCGTTTATTTTTATCAAAATCATGGTGTCCTGAATGGATCAAATTAAGCTGAATCCACTGTATATCAAACCGATATTTCCTTTCGATAATTTCCAACCAAAATAACGCTTTAAGTTTTCGTTTGAGTTACGGTTCGAAGTTCTGCTTTTAAACCCATCACAAATGTGAAAATGGCTGTGATGTAGTCGTTCAAAACTAAAAAGGAAAATGCATGAAAATTTCAAAAAAATAATTTGAGTTTATTTTAGCATCTTGTATCCAGGCTTTCTGGGTGCAAGAAAGGGGTGTGTTGATTGTTAGTCTCACAGTGACTCAGTCTGAGACGAAACTAAGTGACAGGAGGCAACGGAAATTAATTCTTTTCCCTTTGCTGTTATTTGAATTTTGAAGAAATATTCTTCTTCCACCAAGGGAAATGGGAAGTGAACAAAAGAGTGGGAAATTACACATCCCCGGAGTTTTGCTCGCTTACATGCAGCTTGTTGATATGGAAACCAGAAAGCAAAATGATTTAACATTAAAACAAAAGATCGAAATTTTAAATCGTTGTGACAGGTTGATTATGATGACAAACAATTTATCAATGAGCTTCTGTAGAAGTCAACAATGGAACAATTTTTTTAAATTATGTATACAATTCTTATGTTTTAAATTATAATATACAGTACATAAATATAAGGTGAGTTTTTTCTTTTTATTTTGAAATGTAGTATGTTTGAATTAAGGGGTAAAATTTATCTAATTTTGTATATTGCTTATTGTTATCGGTCAGTTATTGTTAACAGTGGTTGTCAAATAAACAGTAGGCTTTTCGGAATTCATTCTTATCGGAACTGAGAAGGAGCGTATTCACATTTTAAGCCTTTCTTGCTTACGTGCAGCTTGTCGATATGGAATCCAGAAAGCAAAATGATTTAACATTAAAACAAAAGATCGAAATTTTAAATCGTTATGACAGGTTGATTATGATGACGAACAATATATCAATGAGCTTCTTAGAAAAAAATTGTAGACAGTCAATATTTTAAATAATGTATACAATTCTTATGTTTTAAAAAATAATATACAGTATATAAATAGTTTAAATTCGTAATTTTAATCTTGTTAAGATAGGTTAACAAAAATGAGTCAGCCTCTATTGTGCAATATTTTGAAAACTCGTGACGATCTTACAAGCAGAAATAAACAAAATGAAAATACAGAGACACGTTCTAGTAGCTTCCACATTAACAGAATCTGAAGTTGTCAGATTGTCATACGATGAAACAGACGAATGATGGAACTAATGAGTCAGATTAATAATCTCTTGATATCAAGAGACCTCCTATAAGTGCTGAAATGTGGAGTATAACAACGCTCCGATGACTTTAAAAACATGATTACGAACGATTTATCAGTGACCTTCCGTATTGTAGGCAGTCAACAAATCATCATTTTTTTTAATTATGTATACAATTCTTATGTGTTAAATAATAATATACGGTACAAAAATATAAGGTGTGAATTAAAGAAGGGGATAAATTTATCCAATTTTGCATATCTGTTATTCTTATCAAAATCACGGTGCCCCAAAGTGATCACATTAAGCAGAGTCCACTGTATTACTCAAAGCGGATATTATTTTATTCTTGTGTGTTTGATCATTGTAGCAAAAACACCTATAAAAACATAATAAAGAAAATACTTTTCACTCCGATAAACTATTATTAAAAATAATAGGAGTGGTACAGTAAAAATTATTAATATGTAATATAAATAAAAGAAAAATGTTTTACTAACTTGTATAAAATTATTCAAGGTTCAGAATCTTTCCACAGAAAAAAAATTAAGCACTTTTTAAGCACTTTAATTTTTATTGTACTATAACTGACCTACAGTTAAAGCTTAAAATTGAAGCTTTTCATGAGCTTTATGATTTGTAAAATGACATTAAATATATCGATCAATTTAATAATTTTATTAAACACAATTATTAATATCTCATGCTTTATGTTAAGACATCTTTCTTGCCTAACATAAATTTTAGAACAGCAATAGTCCTTATTTATCAAATCCCCCCCTCCTGCCTAAAAAAAATCTGAAATATTAGTAAAGTTAAGAAAGTACTATCTGTGGTGGAAGATCAACAAGTTTCACATTATAGCAACAGTATTTTTACAGCAACATATATGTAAAATAAGATAATAAAAAGTACTTCTGTATTATAAACAGGTAAATATATTTACACACACACAGGGAGACAGAAAAGAAGATGCAGTATCTGCATTAAAAAAGTTTTAATTGTGGCATACTCAAAACAAAATTCAGGAAATTATCAATGCTATTTTAAAAATGTAACTGAAGAACTATTTCCATTCATAATAGAAGATGAGAACCAAAAAATATAGGAAGGAGGAAAAAAATAAGCAACTATGTCTAATTTTGAAATTTATTTTTCTTTTCTTCTATACATTTTTTTAATTGGTCTAACTCTTCTTTCTTATCTTTAGCTTTGTTGAATGATTGATGATTAAATTACCAAGGGAAATAAAAATTCAGCAACCGATATTTGGAAAAATAAGCACTTTTTGAGCACTCGGAAAAAAATTATAACTTTTAAGTCTACGAAAAGAAAATTAAGCACTTTTTAAGGACTTATTAGGGACCTTAAAAATGGATCTACAAAATAAGCACGTTTTAAGGATTTTAAGCATCCGGGCCGAAACCATGTTATTTAATACATCATTTCTAATTCTATTTTAAATTTGGTATGAAACTATTAAATATATCTTTTTGATATATTTTCCGGGCTTTCACTATTGCATAATTTACCTTTGCTACAATTTATTGGATTGAGCTGTTATTATTACAATGTCTTCTTTTCACCAGACAGGTCTTGAATCGCCATTGAGAAATCAGAAAATTCTACAGATTTTTCTTCAAATAGTTTGGTTTCATTAATCACAAAATTAGTCATTCAAAAATTCGTTGATCTATCAAAATTGGGCTCAAAACGTAAAGTATCTACATTTTATAAAAAGCTTCTAAAGAAATGCCATGTCAATGAACACACTGTGACTACTTCAATGTTCTTAAGTCTAGAGATAGTGTGATGTAGGATCACAGTCATGATAAAATTGAAAATCACTTTTATTTCTTGAGTAAATATGTGATTCTAATCTCCCCAAACAAGTCGAAATCCAAAGGATTTTTGCCTGCATAACATCACCATAACAATCACAGTTGAAAGAAAAGAGATTAAATAATCTCACACAAGTGGAGGGGCTCTTCCAGTGTGCAATGCAAACCAAATTTATTCGATTGAAATAGAGGCAGCGCAACTGTTTAGTGCTTTTACATATTGGAAAATCTTTTAATCTTTCTTCTAATTCTGTGAAACGTGTAAATATTTGGGTATGTGAAATTAAAAATTCAGAAAATCCATACATTTTATTTTATAAAACCCCGAGATCAACTAGCACACAATATACGTTTCTAAAAGAAAATGATTTTGTTTGATTATTATGACTGAAGCACAAAGGAATATTCATAAAAAATTAGTTCTGATTGTATACGCATTGATGGCACACATGAGGTGAATGGATACGGTTTTGAACTCAGAACTTTACTTACAATAGATGATTTACGCAGTGATGACTTCAATGTTCTCAAGTTTAGAGGAAGCGTGAAGAAGGATCACAGTAACAATAAAATTGGAAATTACTTTTATTCTTTCTGGAGTAAATAACTATTATATATACAACAGGATTCTTATTCTCCCCAAATCAAGTCGAAATACAGAGGATTATTGGCTGGAACTGAATTGCCAGGATGAACACACTTGCGAAAATAAAAAGATTAAATAATCTCACAAATGGGGAGGTCTTTCAGGGTGAGAGGCAACCCAATCTATCTCCCGTTTGGTATCCAAGACTCTGCCACTACCTATATGAACGGGCTTGACGAATCTCCCGAACTTAATCACTTGAAAAGCTGGCTCTGATCAAAAGACGCGAAAGCCTCCACGAAGTCAAATCACCAAATAAGAAAAATGTCGAAAAATTGTAGGCTTTTTATACCTTGTGTCCAGTTACCTGGAAACTCCAGCTAAGGTTACAGCTAGTTTTTTTTTTTAGCTGAATTCTCAGGAGGCCTCAAATCAGCTGATTCGAGTCGTTAGTTCTGGACAAAAGGGAGGGAGGGGGTCTTCACAAAAAACAAAAAAAATTTATGTATTTTTCAAATCACAAATGGAAGTCATGGGCTAAGAACTCTTTTCAATTATTCGTTTAATCATTTTTTAATCACCACAAAGATTCCTTGAAGCATTTGATATAAAGTCGAGTGAGCTCTGAGATATTGAGAGACAACTGTGTTAAAATTTTGAATTAAAACAATTTTTTTTTAAAGAAAATAATATTTTGTAAACATGAATGAGATTCCAGATATAAAAAACAACTCCACAGTGTGCGTATTGCAAGACACCTTACACAGGCGCACATATTTTAACATCCTGTGTTTGTCTTAGACAGGGCCGTAAGTAGGTCCTTTAGCACCTATGCCAACAAAACTAGTCTGCACCCCTACAGCCAAATATAGTGAGAAAATATATAAACATGTTTTTATATCATATATTCAGAATGGATTCAAAATATTTTGTTGATTCTTTTTCCTAGTACATTAATTTTTAATTTTCCTTCTATTTTTACCTTATTAATACTTAAAGATATTTTTGAACATTTTAGGGATATTATTTTGCTGATAAACTGAATAGTTTATTTGAAAAGAATATTTTTTATTTAAACGTTGAATTTTCATAAAAATTAGCGAATTTAAATTTAGTTTTAATAACTTCATTAAATTCAAAATTTAAAATGAATATCCAGATTTATAATAAAGTTTATTAGTGGTATTTGGTAAACAATTTGTAGGAATCTATAACAAGTTTAGTCTTTAGAAGTATTTTAAAGAATAAGAAAATTCATAAAAAGTAAGTAATTTTTAAACACATTACAGTACATTGGATTTTAAAATTAAAAAAATTATTTTTCAAATTTTCTTTATTTTTACTCTGGGCAAATTGTTCTTTTTCAGATCTCATTTTCCTTACAGTGCGGAGCCTCTAAAACTGATGTGCCCATGGCAATTGCCACCTTTGCCATGCCCCTGGTCTTAGATCAATGTATAGAAATTTTTTTGGAAATCAATCGCTGAATCTTAATTTAATCATCAAGGAAATTCCACATCCAAACTTGTTCCCCTCTCTTTGATGTACTGGTTTTTACTTCGAAATCTGATTCCCCCCCCCCCCCAATTTTCTAATTTTCAATTTTTTTTCAGTTATTTCTGAAATTTTTAATGTAAAAACTTAAATTCTTAATTTTACACTTAACTTTCAAGTCTTGTTTATTTGTACATAACTCAATTTTATATGTGTTTTGTGTTGAATGTTTATTTTTATAGTTACTTTAATCCATTTTAGAACTTTTCATTTTATTTTTTTTTTCTCAAAATTTATTTTATCTAAATTTTGTCTTTAGTTTATATCCACATCTTGTTTGGCACAGTTTATCCCTAGAGGATTTAGCACCACTAAACTTCAATCAATCAACCAACCAAATATAAAAAAAGAAATTTATTCTAAATTATATAAAAATGATTTCTGCTGCAAAAGGCACACATAAGATTGAAATATAAATGAATGAAAAAATTCTTACACTTGTTAAATGATGCATGCTGCCTAGGACATGAGCAAACAATAATATAACACAACAACAACAATAACCAAAGTCCATTTTGTCCTGAGCTAACTTTATAAAAATTGGAATGTCACTATGGGGCTTTAAAAAAGATATTTGTACTACTATTGGCACAAAAGTGTACCAAAGGTCACAAAAATCCATTCCACGTGTAAATGAACTCTCTACGGCTGGGAGGGTCTTCGGAAGATGCTGGATATTTACTTGGATTTAGAAACAATTCCATCACCTGCAATAAAATTTGATAGCAGAATTTTACTAGAATATCAGAAATTTGTACTGAAAATTGGTCACAAAAAAAGTAACCTGATAATTTTCTAATTTCATTTTTAAATACCCAAATTTCCTGTGCATAATCCCCAGGTATGAATTTTGCAACATTTTCAGATAAAAATATCATATAATCCACAGCGGTGTAAAATCTGCAGATTAAATTTCTATTTTAATCTCATCTGGTTCACAGTTTTCAAAGTATACAAGGGTTGCTATTTATATTTCTGGCTTAAAAATGAAAAAACAAATATGTAGGATCGAAATTGGTTTTATTGTTTTTCAAAATATTCTCCATGATGATCAATACACTTTTGCATGCATTTGAACCAATTTTCAAAGCACTTTTTCCAGTCCGATTGAGGTAACTCCAAAACATGCGTTTTGAACGCATCAACTGCTTCTTTGGGGGTCGAAAATCGTTGTCCACGTAATTTATCTTTGAATAAGAAGTCATTGGGTGCTGTACAGCGGATGACCCATCAGTTCGATCTTTCGCTTCATCAAAAATGCCTTTGTTTGAGTCAATGTGTGAAAGCTTGCATTGTCATGATGAAGAATGATTCGCCTGTTCTTCTGCTTTTTTCGAATTTCTCTGATGACTTCTGGCAAACAAATGGTCGTGTACCATTCAGAATTAACCGTCCTGCATTGCTCTAATGCCACTGTTGCTACAAGACCGTTAATGTTGAAGAAACAGGCAATCATTTGTTTCGATGTGCTTCTTCCTCGAACAACTTTTGTTGGTTTTGTCTCGTCTTGGAAGACCCATACATTTGATTGCTGTTTTGTTTCCGGCTCATATGCATAGATCCATGATTCGTCACCTGTGTAGATGTTATGTACAGCCTTTGATGTACCTTGAACGTATTTTTCCAACATTTCCTTGCACCAATCGACACAAGCCTTTCTTTGAGCGTTTGTCAGATTATGCGGGATCCAACACGAACAAATTTTTTTACGCTCAAATGTTCATGCAACATTTTATTGATGCTAGTGATGCTAATGTCCAAAGACGCCTCTATCTCATGGTATGTCACATGATGATCTTGCTTTATCAGTTCACGCACAGCATCAATCTTTTCTGGCACAACAACGGATTTTGGACGACCTGCACGAGATTCGTCCTGGATCGAACATCAACCACGATTAAATTCGTTATACCAATTTTTTATAGTGCTGTAGGATGGCACTTTATCGCTGTATTAAGAATTAAGTTCATCGAAGCACTCTTGTCCTGACAATCCAAATTGAAAGTTATGAAAAATAATGGCACAAAAATGTTCAAGATTAAATTCCATTTTTTGAAAGAGAAGAACTTTTCAATTTACTGTCAACAACACAAATAAAGCTATAATGGAAATCGTCTGCTGAATTTATGTTTAAAAATATCAAACTTTCAATTAAAATCGTCTGCCTAGCAACACTTACTGTTGCCAAGGCCAGAAATATAAATAGCAACCTTCATATGGAAAAAAGTATATCTTATAGTGTTAAAAAACTTAAATTTAAACTCTAAAAAGGAAATGTTATCATTAAGTGAATTAAAAAAAGTAATTTAATAAAGCACAAGTTTGGATAGACTTAAAAAAATTTATATTTAATCACAGTAAAAAATATAGTCAAAATATTTACATTAAAGAGTACAGAAACAATGATACAAATAAATTATTAGAACCCATATTTAAATAAAAAAGATGTTAAAATTTAAAATTCTTAAAATGTATTTTTTTATTTTAATTTAATGTGGTATCTGCGTTAAAATTTTATACTGCAATTATGGCACCATCTGGCGATCTAAAAGTAAAAAAAATGAACACAGCAAAATGCCACTATTTCAGATTATATAAGTGATATTTCTTGATAGAAATTAATATACAAAATGGAATATTTTAATTTAATTGGGTATTTTTATCGAAACCAATGTGTCTTTGGCTCTGATCAACGGTCCAATTTCAATGTGCTTTGCACCACATTCACCGAGCAGCACTGTTAGACTTTGAGATTAAAGGCTTATGGGCAGCAGCACGACCATGAAAAACAAGCAGATGTGCTTCCTTACGAATGGTATTCATTGAAACAATAATCTCTGATACCGGTTGGGTGCGGTTCTTCCGAATTTCTCTGGACAGCACTCTATCTCCCAGTTTCGTTGGTCTGGGGGACACATTCCGACAATCACCGCTTACCTTCCACTTCTTAATCACATAAGCCACTGTCGATATTGGGTGCTTCAGATCGCTCGATATGTCCCTTAAGTATCGGCTACGTTTGTGATACCTGACAATTATACTTTTCTTGAAATCAGAGAGCTCCGAACTACATGGTATCTTACATGCAATTAATGCTGATGCTGTTTCCTACACCATGTATATCGGCGGAGACCATGACGTACCTCAGGACTGCAGATATCGTCATTTGTATAAGTGTCCAAATACTTATTTGGTAGACAGTGTATTCTTCAGAATAAGGATATATCATCCAATGGATTTCTATTTCTTACCATGATAAAGTTCCGCAAATTGGTGGAAAAAAAAAATGGTAGTGAATTTTGAAATACAATCTGGTTTAAATATGCAGTTTTACCGAACAATAAAATTTAACAACCTTTCTTACGCTAAATTTCATCCTTTAAGGTAAAATCCAGCACTATTTACAATTACATATTTCACAGACATAAGAATTAGAATTTTAAGCAATCAACAAGTAAACTTTCTTTTATGCTTGAATACATGCATAGTAAAATATAGATACTTACCCCAACAAGAAGAATTAATTTTTTCTCCAATTAAATACATCATCATTATAAAGAGAATGCCTGCTCCAAAAAATATGAATCGTTGACCCCAGTTTAAGATATAGAGAATCGGATATGGCCAAATGTCTTTAGCAAGAGCTAGATATAACACCCTGTAGATATATATATAATCAAATTTAGATTTAATATTGTCATCTAAATTTTAATATATTATAACACAAGAACAAAAACTTTTACAGTGCTTATATTTTAAGAAAAAATATGAGTATATAAAGATTAAGTTTATAAAGAGATAAAATTAACATGAAAAACAATTATTAAATACACAATGGGTAATATTGAATTTTAAATTGCATCTCCTACTGAATAATAATTATTATGAATTAAAAGTGTATTTCTCTATCCCATTTGATATCTAGAGTCCCCTTTAACCCTTTCGCGCCTAACGGGACACATACGTCCCAAGCAAATTTCAAAAAATTCTTTTGGGACAGAAACGCTTCTCTGTCTAATTGGTGATTTTCCCACCAGTCCTGCGAATATTTTTGAACTTATTTTCATCCACAGAACATAGATGGCACTAACGTACATAATGCAATTCCCGCGTTTTTGAAGTGTTGTAGGAGCTCATTCCATAGTGTACGAACATAAATAGTTTAGTTTTGGAAAATACCACCTATTTTCGATGAAATTTTGATTGATACATAAATCTAAAGCTGGATAAGTTACTCACGGAGCAGATTATCTCTAATAAACTGGTAAGTGCCAAAGTTTTACTTCTGTTTTTATTATCGGGACATATGTGTTCCTCTCGTCTTGGATAGTGGGAACACATTGTCCCAACAGTCCTATGAGATCATTTCTCTTGATATTACCTGTGGCAATTGAATTCTACAACAAAATCATGGGAGGTGTAGACCTTGCAGACCAAATGGTAAATGTGTATGAATTAGATCGAAAATCTTGCAAGTGGTGGAAAAAAGTATTTTTTCGTCTATTGATGAGCGCAGTGGTCAACTCATGGATTGCGTACTGCGAACTCAAACATCGAAAAAACCCACTTCTTGATTTCATTGTACCTCTTGCAGAAGTTTTGATGGCGTCCGGAAAGCTCAAAGCATAGTATCAACGCCGTAGAGGAACTGGACACCCATCCAAAACATCACGAAGCTTACTCAATGTTGGTGACCATCTGCCAGTAACCACAAAAACACGAAAGTGGTGCCGTAAATGTGCACAACAAAAAAAAAAAGGAATTGCGCACTAAAATAATGTGCACAATGTGTAATGTCCCATTATGTATTAATTGTTTCCAACCATACCATTCATAATTAAATTTTTATGACTAGAAATTCATTTGTTTTCTTCACAAAATTACTCATTGAAGACTACTGGGAAACATATGTCCCAGTGGTCAGGACTGATGGGACATATATGTCCCGATCCTAAATTGGTGTTTAAAATTTTCCTAAAAATATAACATCTTAGTTTTAGCATTCTAGTGTGCCCTACTCATTGTTTATGCTATTAAAATTGATCTTTTGTAAAAAAAAAAACAAAAAAAAACTCGTCGCGAAAGGGTTAAGAGATGTTCAAATATAATTTGTAGAATTTTTATTTTTCTTGAAACAGTTTCCTTTATAGATTAATGGCAGTCTTCTATACAATCTCCTAAATTTCTGAGTTTTGTAATTTTGCCATGGGGATCGATAATTTAGGATTTTTAGTATTTGCAGGTAAGTTTACTATTATAAAGTTACTGTTATAAGTTACTATTATAAAACTTTACTTTGCAGTATTATCAGATAGCAAATAAATTTTTCTTTTCACAAATTGAAGAAATTTTTTTGTTTTGTTTTTCCACAAGATATCAACTCTAATTAATACAGTTTTCACATGAAAATGAACAATCTTACAATGCAGGGTTCCAGCTCTTTTACCAAAACAAAAATTAAGGACTTTTTAATGACTTTCTAAGAACAACATTATCTTTTTATACGGATCTACTTGAAATATACGACATAACCTTATTTCCCGAGGAACATATTTTAATGATTATAAACCAGACAAGGCATATTCAATAGATGCCCTACAATAATTCAAAATTAAGTTTTTAAAAATGCTTGAAATTAATATAAGATAAATCTATTGGACAAAAACTAATTTTGAAAAATATGCATCTAAAGTTTTTTGAATGATCAAACTAAAAATAAATTGTGAATAAAATACAATATTATAAACAGCACTTTTTGAGGGTTTAAAAATGACTCTGATATACATAGAGAGAGACAGAGAGAGAGTCATTTTATTCATTTATTTATATATATATATATATATATATATCAGAGATATTTATATATATATATGTGTGTGTGTGTGTGTGTGTGTATATATATATATACTAGCTGATTATACCCAACGTTGCCTGGGAAAGAAGAAAGTTTTAGACTTTTCTATTACATTGAACGCAAGGAAAATTAAACTTCCATAAGTAACTGAAATATCTACACCCCCCACACCCTCCATGCTTCGTTTGATTAAAATCTGCATGACTGTTAGCTATTAGGAAAGGGCAGCTGACTTTATACTTTAAACCTTTTAAGTATACGAAAGATTATATATTTGTCAAATAAGAAAACTGATAGGAAATCACATGAGACTGTGGATCTCGTCGATGGAGAAATTGATCACATTCCAAATAAAAATAAAGGAGTTTTAAAGGACCTTTGTCAAAAATTAAGCACAGTTGACAATATACTTTAAACCTTTTAAGTATATGAAAGATTATTTATTTGTCAAATAAATAAGAAAAAAACTGTCAAATAAGAAATCTAATAGGTGATGGAAAATTAGTCAAATGTCATGTAATTTTCCAACACTTATAAATTTTCAGAGGCGTTAAAGGATTGATGAAGTATTCGGATTTCATAACACTTCCACTTCGAATGCTTTTAGTTAAAATTTTATTAATAAGAAATAATGCATGCATTGACTTATTGCATACATGTAAATTAAACTAGCAATTGAACAACAGCATAAGATAGAAGTGCCCCCAGCAATAACGCTGAACAAGCTTAAATATATACATGCGGTAGGTAATTTACATATGGTTTTTCATTCAGTTAAAAAAAATCTGACTGAAAGTTAAACGCATCAGATGAATATCATTAACTCATAATGAGGTCATATTGTAAGGAAGAAATATATATATTTTGTAATTCCCAACAATAGGAAATCACATGACGATGGCAGATCTCATCAATGGAGAAACTGATCGTGTTCTAATTTAAAAATTAAGGAGTTTTTAAGGACCTTTGACGAAAATTAAGTACTTTTAAGGGCCCTTAGAAATGAAAGCTAAAGTTAAGGTGTTCTTAAGGACTGTGGGAACCCTGCAATGTGACCCACAAGCGTAAAATGTACAGTTAAACTGTATAAGTTGGCACGCATATATGTAATATATCAAAATTATTACACTTAAAACATCTCTCTAACATTCTCTTTTTTCCCCTTAATCTTTCATATCTATTTTCCAAGTCATATAATATCTTATTTAACCCACTGAATGGACGCGTCGACGGGGGTTCGACAGCGAATTCCTGTTCGAAAACGGACCTGTCGACCCCTTCTCATTTGCACTTGTATAACACACTTTTGAGGAAAAAAATATTGCAAAGTGATAATAAATGACAGAAACTAATTTTGCATTACGGAACTCCTTTACCTTGCAGGGAAAATAACTTAAAAGTAGCCTGACAACTTTTAAACCGGCAACTCTAGTATGGTACGGTAAGTTCCATCTGGAATTTACGAAAAGGGTGACTGTTTTGAATGTTAAAAAGGTGGGGAGGGTGGTCGGTGGATGGGTTAAAGAAGTGTTAGCTGACTTAAATACTTTTTACCAGTCTCCCAAAGCTAACTCGGGAACAAATGCTAATTTTCTGTCCACTCGTTACATTTTTCCATCTGTCTCAAAATAGTTCACTCCTTCCAATGATCTAAGTAGCTTTCTGACTATTACCTTAATTTCGCAGACTATCTGTTGAAAAAGCAAATTTCTTCAGCTGTGGACTATCTGCTGGTGTGGATTATCTAGTGGTTGTTCATTACTCAAATCATCAAAATCGGAAGGAAGGGAAAAGAAAGCACGTTGCAAGAATAGCCGATGATCAAATGTAACTAAAAGCATGACTTACAATACATCAAGAAATCATTGTATTGTATCAGTAATAAATTGTGAAGACAAATACAACTCATAAAGCAGAATGAATCAGTAGTAGCAAGTAGAGCAATCTTAAATTGTGTCCTGGAATAGGGGAAAATATAGATAGTCACTATTTACAGCTCCGATTGACAACACTGAGTGGATAGGTTCAAGATTGAAGGTTAGAGATTGGTGCAAGCAAAAGGAAACTGTTGGGAAATCTCAACTTACCCCATTTATTCTGCTGATTAACGGGATGCGTTCAAGCGATCACGTTTTTACGTGTGTGTTTTAGGGGGCGTGGCAGAGTTTGCTGCGAAGGTTATGCTGCACCTGAGTGGCATCAGGTGTATGCAGATTTACGAATGTGCGTTTTGAGATATTGATGTTGTTAACTCAACGATTCTATTACTTCCTCACACTAGTAGAGTGAAGCAGTGAAAATAACAAGTTCATGACGAAAAATAAAATATTTATTTCGAACTAAAAAAAAAATTTGTAATCATGGGTAACGTAAAAGATATATTTAACCATCTATCAGAGCAGAGCCAGCACTGCGGGAAAAACTATCAAAAAAAAAAAGTCACCAAAAAAACATCAACCAAAACATTGGCTACGCGAGCGAGACCTCACAAATTCCCGGGGCTAAAAACATCTCACCGTCTCCATTTATACATTCCCGCAGAGGAATACCTTCGCCGGGAGCAGGAGAGTAAAGTAACGCGTAATGCTCCATCGATTACATCATAATCGACGTATGCGACATCGGCTGTGAAATAAAGGAAAGAGTAACCGTTAGGGTTTGCTAACAGATATAAGCAGGTAGCCGAGGAGGCTGCTTGCAGTTGACTATCAGCCGCACTTGGCCATGGCAATTGTCCAGAGCAGTTGTCGATCGCGGTAGGTTGGCAGTCCGCCACGTCGGCGTTCGCACAGTGCGAGTTTTGGAATTATGAAGTGCAAAATAACTAACTTATTTTTTGTAAATAGAATCTTTTTTTAAGATTGCAAGTAGCAATAAAGATGTTTTTTTTTTTTTTTTTTTTAAGATGCACTCGTCTTATTATTTTAGCCATTATTAAATGGACACTCTGCTGAAGGGAGAATTTTTTATATTTTTTATATCACCCCCAACAGAAACATTAAAAATATGAGATAAAAGTGATCCAACCATCATGGAA
>CM063497.1:4522701-4605201 GCA_032207245.1 Pardosa pseudoannulata
GGTAATGAAAATTTGTTAAAAATTCAATGTGTATGATTTTGAAGGACCAACATTTTTTACCAAATGTAAATTAAGCAAAGAGTTTAGGTGATTCACTAGTCCAGTGTGTAAGTAATGTGATGCGTCAAAAAATATTGAAATAATTTAATTTATTAAAAAATTAGACTTTTTGAAAAGACCTGATTTTTTTTTTTTTTTTTTTTTTTTTTTTTGCAATTAGAAAGTTTTGAAGCAAGAAAGTGTGGGGAATTTTAAACATGTATTTTAATTTTTTTTAACAGTTAAAGTTGCTTTCATAAACTTTAAATGTATTTTTCTCAGAATGGTATTTTTAATAAAATGTGATTTCTGAAAAAGTTCTTAAAATATTTTGTGGAAAATTATTATGAATGCTATTGATAGTATTTACTAGTAAATGATCTAAAAGCTTTAAATTTGGATCATTTTTAACGATGTTACACTCATAGTTAGTTATGAAGGTAATGAAAATTCGTTAAAAATTCAATGTGTATGATTTTGAAGGACCCAAATTTTTTACCAAATGTAAATTAAGCAAAGAGTTTAGGTGATTCACTAGTCCAGTGTGTAAGTAATGTGATGCGTCAAAAAATATTGAAATAATTTAATTTATTAAAAAATGAGATCTTTTGAAAAAAACCTGATTTTTTTACTCAATTTTCTTCATTTATTATAAATTTTATAAAAACTTCTCCAGGAATAAATTTTCTAAGTGCCATTCTCTATGATAATATAAAAAGAAAATCTAAAAATGTAAAAACATGAACTAGTTTCAAGAAAAAAGTTCTCCGAACGTAGACAGATACCTTAAAAATTAAAATGACATTTTTCTTATTAAAAGAATACATGCTATAACAGATTTTACGAAAGAGCAAAAATTAACTCACCACACCATATGGCATCACAATACCAGCATACATTTTGTCCCGAATTTTAGTGAATTTGTGATAGCTGCTTGATGGAGGTTTCATGAAGTCAATAATGAAAGATAATCCAAAAAATAAAAATTGTGCTATCTGAAAGATATAAAAATTCCAAGTTTTAATTCCAAATTTTTTTTTCTATTTATAAAAGAAAAAGTAGAATTAAAAAAAGAATAAATAGTAACAAATAGATGGCAAAATATACAAATCACAGTTCCTAGGAATGTGGTAGATAAGGTTGGCACATTTTTGCCAAAAGGTTAACCATGGAAATAAGAGATTTGAAAAAAAATTTTCAATTTTACAACTCCTCTTCAACCTCCACTCAAAATACGTGTTCTGCAAAGATCGGTCGATTTACTTGAAAAATTGAAATAAAAAATAAGTATCTAACGTGTTCTGCAAAGATCGGTCAATTTACTTAAAAATTGGAAAAAGAATTTACCAAGTATCTAACGAGTTCTATTAAGATTGCTCTATTTACTTAGAAAATAAAGAAAAATTTATATAAAAATATACCATTCAAATTTAAAATGGTTAAACAGAAAACAGAAACTCAAAAGGCTGCTCGACTTCAAAAACGTCGTGAACAGTATAGAGCTAAACGAGAAAAAGAAATTTCTGAAGAGCTTATCATTATTCTGTTTATCTGGGAGAAAATTTTTTTTCAAATCTCTTATTTTTAATTAATTTTACAATTTACACTAAATCACAAATTTGTGATGAAAATCACACTCAGTTTATTTAATTTGTGATTAAGTGAATGTTTCAGTCTATTTAGTATGAATGTTATGTGTTTCCTTTGTGTTTTCTTTGTTAATTCAATTAGATTTTAAATATTCAATTTTTGTAAAATTTTTCTTCAAAATGTTGTTTTTGTTTATGTATCAATTTGTTGAGTTACGATCCCCTCGCCAGATTTCAAACGCCACACTGCAAGCATGCCACGCACGCAAGCTGCAAGCACGCCAATTTCGCCAAATGTGGTTGAAGCACCAACAAGATCCATGATTAGAAACAGGAGAGTGGGCTAAGAAGAGGAGTTGAAAAACCAGTAAAAACCGTCCTGGCAAATACACATTTTTGCCGGGTGGCAAAAATGGATATGTTTTATTTACGGGGATGTAACTATTTTAACTTTTACTAATTTTCACTCTAATCTAAAGATACATATGTTTCCCTATTTCCACTACCAATGATCAGGAAATTATTAATGCTATAAATAATCTCCCTAACAAAAAAGCTCCCGGCGCCGATAGAATTAGTAATAACGCGCTTAAAAACTTACCAATTAACTATGTTAAAATAATAACTAAAATTATTAATAAAATAATTGAATATAGGTACTTCCCTAAAATCTGGAAAGTTGCTTCTATCATCCCCATCCCCAAACCTGGTAGTGATAATAGTTTACCAAAAAATTACCGTCCCATCAGTCTTCTTTCCTCTCTGAGTAAACTGACTGAACACATCTTATGCACCAGACTTAACTCCTTCCTCAACACACATAACATCATAAACAATTCACAATTTGGCTTCAGAGCACAACATTCTACCACACACCAGTTACTGCGCGTTGCCGAATTCATCCATGATGGATTTGAAAACCGTATGCATACTGGAGCTGTCTTTTTTGACATCGAGAAGGCTTTTGACAAAGTATGGCACAGTGGCCTCATATACAAACTCATAAAATACAAATTACCAGCTGCCATGATCCACTTGATTCACTCTTACCTTCTCGATAGATCCTTATCAGTCCGCCACACACAGACCTATTAATGCACGGGTCCCCCAGGGATCCAAACTTGGACCTATTTTATTTAACTTATACATTAATGACATACCACATCATCACAACACGACACTAGCCATGTTTGCGGACGACACGGCAATTCTTGCTAAAAATAACAACACTAGATACATATACCTATACTTACAAAGGCACATCAACATCCTTGACCGTTGGTTTGAAAGATGGCGGATTAAAATTAATCCTACCAAAACCAAAGCTATTTTCTTTAGCTATAAGCGCATCCCTCCTCCTCCGGTCACGGTATGTGGACAGTCGGTTCACTTTGAGAGGGAAATTAAATACCTAGGTTTACTTATTGATAGTAGGTTAACTTGGAAAAATAATATTTTGATAGTATTGACTAGTGATTGACCTAAAAGCTTTAAATTTGGATAATTTTTAACGATGTTACACTCATAGTTAGATATTAAGATAATGAAAATTCGTTAAAAATTCAATGTGCACGATTTTGAAGGACCTAAATTTTTCACCAAATGTAAATTAAGCAAAGATTTTAAGTGATTCACTTGTCCGGTGTATAAGAAATGGGTTGCATAAAAAAATATTGAAATATATTATTAAAAAATTAGACCTTTTGAAAAAAACCTGATTTTTTTTTTTTACTCAATTTTCTTCATTTATTAGAAATTTTATAAAAACTTCTCCGGGAGTAAATTTTTTAAGAGCAATTCTCTATGATAATATAAAAAATAAATCTAAAAATGTAAAAACATGAACTAGTTTCAAGAAAAAAGTTCTCCGAACGTAGACGGATACCTTAAAAATTAAAATGACATTTTTCTTATTAAAAGAATACATGCTATAACAGATTTTATGAAAGAGCAAAAATTAACTCACCACCCCATATGGCATCACAATACCAGCATACATTTTGTCCCGAATTTTAGTGAATTTGTGATAGCTGCTTGATGGAGGTTTCATGAAGTCAATAATGAAAGATAATCCAAAAAATAAAAATTGTGCTATCTGAAAGATATAAAAATTCCAAGTTTTAATTCTAAAATTTTTCTATATATAAAAGAAAAAAATAGAGTTAAAAAATGAATAAATAGTAACAAATAGATGGCAAAATATACAAATCACAGTTCCTAGGAATGTGGTAGATAGGGTTGGCACATTTTTGCCAAAGGTGGAAAAAACCATGGAAAAAAACCGGTAAAAACCGTCCTGGCAAATATACATTTTTGCCAGGTGGCAAAAATGGATATGTTTTATTTACGGGGATGTAACTATTTTAACTTTTACTAATTTTAACTCTAATCTAAAGATACATATGTTTTTTTTTAACACAGAATATTCAATGCGTTATTGAAACAGTAATCTAAATCTAAAGTTATACTACCTAGAGATACAAAAAAAAAGATAAAATGAAGATTGATTTTACAAGTTTTTATGTGCAAAGTTGTTTTTAATGTAATTATTAGCTTATTTCCCCTACAAACTGTAGGTTTAAGCATTTTTAGTACTTATACATATCTTATATATGTATATATACACATTACAATTAAAGACAACATTACTATATTAAATTGATAAATAAAGAAAACATTTTTTTATCCCATGCCTCCATCGTATAAATTTATTTACAAAAATAGAATATTGTATTTTCATTGCTAACATCAATGAAAATTATTTTAAATTGTTTAAATTGTCAAATTAATACTAATGAAATACCTAATTAATATTCTGGTTTAAGTCTCAATTATATTATGTATAAAATTATTTATTATTTTGTTATTTATTATTATTAATTATTTTGTGCATTTTTAAAATCCAGCCAATTTTTCTTGATTTTGCCATTTTTGCCGGTTTTTACCAGGTTTTGCCACTGTCCTGGCAAAAATACCATTTTGCCTGCAAAATGACCAACCCTAGTGCTAGAGCATATAAAGCTATTTGGACATTTAATCAAAGCTGGGATTATTTGGTGAAAGAAAATGGTTTCTGCCATGCAAATGGCAAAAAATGGTTTTAATTGACAGAAAGTGACAAAATTAATGATAACAATGTTTATTCCAAATTTTGTAGCTATTGCATTTACAACTACCAGCAAATAGCATTGACTTTGAAAGAATATTCTCAAATGTTTCTTTTATTCAGAACAATAATTTCTTCTGAATTAATAAAAATTATATACTTAAACAACGGAAGAACATGAAATACTTAAAATGATCTGTGTCGCATACAATATATAATCAATAGCTAAATTTTTATATATTGTATATAAAATTTTTGTCTTTGGTAACCAAAATGTCTTCAAATTGGCAAAAATAGACAAAATATTTAAAAATAAAAAATATAATGGAGAAAAATAAATTTTATAAAAATTTTGAATGAGTAAAACATAAAAATTGAAAAATTAATTCATAATTAGTCTTACCCTTGCTATAATCATGCCAAAATAGCAATATTATATCTCTAGCAGATTAACAAACCTTGTAAAACATCTGCTGCATTTAGTCAGAAGCAAACAATAAATACTAAAATAATAGTTAAACTTTTTTTAAGTATATATTGTTAAATTTATAAAAAAAAGCTAGCATCAGACAGAGTTATTATAATTTAATTTATCATCATTGGCATCTATTGAGAAAAATGTTATTTAGCACATGATCTAATATCACATTTCACAAACTGAGGAGTGGATCGGGACAGCCAATTTTGGTGCTACAGTTCTAGGTGAAAATTACTTGGTTCACTAGCTCCATCTATTTACTAATATATTAACTAAAACTTTTCAGGTAAATTTTGTATGATCTTGGGCAGTTTCTGTATTATTTTATTTACATTTCTGACAAGATTTTAAATTAATTTTCTATTTTCTCCTCCTTATTATTTTTTTGCTTGAATTAAAAATTTATTTTCATTATTGTTAGTTTTTGTCATTTTAAGTTTATAACTTAAAACTATAACAATAGCGCCATCTATTTACTAATATATTAACTAAAACTTTTCAAGTAAATTTTGTATCATCTTGGGTAGTTTCTGTATTATTTTATTTACATTTTTGACAAGATTTTAAATTAATTTTCTATTTTCTCCTCCTTATTTTTTTGCTTGAATTAAAAATTCTTTTCATTATTGTTAGTTTTTGTCATTTTAAGTTTATAAAATTAATTTTTGCTACGAAATGAGCGTGAGATGTACTTGCATCATTTCTAATATTTTATTTACATTTTTGACAATTTTTAAAATCTTTTTTTTTAAGTTTTTAAAGTTAATTTTTGCCATTATATGTACCTCAAGCTGTCTATAATGAGCAGTAAACAGCCTGATTTTTAAAGATAAAAACATTATTCTGAGTAAATGTTATTCAATTTAATAATATAGAAACTTACATTTTTCTATCAACGAATATTCATAAGTTTAAATTTTACTATTTCTCTCAAAAATATACAGCAATATTGACTAATTATGTCACTTAGTAAAGAGTAAAAAAGAATTCTTGAATATTCTATGATCAAATAATATAAGCTTCTAAATTACTATATTGAATGATATTTCAATGAGTAATTTTTTCATGCTTAAATTTGGCTATTTACTCTCATTTAAAATAAACTGAGAACAAACATTATTGTTTGAATAATGCTTTGTGGTTGCATATGATAGAAAGATACCAGATGATAGAAAAATGTAAGTTTCTATATTATTATATTGAATAACATTTTCTCAGAACATTGTTTTTATCTTTAAAAATGAGGCTGTTTACTGCCCATTATAGACAGCTTGAAGTATAAAGTTTATAATGGCAAAAATTCATTTTAAAATATTAAAATAAAGATAATAAAAAATTGACAGTAAAACTAAAAATTAATTTTAAAAATTGGCAAAAATGTAAATAAAATATTAGAAATTATACAAGCACTTCTCAAGCTCATTTCTTAGCAAAATTTAATTTTGTAAACTTAAAATGCCAAAAAACTAATAAAAATGAAAATAAAAAATTTAAGCAAAAAAATAGAGAATTAAACTAATATATCATCAAAAATGTAAATAAAATAATACAAAAACTGCTCAAGATCAAACAAAATTACTTGAATAGTTTTAGTTAATATATTACTAAATAGATGGCGCTAGTGAATCAAGTGATTTTCTCCTAGAACTGTAGCACTGGAATTGGTTGTCCCTATCCACTCGTTCAAACTGAGTGCTACTACAGTAAACAAGAAAAGTTTGCACAAAATAATGAAATTAATAATTTTGTGAGATCCACTTTGTAAATTTCGGTTTATTATGTTAAAAGCAAAACAATTATTTAAATTTATTATTTTGTTTATGTGAATTTATTTATCATTGTTTAATTTTTGTCACCGTGAACTGAATGATATTGAAAAAGTATATTATTTTGTACGCTGTGGCAACAAGGAAGTGCTCGTTCTGTTTTGTTTAATTAACAGTATTCTATAAAAAAATTGTCATATAACTAGGTGAGTCTTGGATTCTAGTTGGCATGTTAATTTGTGAAATAAATGAGATTTGGCAATATTAATCGTTTGGAATATTAATTTTCAACACAAGAAACCCCTTTTATTTTTACGACAATGTTACTTATAAGTTGAAATTTAAGTTGTCTTCTCTCACCACTACTGAAACATGCTAAGAACTGAAACTGCATATGTCTCTACCTCCATGATTCTCAAACTGAATGCCTCCATGCAAAAAGTTTTAAAATCATTGGCCTAGCATTTTACCCTACAGCAACTTTGTTGGAGAATATTCCATATATTTTATCTGCTTCACAACATGTTTGAACATTACAGAATTTATATTTTATTAATTTGGGGTAAATTTAAGAAAAAATTTACTCTTAGCTTATGCAGTGAAGGGCTTATACGAGGTGCATCGAGAAAGTAAGTTTCCCTACTTAAAAGAATAAAAACTCAAACTTTCACCTACATATTTATTGGCAACAAGTACAGCAATGTTTCAGCTTGTTTTCAACATAGCTACCACCAGAAATGAGACATTTGTCGTATTGTGGGATCAACTTTTGTATCCCTCTGTTGTAGAACTCTGCTGCCTTTTGAATGGAACCAGCATTCCTATCCCAGAACACTGTGCACATCCCATTTCGTACTGACAGCATCTGTTTGAATTGGGTCTTGACCGAATATCCACTATGACGCCAATGCATTGACTGCTTCCTGGTTTTTGTGGTAAAGTGCGAAATCCAAGTATCATTGCCCGCAACGAATCTGTCGAGGAACTCATCGCCGCCGTTGTGATACTGTAGCAGAAATGTCAGTGCTGCTATTAAGCGTTGAATTTTGTGTTTGGGTGTCAATTTTGGCTCATAGACCTGACAGAGCTGACAATGAATTTCAATTGGTGTAATGCTTTGTGCATTCAAGATCACCAATCGAATTTTGCAAGCGGCAAGAGAAGGAATTAGAGTTTTCATTTCGGACCACTGTTACCCTGCTACTGGTACGAATTGTGACTTGTCCAGCTGGCATATGATTAATAATCATAGATCTGTTATGCACATACAATTGACACAACTAATTACGTTTATTTTAAAGGGGAAAACATCGGGAAACTTACCTTCTGGATGCACCTCGTATTTCGAAATATACAGTAAATTCCTACAGAAAAATATCAAAAGAATATACAAGGTTCAGACTCTTTCCTCAGGAAAAAAATTAAGCACTTTATAATCTTAATTTTCATTGCACTATGATCGACCTACAGCTAAAAATTGAAGCTTTTCATGAGCTTTATGACTTGTAAAATGACATTGAATAATTAATATAGATCAATTTTATAATTTTATTAAACACAATTGTTAATATCTCATACTTTATGTTAAGACATCTTCTTCGCAAACATAAATTTTAGAACAGCAATACTTTATTGATCAAATCCCCCCCCCCTAAAAAAATCTGAAATATTTGTAAAGATAAGAACTATCTGTGGAGGAAGATCAACAAATTTCACATCATAGCAACAGTATTTTTAGAGCAATATAGATGTAAAATAAGCTAATAAAAAGTACTTCTGTATTATAAACAGGTAAATATAATATTCACACACACACAGGGAGAAATTACTGCAGTATCTACCTATAAAAGTTTTAGTTAATTATGACATACTAAACAAATTCAAGAATATATAATTAAAAATATCTAATCTTAAAAATGCATAAATTATGAAAACTACCTTCATAAAAATGATGAGAGCCAAAATAAATATAGGAATAAAAATAAGAGAATATAAATTTTGAAGTTCACTTTCTTCTATACATTTTTAAATTGGTCTAAAATTTCTTATCTTAGCTTTGTTGAATCGATTGATGATTAATTACCAAAAATAAAAATTCAGCAACCGATATTTGGAAAAGTAAGCACTTTTTGAGCACCCATACAAATTATAAATTTTTCAGAAAATTAAACTTTTTAAGGATTTATTTCTTTAAAAATGGATCTACAAAATAAGCACTTTTAAATTTTAACAAAAACTAATCTTAATAAATTTATACTAATATTGAAAGAAAGCTATAAAATTATCGGTCATAATTCCTAATTTACTTATTGCTCAGGTTTTGATGGTTACCTTCAAAAATTTACCTGAAAATCTCAGTATTTCCATGGAAAGCCATTCGAGAATAATATTTGCTATTTAAAACTACTGGTTATAATGATTACTATGAAGCAGAAAAAAGAAAACTAAGAAATACAACTGTAAAGTTAAAAGCTTGCTAACTCCATACAAATTTTTTTCAATTTTAAATTTTATTCTGATTTCTTTAACTTTACTAAAACATTTTCAAATACAAAATCCTCTAACATCACTTAAAAGTAATCTAAATATATTTATAACTACCAAGTTCCAGTACGTCAAGTATTTCCAACGTCCAGCATAATGTTCATGGCTTCTTTTATGTGGCATAGGAGGCAGTTTCTCATATGCAAGTAAGGCGCAAAAATACATTATGGTGACAGTTCCATGGAAAGCGATTCGAGATAATATTTTGGCATTCATACTGAACTTGATATAGAATTAGTCTTGAAGCTGAAAAGAAGAAATTTCATAAAACATACAGCAGTTGAAATTGTGCTCCAATAAAAACATAATATATGATATGCAAGCAATCATTATAACCTCTTAAGACCCAATTATTTCTCAGGGTTCCCACTCTTTTTCCAGAACAAAAATTAAGGACTTTCTAAAGAACTAATTAAAATACACGGAATATGACTAAATAAGCATATTTAACGATTATGAACCAGACAAGACATGTTCCATAAATGCCTTTACAACATTTCAGAATTAAGTTTTTAAAAATGCCTAAAAATTAATATAAGATAAATCTATTTAACAAAACCTAATTTTGAAAAATGTACGTCTAAGGTTTTTTGAGTGATCAAACTAAAAATAAATAGTGAATAAAAACAATATTACAAACAGAACTTTTTGATGGTTTAAAAATAACTGATATATATATATATATATATATATATATATATATATATATATAATATATATATATATATATATATGTATATGTATATATATATATATATATATATATATACTAGGTGATTATACACGGCTTTGCCTGAGAAAGAATATACATATATATATATATATATACATATATATATGTATATATGTATATATGTATATATATATATATATATATATATATACACATACATACATATATATATACATACATATATATATATATATACATATACATACATATATATATATATATATATATATATATACACTAGCTGATTATACCCGACATTGCCTGGGAAAGAAGAAAGTTTTAGACTTTTCTTTTACATTCAATGCAAGGAAAATTAAACTTCCGTAAATAACTGGTATATCTATAAACCCCACCCTCCATTCTTCGTTTAATTAAAATCTGCATGACTGTTAGCGATTAGGAAAGGGCAGCCAACTTTATACTTTCGAATGATTATATATTTGTGATATAAGAAAACTGATAGGAAATCACATGACGACTGTGGATCTCGTTGATGTAACAATTGATCGCATTCCAATTTAAAAATTAAGGAGTTTTTAAGGACCTTTGGCAAAAGTTTAGTAGTTTTAAGGGCCGTTAAAAATGAAAACTAAAATTAAGGAGTTCTTAAGGACTTCTAAGGACCGTGGGAACCCTGTTTGTGATTGTTAGAAAGCCTATGTTTGTCTTTTAGATGAGGGTTTTGATCATCTGAGAGTTAATCATAGTGTTACTTTGAAAGTTCCTCATACTTGAACCCACACCAATACAACTGAGGGCTTGGAAGCTAATAATGCAATAAAGAGTACCAAGTATAACCGGTTAAATTATTGAATATATTTTATTATTTGCTAGTCTACGGAGGAAAAAAAATAATATATGATAATAAATGTATGGTAAATGAATGAAAAATGATATAATTTACAACCAAAATTGCTTCATCTAGAAATGAAGCTTTAATTTTCTACTATTAAAAGATGTCAACATCAAAGCTTATAATTTAAATTATTTATCATCTCAATTTAGAAATTGTTGCAACTGCTACAGCTAAAAATTGGGATAGTTTTGTTTCTTGTACAAGAAAACTGGATAAACACCCCAAGATCATTTACGGTGACTTTAAAAAGCTTTCGTTAAAGCATATATAAATAAAACTTATGATGTACATACAAATAAAATATATGCTTTTAGAGAAATTACAGGAATTTTATCATAAAAAACTATAAACTTACTTTATAAGTGTTAATAAACTGTTTGTTTCTTGTACAAGAAAACTGGATAAACAACCCAAAAAAATTACACTCTCAATCGCTTTTTACAGGGTATCAGCCAAAATAAAATTTTTTAAATCCATGACTTTCATGACTTTCCCTGATTTAGCAGATCATTTTCCATGACTTTAAAAAGCTTTCGTTAAAGCATATATAAATAAAACTTCTGATGTACATACAAATAAAATATATGCTTTTAGAGAAATTACAGGAATTTTATCATAAAAAACTATAAACTTACTTTATAAGTGTTAATAAACTCGCATACATAAAAATAAATTGTTGTATCTACATACCTAAGTTTACTCATGTAGCAATTTTTCAATCAAAATGTTTCCAATTTGAATTCGGGGTACTTTGGTATCATCCAGGTGACCATGAATAATAGCCAAATATAACCTTATAATGTTTATATACAATATCCCTTGAGATAAACTTATATTTTGTGCAAAAATCTTAACTAATTTTTATTTAAAACTAATTATTATTATATTAATAAAATTTTAATCTACAATTTAAGAAAAAAATCAGAATAATATACATTTACCCACCCATTAAGCTTTCTTGCTTTGAGTCTCCTTGGTGAACAAATTTTACTTGGCCATAGGGTCAATAGGATAATACACAAATACCAAACTCAGTAACTTCAGCTAAATGACAAGTAAAATTAGAATTAAACAATTCAATGCATTTTTTTTAATCGGTAGTTTAGCGGATCCATGACTTTCCATGACTTTTACTCATTTTGTTTGAAAAAACATTACTTTCCATGACAAAATTAATCCATTGTCTAAATCCATGATTTTCCTGGTGCGCAGAAACCATGTTTTTAAAAATAGTTGAATAGTTCCAACTGCCGGCATAGGCTAAACTTAGCAATTTAAAATCAATTACACTTTCTCCTTTCCTCCATCCAGGAATCTAGGTTTGGAATTTGATAGTCTTTGGAAAAGTACAAAGGAAGAGGAAGTCGCGTCTTTAATCGATAATTCAAATCTTTTAAAAAACGGCTAGAACGATACTTCTGTTACGTTGAAATGTGTAAATAGTTCAATATAAATAAAAGAATATTATATTGAAAATCTGCCATATCTCAAACGATTAAAATAAGATCATATTATTTATGAGTATAGAATTAACAGAAATTAAAGGGTTGTACACAACATTTTAAAATATCACAATTGAAGGAAAACTTGAATCAATCTATTCATGTAAGAGAAATTTCCTTTGGTAATTTATAATTAGGTAGCTTATAATTAGAGAAATGTTTACAGAAATTAATTAATTAAAATTTTATGAAGCACATTCCGTCATGACATTCAATATCTGATAATTTGTAAAGACCTTAATTTGAGGTTTGTATTATGATTACTTCGATGCATACGAAAATTTACATGCATCCAAGTCATTAATAAGTAAGCAGTAAACAAAAAATGATAAGAAAAACAAATCTAAAAAGAAGGAAATACGTACTCACATGAGTCGTAAACTGATAAACAGAAACACCGTATCATTAAAGCAATGCCACCAACTTAAGAAATTTAGAGATGCACATGAGATGAATAATTGCTAATTAAGGAAAATTAAAAAAACAAATTAAAATAATATTTTTTATTTCTCTAAGATTTTTTTTCGATGCTCTGAGACTTCTTTAAAAAAATTCTTGAACTTGAAAACTGTACAATATCCTAAAATTGTTTGAAGGAAAATAACTTTCTTTCCCCATAACAAATTATTTTGAACACCCCAATAAATTTGGTTCAATAAATAGTTAAAGTCAAATAAAGCAGATGAGAAATTATAAATTGGCCATTAGAATATTTAGAATTTTGCGTATGAATGGCAATAGTTGTAGTACCGATTTTCAGTTTTGTTATTCATTTTCACCGCAGAATAAAGATAAAGAAGTAACAATTTATAAAAAAAAAATTTATAGGAAAAATACTTTACTTTAGATTTTAAAAAATTTTGATTAAAAATTGTGACTCAAAAAATATTAGATCTTATGAAAAGTGATCTTTATATCTGATGCTTTTAAACAAGTGTTATTTGTTTGAATTGTTAAAAGTGTTATAAAATATAGATAAAGGGGGGAAAACCCTATGTTATTTTAGTTATTTATTATTCTCATTAAATAAAAAATTTATTTTATACATAAAAAAAATTATTAGAATTTCATAAATAAAAAAAATGATTGTTAAAAGTATTACAAATACTGATTGTTAAATTAAAAAACGATGCCCATTCCACCCCGCTTTTTCTGTTGTTTTTTTTGATTTTTAAAAATAACGACGCCGCCATGTTTTTCTACTTGGCGATTTTTCAAATCACGCGTTTTTCTGTTGATCGCCAAAAAAAAAAAAAAAAAAAAAAAACATGGCGGACGGGACCGGCTTCTATAATGCATCTGTTCCCTTTTAACAAAATGTTCCAAATCGTATAGAAATATTGTTTAATAGGTTAGCTCATAATTTTTGTAAGAGAAAAAACTGCTTACTAATTTCCATTTTAATTTAGTATTGCCTTTTTCTACTTAAAATTCATCAGTAAAATTTACGTCGGTTTGATAACAGCAGTTATCGTGATAATACATTTACCCTGCTATTTTGGCGACATTTCACTTTAGAACCCGAATTTTTAAAGAGTTTTATACAATGTCACGAAAGGCTTGATTATCATTGACGACATTGACTTCCTTCCCCACTTAACGTTTTTCTCCTATTCCAAATTCTGAAGCAGCGCTTCTCGCGGCCACAACTTAGTGGGTCATTTACTAAGATTGCCATTGGTCGCTTCACAAATTTGATTCTTCGAGAATCTCTCATCTGAGAATCTCATCAATTTTGCTCTATTTCTCGTGTATTTCTTCAACTTAGCGTCTCTTGAGACTTTTGCTTCCTTTTCTTATGGAAAAAAAAAATTTAACCTGTACTCATTTTGTACAACCTAACTGTGCATTTCGACTTATCTCCTAGTGTTTCACTAGCTCTTGTACCTATTCTGGTTACTCAATTACGTATTTTTATTACACCTACTTAGTGTATTTTTTTCCCTGCCTAAACTCAAGCACCCCTTCCCATATTTTAATACCTTTTATTTTCATGTTCGAGCCAAATAAATACATATGTTGTTTTGCCAAACTCCCTTGTATTGCAGAACCAGAGGGCTCGGCCCAGGAGGTTCTGTAACCATTCGATCCTGTGATCATTGACGACACAAAATCACATTATTAATATTTATGGACATCAGCCAGTGATTGCTAAATTATTACATTTACCAAAGTTAACATTGGGGATAAAGGGGGTTCGGCCCTAGGAGCCCCAAAATGTAGTATTCCAATGTCCAGTGTCCAGTTCCATTGGCGAAAAGGATTCCACCACCCCTCCTCCGGTCAAGGTGTGTGGACAACCAGTTTATTTTGAGAGAGAGGTTAAATACCTTGGGGTGTTTCTGGATAGCCGTTTAACTTAGAAGAATAATATTAATTATAATTTAGAGATGTTAAAAACCTGGAATTTTGAAGAGGTGGGAATAAACCCGGGAATTTTGGGGAATAAACCCGGAACTTTGGGAAGAAATCATTTTAACAACGTTTACATTTATTTTTTCAACAGTGGCTATTAAAGAACTAGCATATTATTTCTAAGAGTTTTTTTTTTTTACTTTTGGCAATATATATATATTCAAGAAATAATAGTAATGAACATTTAAATGATTTTATAGTAGTACTTATGTCATTAATTACCTTGTTAGTCTTATCAAACACATAACTGGTTGCTTCAACTTTAATTACTAATATAATAATTAATTTTATTATTTTTTTCTCTTATAAATTTTATCTTAAAATCTACGAATAGCTATTATTTGTTAATCTTACCTATGCTATTTTATTTTATTTTTATATAAAAACTTAATTGCAAGTGTTACAGTTTACATTCTTGAAGATATACAGATTTTTGGCATTCGACTGTATTACAAAGGTATGTAAACATAAAAAAATTAATACAAACTTTCCTCCAAAAATATTCGTTTGTATCCTCTTTTATAAACTAATTTCTTTTTACCTTGAAATAAGGGTAAAGGGTACAGATTTATGGTAAACGCTAGAATGACTGAAACTGATTTATTTATTTTTAATTATCAGAAACCAAACAATTTAAATAAAATTTAACACTCAAGACCATATCTGTATTTTAAATCGATTTTTAAAACTTAATACAGAATACATAATTTTGCTTTTCACTAATTTGAATCGATCATTTAACTTAAGATTTTTTGACTCTAGTAAATAATAAAATTTAAATTAAACACTCTAATTCCCAATCACACCAGATTTACTTGAGCCTTAAACAGAAAATTGTGCAATTACATATATGATTGTAATCCAGACCATATCTGTATTCTAAATCGAGTTTTAAAACTTAATACAGAATTAATAATTTTACTTTTCACTAATTTGAGTCTATTATTTAACTTAATATTAAGAAAATTAAACTTCCATAAGTAACTGAAATCTATAAAAAACGACTCATCCTGCTTTTTAGTTAAAATCCAGAACTGTTTAGCACAATTAGAATTAGTTTAGTTTTTATATTTTTCAAAAATATTTTGAAAAATGTATTGTAAAGTTTGAGTGAACAACTAAAAATATGTATAATACTAACAGTATTCTGATTTGTGATTTTTTATATATATATATATATAGGATATTTTAAATATATATAGTATATATATATAACATATTATTATTACTGTTACTTTTCTAAGAAGAAAGTTTTAGAATTTCATTCAAAAGAAAATTTATTTACTGAAATATCTATAAACATTTAGTTGTAAGTTTTTTATTCTATTGAAAGTTTGACTATACTTCTTTTTTAGATTTTGTTAAATAAGTTTTTAGCTCACCATAAAAAGTAGTTATTAAAAAAAGCAGTTTTTCATAATTTTTTATATCAAGGAAAGGAATTTGAATTCCAATAAAAATAAGCATTTTAAGGATTTTCTTTATTATTAAGACTTTTTGACTAGAAAATATAAAAGAATGTTATGAACATTAACAAACATTTATTTACTATTTTCTAAGAAATTTCCAGTAGTGTAAGTTCACATAGATTAATAATTTCATTTTGAAAGTTCAGATTTCTTTTTTTGTTTCAGAAATTTTTTCACTCTAGTTCTGTAACTCAGCTATTGTTTCTTTTATATCTTTCCATGGAAGAAAACTAGCTTCTTTTAAGGTTTTTCAGTACCTTTGTGCAAATAACTAAGGGCCCAAAAAAGAGCTAAAATTAAGGAGTTCTTAAGGACTTTTAATGACCGTGGGAACCCTGGTTAAGTTGCAAGAAAATTATGAAATGTAGCAAACAGTCAAAATTACAGTTAAGACAGTTAAGATGTGTAATTTCTGTGTTACTAGGAACATCAGGATTTCATTCTCCCTGGGTAAACTAGCTTCTGTTTTCCAGGCTGAGGTTGCTGCCATTCTTGCCTGTGCAAATAACTGCATTGCAAGAGGGGTTGCCAAGAGAAGGTTAAAGATCTTCTCGGATAGTCAGACTGCACTTATGGCCTTGCACAGGTGCTCTTTCTCATCCAAAATTGTGGGGATTGCTACAGGACCTTAACCTGGATATGGAATAAGGTAACTTAGTTTGGGCCTGGTCATTGATTTTTGGCAACAAGGTTGCCGATAATCTCGCTAAGTACGGTTCTGAGTTGCCCTTCATTGGGCCAGAACCTGTACTAGGTCTTCCTCATAATGTAGTGAGAAGGACCGTAAGGGACCTCCTAATGGGGGAGACTTATAGGGCCTGGCTTGATTCTAACAATCAAAGGCAATTAAAGGAACTTAACCAGGGTTATTCCTGGATGAGGGCTAATGAGCTACTTAAGCTCAGTAGAAAAGAGCTAAGGGTGGCCATTGGCTAAGGGTGGTGTTGACTGGCCATTGTTGCCTTAAGAGGCACCTCAACATTATTGGCTAAATAGATAGCCTGAAATGTACGGGATGCCATATGGCAGAGGAGAGTTCTTCACATGTTTTGTGTGAATGTGACTACTACTGTGCCAAGAGATTTGAATTCCTTAGGTATCACTTCATCGAGCCGTGGGAGTTGATTAACTTCCCGGTTAAATTGCTGCTGAAATTTATCTCAGCTATTGGTCTCTCTGAGATCTAATGGTTAATATTTCTTAACCTTGTGCTGGAACTCCCTGCTCCAGTGATTGGGTTTTTTTTTCAGTACAATAGGCTTTGGGCCGCAGTGCTGGTGCCCTTGTGGGCTGCCCCACCTTAATTCTAATTCTAAGATGTGTAATTTAATTTTTATGGCTTAAAATTCGGAAGTATGTATTATGTTAGCATTTTGAACAAAGACAATAAGTAATCTTTCTGAAAGAATTTTAATATTTTGAGCTTTTTGACACACGTCCAACACCATTATATTTAATTAATATAAACAACAACAAGCAACTAGGCTGCATAATAGACAACAAAAATGCGGCTATGTACAACTGCAGAATTATGTACAAATTAATACAGAAAAAAATTTACACAACAAAGTAAACGAACTCAAACAGTGATTTAAAGGTACTATTATTTCCAGGTATAACAACGTCAAAATTATACTCCCTAACATAAATGAAACTAAAATATATCCTCTGTACTATAATGGAAAACAAAATGGAAAAATAAAAAACAAAATTTGTATTCTCAGTAACCATGATTTTGTTAAATATAACAACAAAACATTTAAAACTCATGTACTGAATTTGAGGGGGAGGGGATGAAAAAAATAACAAATATTTAAGAACTTTTTACCAAAAAGTACTTAAATTTCAAGTTTGAAATATGTGTTAAAACACCAACATTACTAAAATTTGAAATACTGTGATAACAATAGGATGAAATGTCGAGAAAAGCAAACAGCGTTTCAAAGAGGGTTTTGAAATTCGCGTAAATATACTGGGATAAAATGCACACAGAACAGAAAATGTTACGGTAACACTGAAAGAAATCAAAAACTTGTAACAAAATTTTAAAGGTAATAAAACTAATCTAGAAAACTGAATCCAACTTGGTTAACCTTTAAATCACTTTTTGATTAGTAAGTAAAAAATTTAAAATATGATTAGCAACTGGCCATACACAGTTTCAAAATTATTAAATAGGATAAAAGAACTGTGGAAGACAAGGGTTATGGGGTAGAAAACTATATTCGAAAAAGCGATGTTTTTTTTTTAAACATATATACCTCTATATATAAAAATGGACAACAAACAGACATTTGAATAATTTCTTTGCACTTCAGAACATTTAACACTTGTTATACAAAAACAATATTCACTAGGGTTGGTCATTTTGCCGGCAAAATGGTATTTTTGCCAGGACAGTGGCAAAAACTGGAAAAAACCTGGTAAAAACTGGCAAAATCAAGAAAAATTGGGTGGATTTTAAAAATGTACAAAATAACTAATAATAGTAAATAATTTTATACATAATATAATTGAGACTTAAACCAGAATATTAATTAGGTATGTCATTAGTATTAACCCTATGACTGCTCATCCCGCAATTTTCACAAGCAATTCAAATGTAGCAAAATTTGCTCATCCCGCGATTTTCGCGGGCATATGTTTTTCTTCCTTTATTAAGCACATTCCGCCTTTTCACTGTTTAACCAGTGGAATACATTATATACAATATTAGACATTTAATTAGGTAATAAATAGAATTATATGACTATAAATATAGTTATATTAGATATTAGAATTATAGATAGAATCTAATAAATAGAAATTAACTGTATTTCAATTGAAATTTATTAAAAAATAATTTTTTTATGTGATAGCATCTGAAATGAGTGTTTTCTGAAAGCTGAGTTTCTAAAGATAAAAATCTTTCTTGGAAAAAAATTAGTATTTCAATTCTCCAATTTATATATATATATATATACTTAAACTATGCAACAAAAAAAAGTACGCAATTTTTAAAGAGATCGCGGTTTACAAATTGAGCAGTAAGAGGGTTAATTTGACAATTTAAAATAATTTTCATTGATGTTAGCAATGAAAATACAATATTCTATTTTTGTAAATAAATTTATAGGATGGAGGCATGGTATAAAAAAATGTTTTCTTTATTTATCAATTTAATATAGTAATGTTGTCTTTAATTGTAATGTGTATATATATATATATAAGATATGTATAAGTACTAAAAATGCTTAAACCTACAGTTTGTAGAGGAAATAAGCTAATAATTACATTAAAAAAAATTTTGCACATAAAATCAATCTTTATTTTATCCCTCTTTTTTTTTTTTTTTTTTTTTTGTATCTCTAGATAATCTAACTTTAGATTTAGATAACTATTTCAATAACGCATTGAATATTATGTGTTAAAACAAAAACATATGTATTTTTAGATTAGAGTTAAAATTAGTAAAAGTTAAAATAGTTACATCCCCATAAATAAAACATATCTATTTTTGCCACCTGGCAAAAAGTGGCAAAAATGTATATTTGCCAGGACTGTTTTTACCATTTTTTTCCATAGTTTTTTCCACCTTTGGCAAAAATGTGCCAACCCTAATATTCACATGGGGAAAAGAAAAGTACATCTTTTTTATTTTTTTTCCACGATTAGAGTAACACGCTAGAAATTGAATGAAACTGCTGTTCTCAAAAGTATTATAAAGATTAATCGGGCAATTTATACAAAAATTGTAATACACTGTTTTGCTCTCTTACGAGGGTTATATATTAAAAACATGGTTATCAACTCTAACATCCATTTTCAAATATAGACATTAAGCCAAAATGTAAATAAAAGAGAAAAAAAGGTCCCCTAATTTAATTTTGAGAATTTGATGCAGATGTATAGACAGTAAAACACGTGGAAAATGTTGTGCATTTATAGATATCGAAAGATATTTGCAATTTTAAAAGTTTCAATTTTAAGCATTAATGGCTTACATTGATTTTGTAAAACTTTGGGGGACCACAACTTAAAAAAGATACTCTATTTTTGCAGTTTTGTACCAATTATCGTTATTGAACTGAATACAGTGCATAATGATTTATGTTTACATTTAATAAAAATGAAATGCATCACATAAAATGCAATTAATCCTCAGAAATATATATATTTTTTTAAGTTTGCAAGGTTAAAGTGCAGTAAGTGATTTAAAAATCTCAGGTTTCAAAATATGTTATAAAATATTACAAAAGGTACATTATATCAGGTACTAGGTTTTATGAGTATGACTTGCATAAAGTTAAGAGCTAAAATAATACGTATGACTACAAAACAAACTATAATACACTTTAATATTTCAGAGAAAAGGTTGATATAGATATATATATGATATAATCACTAGATAAAGTCAAATTTTTCAAAGATATATTTGTGTAAAATGAAAAGTTTAAAACAGTAGAGACCGTATATCATAAATAATTTCAGATTTTTTTTCTTGTTTCAAAACCATTAACAAATAATAAAGGCATACGCTGTTTGCATATATAAGTATCGGGGTATATACGATAGGTACTAAAGTTCAGTTAAAATAACAGTGAATAAAATTAGAACGGTATCTGTTAAATGTCAATAACATTATAATACTGAAACAAGAGACTTAACAAATTATATACAATCGGCTCCCAATTGCATTTTCAGTAGCTAAACAAATAGGTAGCTTAACATTCAAATACAAACAATGATATACACAACTCTTCGTAAATACTGATGAATTCAGATGCTCTCTCAATTGTACATTAATTTAGAAAAGATCAACAGTAATATACTTTTAATCAATTTAAAATATAAATCTCATGCAAGGAAATAACTAAAAAGTTTATAAAATTTTAAGGTCATCATAAAAATAGAAATTAACGTTTGCCGAGTTAGTCAATCACAAGCAAACTTTCATGTATAATGTTATTCTTTCAATTATCATTTTTTTTTCAATAGAAATCACCAAAACAAAAAAATATCAGTATCTTTCTACACAAGGAAGATATAATATTTATATGAATTGCATAACAAAGTTTAAATGATCAGTTTAATTCCATTTAGCTTAAAGTTACTCTTAATAGTAATTCCCAAATTTATAACAGACAGAATATTTCTTCCTTTTCTCAAACAGTTTTATTAAGAACTCTCTCAGAGGAGAAAAATTAAAATGTAAGAATATACTCCATATTCAGTTTATAATAATCGTATAAACCAATAGTATAAAATTTCTTTTAGCCTGCAATACAATTACACTATTATGTACAAAACTGTAATTTAATTGAACTGCAAAATAATGCTTTGGAAATAAATATCAATATATCAAAAAATATTTCATGATTTTGATATTAAGCCATAACTATTTAAAATCAATTTTTTTTTCTGTAACCATGAAATCTACAAACAGACCAAATAAAAACAATTTTTTTTTTAAATTTTTTGAGTTTATTTTTGACAAAATTTAAATTTTGATTTGTGACAAGAAAAAAAAAAGGATGAATACTGGTATTTAATGTTACTATATATATATATTTTCCTTCTCAAAAATTTTAGTAAGACATTAAGAAATAAATAGAATCGTAAAATAAAATTCATAATTATTTTCAAAAGTTGAATTTTCTTTACCACAGTTTTAAATACTTGCAAAAATTGGATCTATTTAAACTATATTTTTAAACATAATAGGAATTTAACTTCAAATGTGACTTAAAATTATATATATATATATATATATATATATATATATATATACATATATATATATATATATATATATATATATATACATATATATATACACACACACATATATATATACATATATATATATATATATATATATATATATATATATATATATATATATATATATAATGTGTGTGTGTAGGAATTGGACACAAAATACAACAGTGTCATTTGATTACACCTTTAAATGATATATGCATTACAAAAAATAATAAACTGTTATTTTAAATTTAAAGATATTTATTTTATATTATAAAAGGAGAGGAAAAAGTTTAGCATAAAGCAATTTGCATAATAAATAATGATAAAAAATAATGTATATAATTATTATATTAGCAATTAAAATTAAAGCAACCAGTTATGTGTTTGATAAGACTAACAGGGTAATTAATTACATAAGTACTACTATAAAATCATTTTAAGTCACTTAAAATGTTTCAAAAGGAATTGAAGTTATTAATATGAATTTTTAAATTTTGAAACTAAAGGCTAATCTGTTATATTTCACTAGCATAAAATTACACTGGTAATGTATATATATATAAATTTTATTAGGCATCTAAAACTCAGAATGAATTATGTGTTTACAATATCAAAAATTTAACTTATGTAAAAAATGAAACTAAAAAAAGCAAATGACATGTTTACGAAGTTTAATATTAATAAGTTTGTACCTGAACTTTTATAAAATTTTGTTGATATTTTTACAGTTACACTAAGTACAAAATGACCATTTGATAAGAATTTTGAAGAGATGACTGGTATTTTATAAAGCATTTTCCTAATTTTAAAGAGACAAAAAATTTCGGTTTTAAAATTAGCAAATATTTCAATAAAAATTATTTTTAGGATAATTTACGTTTAATAAAATGCTGCTATTTTAAAATATATATAAATTGAATGCTTAATATTTGTGTATAAAAATTTATTTAACTTAGAGCTTTTTACTCATAGTATATATTACATTATACATAAATTATTATATAAATTACACATTACATCTAAAAGCATTTTACACATTTAAAATGTAAAGATAATCAACATTTTCAAAACCTATTTAACGGCCAATTGCAAAGTAAGATCTTTGTATCAATAATCTAATTAACACATTGTTTCAAGTTCTAAATTTATTAAATACGGAAAATTTTTTTAAAGTATTTTTACTTTCACGAACTTAACTGTAATTCAAAACAATTTCATTTATAAATATTATAAAAATTAATAATTATTAAGATGTATATCAGATAACCAACTAAAATGAATAAGCATCTAAAACTCAGAATGAATTCCTCCCCCCAAAACCTGTGTTATGTGGAACCTTAGGATTCCCTAGAGTTTTGACAAAAGTTCCACAAGTAACCACTATTTGCTTAGTCAAAGAGCTAAAATTCTAGTACAATTTCAATTTACTTAAAAGATCAATAAAATAAGAAACCGATAGAATTGTTGCAATGACATTAGGTTGCAAACTTCAACAATTATTCCAGACGTAAAAATGCTTCGAAATAAAAACATTTACAGCCAAATCATTAAAATAATTTTAATTTTATTAATTTGTTTTAATTTTGAAAATTGTTGTCTTTGTTTATTATTTATAGAATATATTTTAGAAAATCTTATTAGCTACCTTACCATTCAACATCTTACTGAGATATTTTAATAGGATAGAATTTTGATATCCTATTCTTTTCTGCCCTTTGATAAAAATTTCCTTTAAAAAAATGATAAGGTTAAAGGATTCGAAGAGTAAAAAGTTAAATACCATTGATAGAAATGAATATAAACCAGTGGCGTGCGGTCCATATGTGCAGGGTGTGCACTGCACATGCTGGCAAAATTATGAGGGACAATAATTTTCTGCACCTATGTCTACCTATCTTTATATGGTATATAATAAATATTATTTATAATATATTCAAATATTATGTTGATTTGCTTGCTTGTATTCCTGCAGTGCTTGCGGTACTAGGTGCTGCACCACGTAGCACGTTCAAAAGCAAATGAACATAGGAAGTTTTGATGTGTACACACTGCGCAGTAATAGAAAATCACGCTTTATATGTATGGGCTACTGGAGAAGAACAGCATACTACGGCACTGAGGCAAGTGCAGCTATTTTTCCTGCACTTGGCATTCAGAATTATCCAAAGATACGGTTTATTAAGCGTTGTATTAGAGTGGGGACTTAGTGCTGAAGCGATTTTGGTTTTTTAACTGATTAACTGGCCATACGATTTTGCATACGGTTAATGTTTAAATTTATATATTGTAAGATTTTGTTTTCATGGAAATAAAAAAGAAGTATTTCATGAATATAAAGGGTAATGTTTTAGTGTGGTAAAGTAATTTCGGTGATGTATTCTATTTATTGAAATAATTCGCTGAAAAACAATTTTGTTTTGTTAGACAAAAAAGAAACGAATTCTAAAAGAATAGTCCAAATTTTACCATTCATTGTGTTTTACAGATAGTATATAAATTATATCTGTAACACCATATCCCTGGTTTTGTTTTTAAAATTTGTGAAGATGTTTTTTGCAGAATATATGATTTCCAAATGTCAAAAACAATTAATAAATATAATTCAATCCCCTGACCGAACGAAAAACAGTTCGTTCTATTGCCCCAGCTTGCAGTGAAATCCTCTGCACATGGACTAGACTTTCGGTTTGTCGGCACCAATGAGCATCCGGATGAGGCACCGCAGCGGCGGGAGCCGTGTGGTGCTACGTTTGCTGATAATATAAGCTTTTCGTTATTTTATTAGTAATATGGATAGACATATGGATTTTGTGTACAAACGAATAATAAACGTTAAAGAAGTGTTTAATGTACATTTTTATGGTTTTATTATGGTTGTTGCTCTCTGCACACCCTGTATGAATACCTACCGCACGCCACTGTTATAAACATATGCAAACTATAGTACTACTAAAACAGAATGAAAACAAAACAAAAATAAAATGAAAAAAAAAACAATGTATTCAAGAAAACTAACAAAGAATTTGTTTCTCTTTCTAATGAAAAAATAAAATTAAAATTCTACCTAACCGTAATTGCACACAGCAGAATTTACTCAGATGTGGATAACATTTTTGTCACTGCATTTTATGAGATATATTATCTGTTTTGTGAATAACCAGTGTTCTTTTAATTGCAGTTTTATTAACTCTATCATATAACTAAATCCAAATAATTAATTATCTTAACTGTTAACAGCCCTGTACAGTACATAAAACTGACAGACAGACTAATGTCTAGAACAGGCAGTACACAACAAGTACAATAATGCAGAGAAACATTCCAAATTTACCAATAATGTTTGGTAAAAATGTGTTTTTCTTACCCTTTGATAAGAGGAATTCTTAAATTTATTTCTCTCAACACTAATTGCAATGTTTCTTTATAATTCTAACTGTTTCAAGACAGGGACAAAATTTTAGCCTCACATTTGATGTAATTTGCTCATAAACACATAAAGATTATCTCGCAAGTTTTAAAGATATAAATTAATTAAAATAATTGAAACTTACAGATTTATTATCACTTTTAAAAATTTTATGTTGCTATTTTTCCATTTTTTAAAAGTAATTTTCAATTGCTCTTATAAAAATGTACTTGATATTTTGGTAAAGAAAACTACAGGAAAAAGTAGTGATTAAAATATACGGTGAAAGAGTGGGAGTAAAAAAAAATCTGTTTTACTTTTCTCTGTTGTGGAATAATAAAAAAACAAATAATATTGAAAGAAAATGTGATTTAATATATTCTGTTAATATTTCTAGTGGAGAGCAAAATATGCCCTTAAAAATAATAAAGTATAATAGTTACATTAAAACTTTTTGTATAGTCAGAAAGTTTAAAAGTAATTTTGAAGAAAATTGGTTGCATCAATATTTTTTTTTAATATATAAAATAATCTTTTTGTTTATTTTTTAACTTATAAGTTCTGATAACAACAAAATTAGCTTCTCATATCAATAAATTTTTTTATGGTTTTTTAGAATCTGCAAGCAATGCGTTCATTGAGATAAAGAAACTGTGAACAAGAGGGTATTATATATAATTTTGCTAAAAGAGTCATTTAAGCTTTGTTGATTTGAGACAATAAACAGAATCCACAATTTATGCATTTTATGGTATGTATACAAATGAATGTTAGATATATTCTGAAAGTAAACAAACATAGAGATTATCACTCTCATAAAAGTGTAAAATCCATGAGTCATCTGATACCATAACAGTCCACTCATCAGAAATCCACATATACATGTATACTCTCCAAAAAACAGGAAGAATGTATTATTAAAAAAATTCAACTTCAATCCGAGAAACTTCATACCTTTCAATATATCCATTTAGAGTTCACATTTTTTTTTATTAATCTGATAAGTTGTTTTGTTTCATCTTTCATTGTTATTTATGCCTTTCTAGGCATATTATGCGATTATAAACACTAATTTTACTTAAACTTCCATTGCATAGTCATATTTCAAAACTGATTCGATAAACTGTATATTGACAGAATTAACATTTTTTACATTTGAATTTTTATTTAATCTTTCCCTGTAATCTAGGGGAAACTTTTATTCCAGATTTCAATTGAATTTGTAAAAATAAGTTTTCGTGCATAATTTGTCCAGGAATAGGGAAAAAAAATATTTTTTTTTTTTTTTTTAGAATGGTACATATAGTGATTGGTATATTAACCCTTTCGTGCCTACTGTCACAAATACGTGCCAGCAAGAAACGCACTCACTTCCCGGCCGACACACTGGCGTGCCAGAGCGTTTTCTCGTTCACCCCCGACCGTCACATATGTGTGCCAGTGTTGTGGAACATTTTAAAAACTATAAGCTTTGACACAAGATGGCATTGTATGTCCATATGGATTTAGATACATGTAGATTTGACCTTGTACTCAATAAGAGAGTAGTATAAAACACATACAAGTGGTTTTTGATTATATAAACATGAGGGAAAAGGAATGTTTCCGATTGACATGTTTTATGACGGCTCTTTAAATTCCCACGTGGTGTTTGTTTATGTAAGCAGGGAAGTTTTATTTTTGCTAAACCATTGTGTATTTCGGTTTGCAGTCCAGTTTTTAGAACAGAATTAGATCTGACAGACTTGATTTTTTATCTCTTTTTATTGTTAGATTTTCGAAGCGTCGAAAGTGTTTAACTGAGCTTGAAATAGCTGAAATGACGCGAAATATTTTAGATTTTGATTCTGAAACAGATTAGAATAATAGTAATAGTGAAACTATAATATAATCTGATTGTTCTTTCTGTTCATAATGGATCTAGTGATTCTAATGATGAGGAGGACATTTCTCACAAAGAAATTGACGATGTTTTGTTTTTTCACATTCCGGAAAAATCCTCCAAAACGGTAAATAAGTTACTACGAGTGCAAGGACTGTCATGTAGGATTGTTTGTAGATCCCTGTTTTAAAAATTTTTCATACAAAAAAAGTTTAAATAACATAGTATTTAGTTTTGTAATGTTAAAAGTCATTAAATACTAAGTAAAAAATGAAAAAAAAGTAAAGTGTCAAATATATATTTAAATAATAAATAGCTTAAGTAAATAAAGTATCTATAAACATATAATATAAATCCCATTCAGTTTAAATAATTTACGCAGCATTATTAAATAACGCTTTGCTACTACGTTAATTTCATGAATTTAGGCTTAATAGCAAAAAACACTCTGGCCCTGGATACTCACTCGCGAAAGTGACTGCCGGCCTCAGAGATAAGCGCGTGTTTGCACTTCCCGCCACAAAAGGGTTAAATGACATTAAGTTATGGAAAGGGTGATGAGAAGTTAAAATTTACTTAAGAAGTGGCAATAACCATATCAAAAGGTGTGAAATTTCTTGAATTTTCATAGTACAGAAAACATAAATTCTTTAGTAGAACTTTCCAGAAAACGATTAAAATTGTGCGTTCTACTTTTGGCATCAGCCATAACAACATCCAACAACAGATTATAACTTTGGCGATGCACATTTTGGACTTGCAACATTCTTGTATAGTATGCATTTCCACGATGTGACAGATTGTCCATCATTTGCCCTTTGTGTTTCTCCAACCATTGTAAATAGCACCCTAAGACCTTCTGTACTCGAATGAATTGCGAAAGATGCTCAAAGAGTCTCTACAACAATCATATATTTTTTAAACTCTACACCTGAAAGAATAAACAAAGAATTAGGATCATACTCATAAAATGGATAAAAAAGTTACAGATAAAATTTTTCTTACAATAATAGAGTTGTGTAATTCCATATTTACACAATTAGGGCAATTTTCATTTTTACAGTATTTCAAATTTCACTTTAAAAATAAGATATGAAAGTAAAATCAGGGTTCATGCTCTTTTTCCAGAACAAAAATTAAGGACCTTGTAAGGATCAAAGTAACTTTTTATAAGGACCTACTTGAAATACACAACATAACAACATAACCCTATTTCCTGATGAACATATTTTAATGATCATGAACCAGACAAGGCACGTTCAAGAAATGCCCTACAATATTTCAAAATTAAGTTTTTAAAAATGTCTAAATATTAATATAAGATAAATCTATTTGACAAAAACTAATTTTGAAAAATGTACATCTAAAGCTTTTTGAGTGGTCAAACTAGAAATAAATTGTGAATAAAATATAATATTATCAACAGTACTTTCTAGGGGTTTAAAAATGACTCTGATATATATATATCGAGAGAGTCATTTTATTCATTTATATATATATATGTCAGAGTTATTTATATATATGTATATATTAGCTGAATATACCCAGCATTGCCTGGGAAAGAAGAAAGTTTTAGACTTTTCTATTACATTGAATGCAAGGAAAATTAAACTTCCATAAGTAACTGAAATATCTACAAACCCCCATCCTCCATACTTTGTTTCATTAAAATCTGCATGACTGTTAGCTATTAGGAAAGGGCAGCTGACTTTATAAACCTTTTCAGTACGCGAAAGATTATTTATTGGTCAAATAAGGGACTAAGAAAAAAAACTGTCAAATAAGAAAACTAATAGGAAATCACATGACGATAGCGGATATCGTCGACAGAGAACTTGATCATGTTCCAATTTAAAAATTAAGGAGTTTTTAAGGACCTTTAACAAAAATTAAGTAGTTTTAAGGACCATTAAAAATGAAAGCTAAAATTAAGGAGTTCTTACGGACTTTTAAGGACCGTGGGAACCCTGAAAATATAATGTAACTCTTGCATCTTTAATGATTACACTGCCATCAAATAATGCTGGCCTCAAAAGAATATTTTCAAACTTTTCTTTCATTTGGAACAATTAAGAAATAGCCTGGGTCCTGAAACACAGGCAAAATAATCCCTTGCTATGGAATGCTCTAAGTGAAAAATGACAGAAGCGTATTGAAATGGTAATTTTTTTCCTTCAATAACAAATAATCATTGCATAATAAATACATATTAGGGTGCTGATTTAAGTTCTAATTCTTATTTTTCTTTTAAAGAAATTTTCCTCCATAACAGGCTTACAGCTTTCATATAAGTACTCTACGTGACAGATACAAAAATGTAATAAAATTTTATATTATTGCATTTTTAATCTTTTAAAATCTTCCTTTCATATAAATTTATGTTAGGGTTTGAAACACAATACAAAATATTCAGCAATGTATAAAGTACGAGGCGCATCCACAAAATAAGTTTCCTGATGTTTTCCTCTTTAAAGTAAACGTAATTAGCCATGCCAATTGCGAGTGCATAACAGATCTATGTTGTATTATTTATATGCCAGCTGAACAAATCTCGATTTGTGCCAGTAGCCAGGTAGTAGTGGTCCGAAAGGGAAACTCTTAATTCTTTCTCCTGCCACCTACAATGTTTGGTCGGTGATCTTGAATGCACAAAAGTATTGGTACAACTGAAATTAATCTTCAGCTCTGTCAGGTCTACGGGCCGAAACTGACATCTGAACACAAAATTCAACACTTAGGAGCAGCACTGACATTTCTGCTACGGGATCACGATGATGGTGACGATTTCCTCGACTGAATGATCACGGGCAATGAGACTCGGATTTCGCACTTTACCCCAGAAACCAAGCAGCAATTAATACATTAGCATCATAATGGATCTTCAGTCAGGACCAAATTTAAACAGATGCTGTCAGTATGGAAAGGTGTGTGCACGGTGTTCTGGGACAGGGAGGCTGGTTCCGTTCACAGGTGGCAGAGTTCTACGACAGAGGTATACAAAAGTGGATCCCGCAATATGACAAGTGTCTCCATTCTGGTGGTGGCTATGTTGAAAAATAGCTGAAACATTGCTGTACAGGTTGCCAATAAATATGTCCGTGAAAGTGTGAGTTCTTTTTTTTCTTTTAAATAGGGAAACTTACTTTCTGGATGCACCTCGTAATACTGCAGAACTATAACATTACTGACTTACTTTATACAAGCCCTGATATCCTACTTTAATTGCACTAATCTGGTTTCAGAAACTGAAGATTGTGATGAGGTTATCTGATGTGTAGCTTGATGGGCAATGAGTGAAGATGAAGATGTGAAACCAGCATCACATATCTCACATACAAAAGGTCGAGGCTGAGCATGGGACAGCAAGTGCTGGTAAAAACAATAAAATACTCTTATTAATTTTTCCATCAAAATATGCATATTTAAGTTTAAATGTACGATAATTTATAAGAATAGGAAAAAACTTCGATTAAGATAATACAGTGAAACTTCTCTGAGCAGCCACTCTTGTAAACGACCAATTTTTTATGGCATGGAATTTTCGATTCATAGACCTAATGGTAAAATAACCTGTATAAATGGCCACCGAGTGGGATTGCCCCTTTCATTTTTTGGAAAATTCTACTCACTCCATGCTTTAATTTGGAGCGAAAAAACTCAAGGTCAGGTTTACGGTCAGATATAAGACAAAGTAATAACTTCAGAAGCCCATTCCCGTGGTCCCCCCCTTTTTAAGAAAGGTTAAATCTGCTATCTCTTTTTATTCTCCCTACACCCTTCAGATAGGGAATCCCTATATCCCTATCGCACCAGCCATAGAAACTGAGGAACTGAACAATCAAGCGTTGAAGGTGTCCTAGGGCTTCTGTTTGGAATTCCAATCGGTAAAGTTAAGGAAGAATTGCACCTCTGTCATCAATAATATCATTCACGCCAGTTTCATTTCATTAGTTAGTCAGTGATCTGAGTTGCAACAATGCCGAAATGCGTTTTTCTAAATCTCGAGCAGAGCGATGAAGTTCTGCTTGAATATGAGAATGGCAAATCAGCAAGAAAGTGAGCTGAATTATTTAACTGTGGAAGAACACAAATTAACAAAGTCATTAAAGACATAAATTTGATTTTGAAGGAGTACAAAGACTACAGAACAAACAGAAACAAATTATAGCCTTTTCTTAAGAAAATGTAAAGAAGCATTAAATAAAGTACTATTTTCTCTTTAGATAAGTTTTAAATAAGGAATATATGTCAGACTTATTTATATTATGCATTGTATTAATTATCTTATAATAGTAAATAAAACCCGGAGAGCGGCAAACCCCTCTAAGCGGCCAAATATTCTCAGGGGTGGCCGCTCAGAGAGGTTTCACTGTAATACGCAAGGTTTGAAAAAATCCTAATTTTTTAAAAGATAAAAATCAAATTTTTAAAATTTGAATTAAATTTTCATTTTGAAAGTAAATTTAAATTTGTTAATAGCATGCAATTTACCATACCTAAAATTTAATTACAATACCAATTTTTAAAAAAACATTCAAATAGTTAAATTAATTAAAACTAGAATACAGCAAATATTATAATGCATTTTAATAAAATAAAACCAAAATTTGCATAAATGTATAATAATTTATGTTCAATATGTGACATGTATTTTTAGAATATCTTTAAAAGATTAAAACTAATTATGTACAAAGTTCTTATTTGAAATAATATTTTAATATAGACACCCCAATAATTGGAAATATCAAACAAAATTAGACAAACATTTAAGAAAGGTGACAAAATTTATTATTTTTAAATCATAATTAGATCACAGAATTCAATAATTCATGAGTTGCCTGATTTGGTTGGTTTGTCAGCACTATTGTCTACTGTTTTGCTACACAAGGGTTAATGAAACAGAGACCTACTGCTTAAAGTCAAATCTAAATGGATACGAACATCGATGCCATCAGCAGATTTCAAATAAATGAACTTCCGTATCAAAGAGCAGTACTCTACTCATTTAGCTATTGGCCAGAGTTGCTTGATTTATACCACTTTGATATAAATCATTCAAACACAATCAATAAAACCAAAAACACATTTTATAATACATTTTACGTTTTTTTTTCCTATTTAATTGATTTCCATTACTGTGGTAACAGAAGTGATGCAGAAAGAAAAAAAATTTTGACCAATTTGATTTTTAACCAGTATTCACACTGAAAAAAAAAACCATACCACTAAATACTAAAAATTTAAAACTTTGAACAAAGAAAAATAAATTATCTGCTTCTTTATTACCCTTCATTGTTTTTAACTTTTGAGTGTACTAAATCTTAAGCACAAAATACTGCAGGAATACTAGTGAATACAGCTGAAATGGAATAATCATGCAGTATACTGAGTAAATGCACATTTCCTGTTGTTTATTTGTTTTAAATAAAATGCATCCTTTACACAGGTTGTAAGAGTCGCGTCCATCTCTGTCGGTGGTCAAGCAAACTTTTGTTCATTTTAACAATTGAAAATGATAGTATTGTTCTCGTAATGGTTTTCTTGACATACGGAGGTGTCAAGCGTGCCATTTGTCAAATGCACTGCCAGAGAAAAGGAATTTTGCTTTGACCGAGTCGGCCAGGCACCAATGGCGCTTCAATTACCCCAAGGACAAGGGTCTAAGAGGGGGGGGTCAATCTCCCTTAAAACCGAGGTTTCCTGTTTGGGAAACAAAGAAGTGGGAGCAACTCCCGGCTGAACTCTGAGAGAGTAGGTTGATCCAGAGTGATCTCCTCTCTGGATGAAAGGTTGCATGTGCATATAGTTCATTTTTTTCTTTAAATGGTTTTCTTTTTATTAAATAAATCAACTTTTTTTAAATTTGAAACATCCATGGCTCTGATGATTCAACATCAAGCTCTGCTGCTCTCCAAGAACCCCCTGCGAAGTCGTACTCAAACGACCAGGGTGTGACTGACGACCGAAATAGAGACAACGCGACCACTCGGCGCAATTACTCAGATGTCTTTTGTTAGGAAAAAGGCAACTGTACCAGAAAAATTAATCTAAAAAAAATTAATATACAGACAAAAAAATCATTCCATTGAGTTTGTTTAGGGAGGGTGTTCTAATTTTCATAAATAAATAATGGATTTACTTAAGAATATATTTTATCCTCACCAAAATACAATTAAAACATTTAGTTTCTGTCTAACAACACTTTATCAAACCATTTTATTGTCAAATATTCTCAAAGGAATAAAAGAAGAATTCTCAAATGAAAAACTCCTGACTTCAAACCTTTATTTCTATTAAATCAAATCTCATCTCAAAGACAAGGATTTTAAAGACCAAAATATATTATAATTAACCAGCACAAATTATGACTTTGGATAAATTTTCCAGATACTTCAAGAATATATTACGTAACCTGTGAATTTCCAGAAACTGTTTAAGAATTAAAATGTTTTCTTAAAATTTTAATTTCAAATATTCATTGGTTGCAGCTTAATAAAATAATGTGCTTTGTATTACTATATATTTGATATTGTCAGTTGTATTTATTTCACTTTTTTAACCCCCCCCCCTTTTTTTTGTAAATTTTTACTACTTTTTTTTTCTGTTTAAACAATTTTTGGAGAAAATTAGTAATGATTATAGTTCTATTAAGAGTTGAGTTATTCTTATGGCTTTATTAAATTTCTAATAGTATTTATTATTAGGAATTAAATAGTTTAATTATTTTTCAAATGGTGTAATTTAAATTGTCTTAGTAGTTGAAATTTATAAATTTTGTTTGAGAATTTAGTCTAAATAATTTATATACAATTTCATCTCATCGATGATGTTTATATAAATAAATGTGCCTGTTATTGTATTTAATAAAATGAATTCATTTATACATAATTTACTCTCAAAAGATTTTATATAATTTTAAATTATATGAAAAAGAAAAGAATCCTCATACATAATGAAATATACAAAAGATATTTAAGGTATCCGTCTACGTTTGGAGAACTTTTTTCTTTAAACGTAGAAACTAGATCATGTTTTTACATTTTTAGATTTATTTTTTATATTATCATAGAGAACTGCACTTAAAAACTTTATTCCTGGAGAAGTTTTTATAAAATTTCTAATAAATGAAGAAAATTGAGTAAAAAAAATCAAGTTTTTTTAAAAGATCTCATTTTTTAATAAATTAAATTATTTCAATACTTTTTGACGCATCACATTACTTACACATTGAACTAGTGAATCACCTAAACTCTTTGCTTAATTTTACATTTGGTAAAAAATTTGGGTCCTTCAAAATCATACACATTGAATTTTTAATGAATTTTCATTACCTTCATAACTAACTATGAGTGTAACATCGTTAAAAATTATCCAAATTTAAAGCTTTTAGATCATTTACTAGTAAATACTATCAATAGCATTCATAATAATTTTCCACAAAATATTTTAAGAACTTTTTGAGAAATTACATTTCAAGTTTGAACATTTTATTGAAAATACTGTTGTAAGAAAAATGCATTTGAAGTTTACAAAAGCAACTTTAACTATTAAAAAATTAAAATACATGTTTAAAGTTTCCCACACTTTCTTGCTTCAAAACTTTCTAATTGCCAAGTTGCTAATTATTAAAAATACTAGAAAAATGTTGAAACTAATTTTCATGAAAATTTAAGAAGTTTTGTCCAAAAAATGCTCTTTAGAAGGCTTTAAATTCACAACTTCCGCTTCCGAAGTCGCTACTTCCGTTTTGTTTGGACAGCTGTCACTGATGTTTAAAGAGCTGTCACTTTTCTTTAAAACGCCGTAGAAACAGAACAAAAACAGATTTAGAAGCCTAAAAGTTGAAATTTTACAATAGAGAAATAAAAGAAAATATGATTTTTGGCAAAAAATGATGTTTTTAACGTAGACGGATACTTTAAATAAGCATAAAAATGTAATGCTGATCATTCATGAATGTAACTCACTTGTTGCAGGGCTTTTTGATTTGGGAACATCTTTCCACATAGATCACAATTCATTTCTAAGGAAGCAACTGAGGAAACTGAACTGTTGGATGGTGAAACATCACTAATGGAAGTAATTAAACTTGAATGATCACTGTACAAGTGAACCTGTAAGAATTTTGCACTTTTAAAAAGCCTGCCACACATATGGCAAGTACCTGAACGGTTCAAAGACACAGCAGAGTCATTTTCTGTGACATCTACTCGTTGGTTAGTTTCCTGGTTTGCTGTCGTCACTGGCTGTGATATTACATACCGAGATAAAGAAATGGCACTGTCTCCATCAGTATATGCAGCAGGAATGCGAAGGGAATCGACTTCTGATGGCTCATGTTTCACGTCACTACTTTCAGACAATTGTTTAGAAGTTGCCATAGAAGATAAAGGTAAATTGATAGCTGAACAGCTAGGATCAAAAGCTGTAGGTATTGGATCCGTTATAGGCAAAATAGGTTCTAATAAAGTCGATGCAACTGTAGGTGCGGGCATAGCACATTCAGTTTCCACCGCACTCTGTTCTGGTCCTTGCCAGCGCATACGTCGAGGATCTCGTTGATAAAGCTTTTGTGCCATAACTTGAAGACTTTCAAGAGAATTATTACAATCTGTTGTGTCAATTTCATTTAAACTCACCCCAGACCTTTCCATTTCTGCATACATCCCAAAAGGTAATTTACCTAAACATTCTAACTTCATAATATGCATCTTTGATCGTAAATGCTTTGCCAAATGCCCATGAATACGGAAAGCAATTTTGCAATCTGCACACTTGAAAGGTCTGGGATTATCAACAGTGGGAGTTCCAAAAGTCAGATTCATATTGACTTTATTGTAATGACTAACAGATCGTTTATGTTTCTGCAAATGACCTTTAGTGCGAAATGACACTGCACAATTATCGCAGCGAAAAGGCCTTTCAAAATAATGTATGTTCACATGCAATCTCAGATGACTGGATTTTGCAAAAATTTTGTTACAAATACGACATACACATTTTCCCTCTTCCATGCTTGAGGATGAACTTGGGACTATAAATTCAGCATGGGCACGGGTAGTTGACTGCATTTCTTCATTAGACGATGAGCCATGTCCAATGTTTTCTTGGCTATAATAATAAGAATTTTCATCCAAAGTTGTAGGAGAAACCGGAGAACATGCAGAATAATCTATGTCTGGACTCGGAGGGTCTTCCGTTGTTTCAGTTTCTTTTCTACCAGCTGCACTTTCAGCTGGAGGTACATCCTGCATATAGTATACCGATCGAGAGGTAGAACCCGCAGAACTAAATGCATTCTGATCATCAGTTAGAGAAAGCAAAGGTGTTTCATTACTGCTACTATCAACACTAGCATCATAGTCAACAACAACTTGTGGTGATAGAACAGGTAATGACTTCAATTGGTATTGTTCAGTTAAACAGGATTCCAATGAAGTTTGTAAATGTCGATCAGGTACTGGTTCTTCTTGGGTCACGACACTTAACAATGTGCCCCCACCATAGGTTGATTTATATTTTCCAAGATCTCGTGATATACTGAGATCCATGGGCTGATCTGGGGATTCAGTTTCTGGCCACTTAGGAGAAGGTGTTGGTAAACCAAGAGCGTTCCATTCAGGAGCAGGTATCACTCGAGGTTTCCTGGCTTCTCTAGCAACTGATATGGAATAGCGTCTAGTATATTGATCTTTGGATCCAAACTCTGACCCATCAACGTTCACTTTTTCGTTAGTGTCAGAGGAAATGCCCTTCACTAATCTGTACTTTGTCAGTAGTTCTTTACCCCCTCCTAAAGGGATATCAGCTGAATAGGACCTGGGTCTGTGTCCTAGAGTTTCTGTAGATAACCACTGGTCAGGAACTGTTTTTGCTCTAGTATTTGGCAAAATCACCGAAGCTACTGTCTGTGAAACATACTGTGGAGACAGAAGGGTTGGATCATGTCTGCTAACTATTGAACTAGAATCAGCATCACACGATGAAGCAACATCTGTTAATTCTCCTATAAAATAACGAAATAAATTTTCAAGTACAATAATACTTTAAAAAAAAAAAAAAGAATGTATTACTGCAACCTAAGTTACAAAATACTAAATCTAATGACAATATTTTATACTTAATTCAAAGTATCATCCTGATATTTCTTTGTTTTCCAGACAGCAATTCTAAGTTTAGTTTAACTTTCCATACAATTTATTAAAATTAAAAATAAGTTCTAAAATGTTCTTACAGAAATTTTTGTATTTATTACATGAGAATAGCAGATAATATTTTGAAATGTGTTTGAAAATATAATTAATTTTAAACAATTTCAAGTCTACAAATTTTTGCAGTTTGAGTATTCAAATGCTTTTATATGTATGCAGCTTGTAAGGAAAAAAAATTTAAAAAATAGAAAATGCAATTAGTGCAGTTATATGTCTGCAAATTACCAATGCTTCAGTGTACTTTATAAATACTGTTTCCTAATTAAAAAATAATCTGTATAGCAGGAAATCTAATAATACAAACAAGTTTAAGTAAGACTCTGAAAAAGCTAGCCCACAGTCAATCTTTGAAAGTAACTTTTGAAAATAACGAGTAGCTTTTATTTTATAGATTAAATTTATTACCAGTGCTTGTAGACCATTGACTTGGCTCACCAATGGCTGATAAATGCAGTAAACTTCTAGCAGCTTCTTGTTCTTCACTTTGCTGAGAAACAGATTCACCACCTCTGCTTTCATCAGCCTGTTCAACCCCAACCTTATCTTGAGTTTTTTTGCTATGGCCGTTGGTCAGCATTCTAAAATAAATTGAAATCATTATAAGTCTACACATAATGGATTTAGAACAATGCAGAGAGTTGAAAAGTTGCAATTGGATATATACTTGTAAGAAAAGCCCAGTGGCATTGGGGTAGCGATTAGTTCCCACGCCACATATCCCAGGTTTGATCTCTGGGCTGGGCAAGGTTGACTCAGCCTTTCAGTGGGTAGAGAAACTGAAGACCAAGCATGCTTGGGAACTAAACATGGGGGGTTCTGCATAAGGCTGACCACCTAACTGGAACATATGCTTTGCACCCCAGGGCCCTTGGTCATGAAAGCGGAGATTGGCACTGTACGCCTTGGCTTCCTACAGGCTGTTGTGCCAAGGAGTTTATATATTTGTAAGAGGGGTTGCTAATAAAAGATTAGAGATATTTTCTGGTAGTCAGGCTGAACTCATGGCTTTGCATCATTACTGCTTCTCATCTAAATTAGTGTATGATTGCTATAAGACTATCAACCGATTGGTTACGGTTAATAAGGTTATCCTATTTTGGGTACCTGGTTACGGCAGTATTTTTGGAGAATGACATTGCTGATAATCTCACAAAAGAAAGGTTCTGAGTTGCCCTTTATTGGGCCAGAACCAGCACTTGGTCATCCTCATAATTATGCCCTCAACAGCACCTCAGCATTATAGGGATTTGTTCTGATCCCTTGTGTCGTGGCTGCCATCTTGAGGAAGAGACCGCTTGCCACATTTTGTGTGATTGCAGGTATTTCTCGGCTCTTAGGTTTCAGCAGATTGGTCGCCACCTTCTTGAGCCTTGAGAGCTCCAGGACATCCCTGTCAGTTGTCTGCTGAGATTTGCCTCAGCTTGTGGCCTAGACAATGGATTAATTTTGTCATGGAAAGTCTTGATTTTTCAAGTAAAATGAGTAAAAATCATGGAAAGTCATGGATCCGCTAAACTACAGTTAAATAAAAATGCATTGAATTGTTTAATTCTATTTTTACTTGTCATTTGGCTGAAGTGACTGAGTTTGGTATTTATGTATTATCCTATTGACCCTATTGCCAAGTAAAATTTGTTCACCAAGGAAACTGAAAGCAAGAAAGCTTAATGGATGAGTAAATATATATTATTCTGGTTTTTTCTTATTGTAGATTAAAATTTTATTAATATAATAATAATTATTTTTTAATAAAAATTAGTTAAGATGTTTGCACAAAATATAAGTTTATCTCTAGGGATATTGTATATGAACGTTATAGGGTTATATTTGGCTATTATTCGTTGTCACCTGAATAATACCAAAGTATCCCGAATTCAAATTGGAAACATTTTGATTAAAAAATTACTATATGATTAAACTTAGGTATGTAGATACAACAATTTATTTTTATGTATGTGAGTTTATTAACACTTATGAAGTAAGTTTATAGTTTTTTTTATGATAAAATTCCTGTCATTTCTCTAAAAGCATATATTTTATTTGTATGTACATCAGAAGTTCTATTCATATATACTTTAACGAAAGCTTTTTAAAGTCGTGGAAAATGATCTGCTAAATCAGGGAAAGTCATGAAAAGTCATGGATTTGAAAAATTTTATTTTGGCAGATACCCTGTGTATAACCTTTATTTAGAAACCTTAACTACCCAGACCAAAGACTGGGAACAAAGCCAGTGCAGAGAATACAGACAAACTTGTGCTTACCTGGAATTTGGATTTGAAATGATCATACTGCTAGCATCACTTTCACATTCATCATCTGTTTCATCAGTATAATCATCATCATCATCTGCCTCTTCACCATCTGAGAACTGAGTTTTCTTCTTTTCAATCTGCTCCTTTGGAAAAAGACCGTATTAGTGAAAAGTTACAAAATTCAATCTACTATTCAAATAACAGAGTTTTTAAAAAACTAAGGAAGTTCAAATATCTTGCACTGTTTTGTGAAATTAAAGTAAGTCTACATACGAAGGAATTGATGTTACTAAATTAATCATTTCAATCACTAAAGTATATTTAAAGCATAATGCATTCTAACTTAAAAACAAAAATTGCTAAGAGCTTTTTGGATATAGGTTTTTAAAAATGTTTTAATTCTGTTGAATATTTTTAATACAAATTAATAGATTTATGTATTTTTGAAGTGTGCCTGATATATATATATATATGTAATAATATCAATATCTAAGCCCTAAAGCCTATTCCAAAATTATCCCTTTTCCCCATTCATTATTCTAGATCTTAATTTCTTTTCTTTATATTAACCATATTTCCCAGCCATCCAATTTAAACGAGGATGTTTTCATTCCCTCAGCCGAACCCCGAAATTCTTTCTGATTCCCAAAACAGAAAATGATATAGCTGGCATTTTTAATTAGGAAGTTATAACTCTCCCAGAAAAAATCTGTAATGATAATAGTCATCTGGAACGCCACACTTTTGCAGATGGCTCTAATCAAAGGTTACTTTCTATAAGCAAAAAACACTTGCCTCAGCATTTTCCCACACATGGGTTTTGGTCGTCTGTCGCAGAAGGTTGGCATTACATAGACAGAGAGCGTTCTGACACTGCCCGGTTCAGATGCCTCTGGATTCTGTGCTATTTTTGTCGAATGAAATAAAAGGTAAGTTCGGCCACGACGAATGATGTGTTTCTTTCGAACAGACGGCTAGCAGGACTCTTGGCAGCCCAGCATGCCTGGGCTGATTAAAATAATAGGGGCAATTTCAAAATGAAATTATCAAGTGTAAGTTCGGGGCTGGTCGGTCCCCTGCACGATTACATATATATATATATATATATATATATGTAATAGGCCAACCAACCCCGAACTTCACACTTTAAAAACTATTTTTAAAACTGCTCCTATTATTTTCCTCAGTCTGGGCATGCTGGGCTACCAAGAATCCCTCTAACCCTCTGTTCGGAAAAAAAAAAAAAAAAAAAATTCATCAGTCGTCGTGGCCGAACATAACTTTTATTTCATCCGATCAAAATAGCACAAAATCCAGAGGCTTCTGAACCGGACGGTGTGAGAACGCTCTCTCTCTCTAATGCAAACCTTCTGCGAGAGATGACTAAAACCCGTGTGTGGTTTAATGTCGTGGGAAAAATGCTGAGGCAACTGTTAATTGCTTAGAGAAAGTAACCTTTGATTAGAGCCATCTGCCTAAGTGTGGCATTTTAGATGACTATTATTGCTGATCGTTACAGATTTTTCCTGGGAGAGTTATAACTTCCTAATTAAAAATGCCAGGTATATCATTTTCTGTTTTGGGAATCATAGAAAGAATTTCGGGGTTCGGCTGAAGGAATGAAAACATCCTCGTTTAAATTGGATGGCTGGGAAATACGGTTAATATAAAGAGTAGAAATTAAGATCTAGAATAATGAATGTGGAAAAGGGATAATTTTGGATAGACTGTAAGGCTTAGATATTGACATTATTACATATATATATATTACTTCTCGAAACAACCACAACACTTTAATATTTTACACTCAGTATGGAGAGATAAAAGAAAATGATGCTATTTGGATTTTAGAGAAATATGAATTTACGTAAAATTCTATGATATAAGTCTTCTATAAAACGTGTATAAATTATGATTTTGTGTTCCAGTTATCTTTATAAGAATAGAAACATAAGTGGTTATTTATAAAAATTGAGACATGGCCTAATGTAAAGAGGCTTGAAGTCTATGCTTATATTTCTCCATTTTAACTTTAGAATGATAGAAACAATCAATATAACTGTTGAGTGTTTTTATTCTGGATTTCTCTCTCATTATTTATAAATGTTTCTAACTGCTGTATGACATTTTAAACTTTTTGTTATAGTTTTTTGTTTTTAAGATAATACCGAGAAATTTTTTCTCATTACAGAATATGCAAGCATATGCAGCAATCATTAAAAAATAAATAAATAAATAAAAATTAAAAAAATTAAAAAATCAGCCGGAATGCCTATGAACTTTTAACCATACAATAACTAACTACTCATGTATAAAGTACATAATATGTATTCATGCTATAAAACTGGGTATTGCACAGTAATAAATTAAATATGTTCACCTTATGCAAAAATATTATAAGTCAGAAATTGAGACAAAAAAAATTTTGTGTCATTATAATATTATAGAGTAAATCTGACTAAATAAGCTCAACCCTAGCTAGCAACTTTATGATGGCTCAACATGAAAGACCACTATACTTTTAAGTAGTGAAATGATGTTTAAACATGGAAATTCGGATAAATGACTGTTGATTATTAAATTTGCAATAAAATTCTGTATAAAAAGCACATCTTTGACGAAATCCGAAATTAGTCATATTTAACGATTCTCCACAGGTAACTATCTTAGCACCCATTTATGGGCTCTACAGTTGATGGGCCAACGGAAGATCAACAGTTGGCTATTGGTTGTTTCTAACAGAATGCTGACGTAATATTAAGATGGGCCAATGATGGCCAACTGTATGCCATCATAAAAATAGGATAGACGAACTGCATACTGTTTGGATAATCCGTCTTACTGCCAATGATTATAAATTCTTGTTCCAGTGAACTGTATCACCCTTTTCTCCGAGTTTGGAGAAAAATCATAGTTTTTTACAAAAAGAACTCAGATGTGATGTAGTTCTTCAACCATCCACAAGTATACATAAGACCTATAATTATTGTTGGTTTATTAAGAAGCTGTATTTCCGACCCCCCAAAAGAACTCCAAGCAAAGTGTGATGCAGTTGTACAGTTTATTGTGAACAAAATAATTGACTCCATTTCCCCACAAACATTAATCTCGAAATATTGGAGCAATCTTGTAAACAGCATTAGCAATAAAAAATGGTGGCTGAACACAACATTCTCGTTTGCTGCTGGTTCTGCACATGCATGTAGCTAAAGGGTGTGTGTGTGGGGGGGAGGTTCTTAGCCAATAATATGCTGAATTATATGCAAGAGGCATAAACAGGAATATTTCTAAGTAGGGTCAAAGGAATTCCAACATTTGAATTATTCAGTTGGTCAATAAGACATTTTGCTAACTAAATGCCACCGTTTCATTTTCCTGTTTCAATGTACACCCAACAAAAAGAACAACTACTGACTTGTGGCCAGCAGACATTGAACATTTAGCTAGCTGGATCTACATTTGATATTTAAAAAAAAAAAAAAACTACTTAGTAAACCTTGATTTAGATAAATAATTTTTAATAAAAAGCGAAATAAATAAATAAAGTAAAAACCAGTGTGAGAAGTAAAGTAAAACAGTCATTTTGATTGTTCTTAGTTATTCTAAATATGAATTTACAAGGATAAGAGTTCTAATGAATTTCATTTGTATTTGTAAAACTTAATGGTCAATTTTGCCCCTTACAAATTTAATACTTCTTCACACTTCATGACAACCATACGATGCATGTTCAGTATTGTATTTACAGTATTTGAAATAGAGAATAAATTAGTAGTGTTATATTTATGTCATTTAAAATTCAGATGCTTTAAATAGCTATTTTATTTATGTAATTTATATGCTGGTCTCTACTGGTAAGTGTTTGCAAATTCTTTTTTTTATTTTTTTATACAGTCTGTATCGGTTATATAGTCAGCTCAGCAGTCCAGAAAAATCAGATCTTATAAGCGGGGTGACCCTATATGTGGAACAATACAACCCTATTGTGCATATATCGTGCATTTTTAATTCGTAACAGAGGAGCCTTATCCACGTTCCTATAAGGTGACAAGCACTGACATTTTCTTTCTTGATCAGTGATTTCAACACTTGAGGAGCAAAGTTTGGCAGCTAAAATGTTTTTTAATATCGTCCGGCAAATTGAATTTGCTTTTGCAAAAGCAGCCTTTGAAAGATCAGATTTTTTAAATTTTTCAATCAATTCATTTTTGGCAGCAAATGATCAATTCTTTCTTTTCGAATTCATAATTAAAAAATGAATGTTTATATTCGTGACGTATGATCCAAATGCAATAAAATTTTCCTTTACTTGTTTTGTCTCAATTTCAACTTAAGCAGGGAGAGATAACTGCAACCAATAAACAGACAGATTTCCATCTCTTGTCAGGGGGCAAGAGAACTGAGAGAGGGGATGTCTACACAAACAAGAAAGGGGAGGGGGGAAATAAAGGCTTTAATTCAGGTCCTCTCCGATTTAGCACTGACTTCTTTAAAAAAAAAAGGAAACTTGTTGAAAACATGTAACTAACCATATAACCCATGTAACAAGAAAAAGAAAATGACTGTATTAGCAGTGCACTTTACATGGTTTCCGCACACCAGGAAAGTCATCGAAAACCATGGATTTAGACAATGGATTAATTTTGTCATGGAAAGTCTTGATTTTTCAAGTAAAATGAGTAAAAGTCATGGAAAGTCATGGATCCGCTAAACTACCGATTAAATAAAAATGCATTGAATTGTTTAATTCTATTTTTAATTGTCATTTAGCTGAAGTGACCGAGTTTGGTATTTATGTATTATCCTATTGACCATATTGCCAAGTAAAATTGGTTCACCAAGGAAACTCAAAGCAAGAAAGCTTAATGGGTTGGTAAATGGATATTATTCTGGTCTTTTCTTAAATTGTAGATTAAAATTTTATCAATATAATAATTAATATTTTTTAATAAAAATTAGTTAAGAATTTTGCATAAAATATAAGTTTATCTTTAGGGATATTGTATATAAACATTATAGGGTTATATTTGGCTATTATTCGTGGTCACCTGGATAATACCAAAGTACCCTGAATTCAAATTTAAAACATTTGGATCGAAAAATTGCTATATGATTAAACTTAGGTATGTAGATACAACAATTTATTTTTATGTATGTGAGTTTATTAACACTTATAAAGTAAGTTTATAGTTTTTTATGATAAAATTCCTGTCATTTCTCTAAAAGCATTTATTATATTTGTATGTACATCAGAAGTTTTATTCATATATACTTTAACGAAAGCTTTTTAAAGTCGTGGAAAATGATCTGCTAAATCATGAAAAGTCATGGATTTAAAAAATTTTATTTTGGCAGATACCCTGACTTTAACACGTTCCCTATTAAGTTAGATGGGACTTTAGGAAACTGACCATATAAGTGTGGTGACCTTAAAGCCGGTACTGACTGTATTGAGAAAAGAAAATAAACTATTTTTTTATTATGTTAGTTAATAAATACATAGGTTTTGCTTTCATTTTGTCAACTGTCCGGAATAAAGACTCTAAGGCAACAAAAGATTACTTATTGCAGTGGAAGTCTGAAGCTTTTTGTATTTTAAATTATAATTCAAGGATAATTAACTCTTTAGCGATTTCAGGTATTTTACGTTTGATTTCATTTGAACATAGAAATTTTATTTTTAAATCGTGTGAATTATATATCTTTTAATCTCCTTTCTCTATTAAAAAATAGAAAAAAAAATATAATGAAATCTTTTCCTGATCTGCTAACCACTTAAATAAAAAACATATCAAATACTATTTTTCAGTGTGACAGATATTTTATGAGTAATGAAAAATATTTAGAATATTTTAGAATACAATTTCAAAATAAAAACTATTTTATGTATTTTTTATATTTGCTACAAGAATATAGAACAAGAAAACAAGAATGGTGCGACAGGAAAAATTATAGTTTCAAAGCTATTAGCAAGAGTTAGAAGAGAAACAAAAGATAACTAAACAGAAAAAGGGTTTAAATAGTTATGAATCCCTTTCATGCTAATACTGAAATTACTAATATTTGAGATGGTTTGACCAAAGAGAATTTATTTCATGTGTCTTGAACAGGGATAACATAGTAAATTCTGCTAATGATTGCATATAATAATTATACCTTGACTTAGAAATATTTTATTATGGTTCCAGAATTCTAACACAAAATCAGCTAAAAAAATCAATTCCCACTAATTGATATTATTTAATCTAATTATTTCTAGGTTTAGGATAATTATATACTTATCAAAATTAGTTTAAACAATTAAATATAATACTAATGTAATTTATAATACAAATAACCATTTTCTAGTTTAAATGTATATTAGGATTCCCATTTTCGATCACCCATGAAAAACAAAATTTTGTAACAGTATCATTTAACGCAGCACTTCTTAAACATGTTTTTTTTAAAATTATTATTCAAAATGCCTTTTATCCCCAAAAGTTTTTGTACCCCTAGATATTAAATATAAAATGATGTAAAAATAAATATTTTAATATAAATAATTTACTTTGGTAAACAATATGGATATGGAAAGAAGTTGTTTTAGGATTTGTTAAGGTATCTGTCTACGTTTGGAGAACTTTTTTCTTTAAACATAGAAACTAGTTCATGTTTTTACATTTTTAGATTTATTTTTTATATTATCATAGAGAATTGCACTTAAAAATTTATTCCTGGAGAAGTTTTTATAAAATTTTTAATAAATGAAGAAAATTTAGTAAAAAAATTGGGTTTTTTCAAAAGGTCTAATTTTTTAATAAATTAAATTATTTCAATATTTTTTGATGCAACCCATTTCTTATACACTGGACTCGTGAATCACCTAAAATCTTTGCTTAATTTACATTTGGTAAAACATTTGGATCCTTCAAAATCATACACATTGAATTTTTAACGAATTTTCATTACCTTTATATCTAACTATGAGTGTAACATCGTTAAAATTTATCCAAATTTAAAGCTTTTAGGTCATTTACTAGTAAATACTATCAAGAGCAGTAATAATAATTTTCAACAAAATATTTAAAGAACTTTTTGAGAAATCATATTTCAAGTTTCAACATTTTACTAAAAATACCGTTCTGAGAAAAACTCATTTGAAGTTTATAATAGCAATTTTAACTGTTAAAAAATTAAAATACATGTTTAAAATTCCCCACACTTTTTTGCTTCAAAACTTTCTAATTGCCAAGTTGCTAATTATTAAAAATACTACAAATATGTTTAAACTAATCTTCATGAAAATTAAAAAAGTTTTGTCCAAAAAAATGCTCTTTAAAAGGCTTTAAATTCACAACTGCTCGTTCCAAAGTTGCTACTTCCGTTTTATTTTGACAGCTGTCACTGATGTTTAAACAGCTGTAATTTTTTTAAAATGTCATAGAGACAAAAAAAAAACAGATTTAGAAACCTAAAAGTTGAAATTTTACAATAGAGAAATAAAAAAAAATATGATTTTTGGCAAAAAATTATGTTTTTAACGTAGATAGATACCTTAAGTATATAAAAACTGAAGATAGAAAATCAATTTTTAGTGATGCAGGTGCCTTTATATCAAACTTTTGGACAAAAAGTAGATGCATAAAGAATTAAATATTTGGTAACACTGCTGAGCATAAATAATTTTCAACGTAAAAAAATATTTGGAATTAATATATATTAAGACTGAAAAATAAAATTCACCTAAGTCATGAGTGACAGCATAATATTGTAATTGTTTCTTTGAATTTATATAAATTAAATTTTTGTGAGTTGCAGCGCATAGTTCAAGAAGTGCTGATTTAGTGTATCTATTATTAATATAAATGAAATGTTTAATAAGTGCAAGTTAAATGCTTTGTAACATTTCTTAATTCTCCAAATCCCCATTAGATAGATGTCCTCAGACATAATATATTTTATAAAAACAAAAAAAATTATTTCCTGCTTCTAACCCCCTCCATTTTTGCCTGTTTCACCCCTAAAAGGAACACAAGCATCTAGAAACTGAGAATCTGAAAGACTGACGTCACACCCCTTTCATGACAAAATATAGCCTTATCCTTAATTTTAAACAAGAACTCAAATTCTAAAGAAGAAAATTATATTTAAATTATCTTAATTGTGATTTATTCAACACTATTATTATAATTATTATTTTTTTTTTTAACTAAGCCATTTATTTCATTCAAAGATTACCCATTTCTTAAACACTTGTATGCTTTAAAACTTAGTATATTATTCTGGTTTTTTTCTTAAATTGTAGATTAAAATTTTATTAATATAATAATTAATATTTTTTAATAAAAATTAGTTAAGGTTTTTTGCACAAAATATAAGTTTATCTCTAGGGATATTGTATATGAACATTATAGAGTTATATTTGGCTATTATTCATGGTCACCTGGATAATACAAAAGTACCCTGAATTCAAATTCGAAACATTTTGACAGAAAAATTGCAATATGATTAAACTTAGGTATGTAGATACAACAATTTATTTTTATGTATGTGAGTTTATTAACACTTATAAAGTAAGTTTATAGTTTTTTATGATAAAATTCCTGTAATTTCTCTAAAAGCATATATTTTATTTGTATGTACATCAGAAGTTTTATTCCTATATACTTTAACGAAAGCTTTTTTAAGTCATGGAAAATGATCTGTTAAATCAGGGAAAGTCATGAAAAGTCATGGATATGAAAAATTTTAATTTGGCAGGTACCCTGTTTTTATAAATTTTTTTTTTTTTTTTTTACAATATTAAACATCAGACATTTTATAAATCAAAGAATTTTCCTTAAAAATTAAACTAGCTGATGTAAAAATTAGCAAAATGTTGTTTAACATTCTGTATTATAATTTTATATGTGTAGAGCACTTCTTTTTTCTAAGATTAGACAACTTAAGCATTTTTCTGCACTAGAGGGCGCTACTGGATTCTTTCAACTTCTAAAGGGCCAAACGATGGCCGATTGTTTAGGGTGCTGGCCTTCGGTACCGGAGTTCGTAGGTTCGAATCCCACTATGGCATGGATGTTCGTAGCCGTTCGGAACCGGCTTTAAGCTGTAGGTCCCCGTCTCATTATCCCTCGTGTTGCAAAAAGTAGACCGTAGCACTCCAAATCAAACCAAACTTCTAAAGGGGTATGACGTCACTCTTTCAGATTCTCAGTTTTTAGACGCTCGTAAAAGGAACATTTTATGAATGGTTACAAATCGAAAACCCATCTCACCTGTTTGGCTAATGCTTCTTCATCAATTTGCGAATCATCTGTAGTAGTAGGGACAGGTATAATTCCAAGCTCTGTGCACTTTTTATGGTGAGCTTTTGATTTCATATGCTTAGTAAGATTCCCTTTAGTTTTGAAAGCGAATGAACAGTGTTTACATTTATATGGGCGTAGATCAGTGTGAGTTCGTATGTGCTTCTTTAACATACTGGGTTTCTTGCAACGAATGCCACATTCTTCGCAGACATACTTTCCTCGGCCACGACCACGCACATATGTATAGTCCTCATTTGATTTGAACCCCCCTTCAAATATTTTTATCCTCTTAGGAGGTTGTGGTTGACTGGAGTCAGTAAGTGATTCAGTTCCATCATCTTGATATTCATCATCGTCCTCTTCGTCAGAGTTATTTACCTAAATAAGCAGTTATAAATTTACATGAACACAAGCACAATATATATTTATACATATATATATGTGTATGTGAGTAAATTTACCTGAAAAGAAATAGCACCTCCCTTAATTACTGTAATTTTAGGTACATAAGCCACCCTGGTGTCAATATCACTGCACATAATCAGGGCCTGATTATCACACGGGCACTTGGGGCAAAAAAATTTAGTCGAGTGCTTGAAACACATATTAAGCAGTGGTGGAACAGCATTTTGGAGCAATTAGAGCAGACATGGTTAGTGATTTTGGAGCATATTGAGAAGATGTAGTAAGGCTTTTGGAGCAATTGGCGAAAGGGTGGTTAATTTTTTTTAAACATTATGCAATAAATAAAATATAAATATCAATATGGACTAATGAAACTTCTATCTCATGAGGCTATTCTAATAAAAAAAAGAAAATTTTAAATTGTATTTATTTTTCGAGCTAATATGTAAAAAATGGTATATGTAAGTAGTTTTAGTAGTTATATAGCACTTATAAAAGATATAGTAATAATTCACCTACTTAAGCCACCAATGTCAGATTGCAAATGTTAAAGTATTCTCTGTTTTTTGAACAAACCCATAAACATTTTCGTATTAGAATCATCCCTGAATGAGGAACTTGGTTCGTTATTTTTTGTAATTGGACCTTTAACAAATTTTGCTCCAAATTGCATTTCCAAATACGATGCACCTCCCCCCCCCCCGGCATGCAGCAGCCACTTACAGTACTTATCAGTATCAGTTTGTGGAAACTCTCTCAAGGTCAGTTGTTGTGGACAGAAGAGCACTTTCTTTGATGATTAGCCTACATCACCTTCAACTGCTTGCCAATTAAAGTCAAAGCCGCCCTTCTCTTTTCTTTCCTTTAACGGGAAATTACTATAAACTGTACGCTGGCGAAAGAAAACGAAAGATAACTAACAAACTCTGCTTAGCGGGATCGTTGTTACAAAAGATGGGAAAATGATTTTTGGAGCAAAAGAAAAATTTTATTTTGGAGCAGTCTGGTGCAATTTACCTAAAAAATAGTAGTTTTGGTGCAGAATGGCGCAAAGATGTCGTTTTGGCACAATTGGTGCAGCTGTTCCACCCCTGATTAAGTAGGGAAAAATTGCAAACTTACGTTACCATCATTAAGTTTTAATAAATTATTGCACAAGGTAATTGTGTTTGTCATGAACTATATTGTTTCCTATTTACTTTAATTTTACTGCTATTTACCTGATAATTAATTCCCTCAACAAACCTAGTGTTCTTTTTATCCTATGGGTTATTGCATATTCTTAAGACAGATTATTAACAATATACCACTATAAACCTTTAAATCATCTCATCCATTTAAATTATTTTTAATTCTATTATTAATATTTATTTACCTATAAATTTACATGAACTCAAGCACAATATATATATATGTGTGAGTAAATTTACCTGAAAAAAAAATAGCACCTCCCTTAATTACTGTAATTTCAGGTACATAAGCCACCCTGGTGTCAATTTTTAGGTCAATATCATTGCACATGATCAGAGCCTAATTATCGCATGGGCACTTGGGGCACGAAAATTTAGTTGAGTGCTTGAAACACATATTAAGTGGGGAAAATTTGCAAACTTACGCTACCATCATTAAGTTTTAATAAATTATTGTACGAGGTAATTGTGTTTGTCGTGAACTCTATTGTTTCCTATTTATTTTAATTTTACCATTATTTACCTGATAATTAATTCCCTCAACGAACCTGGTGCTCTTTTTATCCTATGGGTTATTGCATATTTATAAGACAGATTATTAGCAACGTACCACTATAAACCATTAAATCATCTCATCAAATTAATTTTAATTCTATTACTATTTATTTTCTGCACCACAGAGCTTGTGAGTGTGACAACGTACAAAATAAAAAAAGTGGGCCACTCTAGGTCTTTAAAAGCCCTTAATTTTTAGCATGGCTAAACAGAGATAATAATTACGTAAAATAAAAATTGGGTGTTTTTGATTTTGAATATTACTTTAATGCTAATTTCTTAAATCTGTTTGCTAATTCAATGTTATAATTTTTATATGACTGTAATTATGATAACAACTTGTTGCTATAAATTTGCATGGGGGTGGAGGGCACAAATTTGGGTTGGGCCCTGCACATGATATTAACCCTCTCAACTCGACTTCATTAAAATTTCACAATGAAAAGCCATTTGATTGTGTTTTGAAATGCTAAAAATTGTATGAATTTAGAGTTTTCCCATTTTCTGGAAACTTTTTGGGACAATATGTCTGATTAATATTGTCAACTGGGACTATTTGTCCTAATCATGTAGAATATTCTTATGCAACAAAAATTTTGACAAATTTTTCATAAAATCAAACATAATTTATCATCTTGTAGTTATTTGATCTTTGATCAATAATTTTGGGGACAACTTTGACCACTTTTAAATAAGATTGGGTCAATATATCCCACAGACAAAATTTAATCAAGGTTCCATAAATCTGGCATTGCATATGCTAAAATCACTATTTAATAATAGCAATACAGCTACTTCAATAGTAGTATTTACAATAAAATTTTAATAAAAGAATAGACAACTCAAATAATGGGGGAACGATAGAGCAATCTGAAAGTGTTACCAGGTCTCTTTAGCCATATTTTTGTTCTCCAGTTCCTGCAGAACACAGGAAACATAAAATAACTATTAAAAAAAAGGTTTATATACTCAGGTATGAAATCTAATATTTTGCACATATATGCAAATTAGAACAGAAAGGGTTAACCTACAAAAATATGGAAGTTCATTGCATAAGCCATCGTGGCATACATGCTACACACAATAGCTGACTAAAACAAAAATAAAAGCTTATCTAATCCAAATGTCAGCCCTCTACTCCTTAAAAAATTTTTACTTCTCATATTTCGAATAATTACTTTTGCTTGAAGGTAAATTTTAAGTTTTGAAACTGTTAATCCCATTTACTCATATTGTCTTCCAAACCAGACCAGGATATAATGCCCAAGATGTTTTATTCTTAGATATTCTCTCTAATTCTTTGAGTCGGGCAATTTCCAAATGGGTCTGGTTCTGCCTTGTAGTACTGGAATAGCGAGTTTGAATCTCACTACTGGCATGGACATTACTAGCCTTTACGAGTAGGAAAGCTTTTTAGATTTGCCAAATACACAATCTCTACATACAGGCTTGCAACTGCTGAGGTACTTTCAAAAAGGTGAAAAAAGTGACAAATAATACAGAATAAGTGACTAAACATTGAAAAAAAAAAAAGTAATTTTTTTCTCCTTGATTACAGATGCTATTCTTAAGATTTTTCTATTTATTTTAACTCAAAATCAAATGATTCATGCAAGACATGATTTTAGCATCAAATACAAAAAAAGGTTAAAAATTTTGCAACTCAACATTGCTTTTTATTCAAGAAGATCTATAAATTAGATTTGAATACATACATTAATTTTATTATCACAATTTTCTACATATATTAATGATGTTTTGAAATATGTACATAACTAGATTAGAGTATCTAAACAAAAATTGTAAAGAAAAAGAGAAATGTGTGCTTTGACGTAAATTACTTTAATGTATCAAATGTACATTTCAGTACAAATGTAGATTTCAGGAACTGCTTTACAACTTTTTAAAAAATCACTAAATTCTGGAAACTATATGACTCATTACATTTTAATAAGAAAAATAGGATTAGAGCATCCCATTTTTGGTCTTTTATTAAAATATTTGTTATAAATTCATATTTTCTTTTTTCAGCAGCAGACTTTTGCTGTGATACACCATGGAAAAAGTGACTGTTTACTTATAAAAGTGACTAAAGGTGAGAAAAGTCACGGAATTGCAAGCCTGCACATACCGTCTAAAAATTGGCTTCAGTGTATTTGAATAGGAGTAGCTTTTACTGATACCATATGACACACTATGTAGGCTTTATATTGCCTGGCATAGAAAAAAAAAAACACCCAAAACCATATAAATCGTATAATAGAAGCATGTGAAAAACATTCCATTAAAAAAATTTCGGGGGATATGAGGACAGGAAAATTAGAATTACATCAGATATGCTGCAGATACATGGTTTCCACGCACCTGGAAAGTCAGGGAAAATCATGGATTTAGACAATGGATTAATTTTGTCATGGAAAGTCATGATTTTTCAAGTAAAATGAGTAAAAGTCATGGATCTGCTAAACTACCGATTAAAAAAAATGCATTGAATTGTTTAATTCTATTTTTACTTGTCACTTGGCTGAAGTGACTGAGTTTGGTATTTATGTATTATCCTATTGACCCTATTGCCAAGTAAATTTTGGTTCACTAAGGAAACTCAAAGCAAAAAAGCGTAATGGGTGGGTAAATGTATATTATTCTGGTTTTTTTCTTAAATTGTAGATTAAAATTTTATTAATATAATATTTAATATTTTTTAATAAAAATTAGTTAAGAATTTTGCACAAAATATAAGTTTATCTCTAGGGATATTGTATATAAACATTATAGGGCTATTATTCATGGTCACCTGGATAATACCAAAGTACCCTGAATTCAAATTGGAAACATTTTGATTGAAAAATGGCTATAGGATTAAACTTAGGTATGTAGATACAACAATTTATTTTTATGTATGTGAGTTTATTAACACTTATAAAGTAAGTTTATAATTTTTTATGATAAAATTCCTGTAATTTCTCTAAAAGCATATATTTGTATGTACATCAGAAGTTTTATTCATATATACTTTAACGAAAGCTTTTTAAAGTCATGGAAAATGATCTGCTAAATCAGGGAAAGTCATGAAAAGTCATAGATTTGAAAAATTTTATTTTGGCAGATACCCTGCAGGTATTAAATTTCAACCTTTAAACATGCATGAATCATGGCTTATTTACCCAAAATTACGATACCCTACAACTGGTCTGATACATAACATTTCAAACATCTTTACTTAAGGGAGACCATTAGAATTTTTTTAAATAGTATCAAATGTTGAAGTGCCAAAATATTAACTCTATTTAATAGTGATAGTGTTTTATAAAAAAAGGTAAAGGTTAATATATTTTTCAGAATAGAGGATCAATAAAGTATAAAGCAAGAAATTTAGTAAAGGAGATTAGATGTAGAAGAAATTTTTAATATGCATCGATATTAGTTTTTTATAGACAAGTTTTGTTCTATGTTCTTAATCCTGATAATGACTAATTCTAAATATGTATTTTGCAGATAATAAATTTAAGAATGGCCCAGTTTAAAATTTATTGTAGCCTCTACACTATGGCCAATTGTTCATCACTTCCTGATGGTGACTTTGAACGATGGTTCACAGGTTACATCCACACACTGGGCGCCACTAAAAAGGCTGAGTGTATGGATTTGACCATAGGGTCTACTACATGGGCAGCTGACTTTATACTTTAAACCTTTTAAGTATACAAAAGATTATTTATTTGTCATATAAATAAACGGATTGGAAATCACATGAGACTGTGGATCTCATCGATGGAGAAATTGATCGCATTCCAATTTAAAAATTAAAAAGTTTTTGAGGACCTTTGATAATAAAATAAGTAGTTTTAAGGACCCTTATCCCTCTAACTGCTCATCCCACAATTTCCATGGGCATGTGTTTTTCTTCCTTTTTTAAGAAGCACATTTCACCGTTTAACCAGTGGAATAAATTATATACAGTATTAGTCATTTAATTAGGTAATAAATAGAATTACATCACTAGAACTATAGTTATGTTAGATAATAGAATTATAGATAGTATGCTTATATATATAATTAAACTATGCAACAAAAAAATACGCAATTTTTAAAGAGATCTCGGTTTACAAATTGATCAGTCAGGGGGTTAAAAATGAAAGCAAAAATTAAGGAGTTCTTAAGGATTTTTAAGGACTGTGGGAACCCTACAATATCTGACAGTACAAAAACTAGCTTAAACACATTAAGACCTCAATAACGACATTTCAAATCTTTTATTATTCAAAATATGCTTTGAAAATCGAACATAAAAAATTACCACAAGGGCACGATCGAAATGAACAAAGATGCAAAATGGGCGCTAGAACCAATAACTGTAAAGTATTCTAATCACATGTTATTTCCCTTAATACCTTAAAATAAAGGCTTTTATTGACAGCCCCACCATTTTTCAGGGGGAGGGGCTGAAGAGTCCGAAAAGAAGAGCAAGGTTTCCCAGAATCTGAGTTCAAGAATTTGGCAATTGCCCACTGAACTGGGGCATCCCAAACTGGGATACGGCCCTTAAACCCCCTTACATGCATTTCTTTGGTACTATTCATGTTTATAAACATGGTGCTCAATATATTTGAACCTTGATTGAGAAATATTAGAGATATGAGCAACCATTCAAAACTTAATAAAACTCGTTGGTACATAAACAGTATTCCATGCAGGACCAAATGAAAAAATATAGCATTGAAGATAGGCTGTAATCCCATATAGTGGTAGTACAGTACCCCAATTCTTCAGTGTCGAGTAGTTTACAAGGTGCAATTTCAATGTACAGTAAACTCTCAATATCTTGACCTCATTTGCCGAAGTCCTGAATTTGCATACAGGGTTCCCACTCTTTTTCCAGAACAAAAATTAAGGACCAAAGTAACTTTTTATAAGGACCTACTAGAAATAAACGACATAACCTTATTTCCTGAGGAACATATTTTAATGGTCATGAACCAGACAAGGCATGTTCAAGAAATGCCCTACAATATTTCAGAATTAAGTTTTTAAAAATGCCTAAAAGTTAATGTAAGATAAATCTATCTGACAAAAACTAATTTTGAAAAATGTATATCTAAAGTTTGAGTGATCAAACTAAAATAAATTGTGAATTAAATACAATATTATAAAGAGTGTTTCCTGAGGGTTTAAAATTGACTCTCATATATATATATATATATATATATATATATATACTAGCTAATTATACCTGACATTGCCGCAGAAAGAAGAAAGTTTTAGACTTTTCTATAACATTCAATGTAAGGAAAATTAAACTTCCATAAGTAGCTGAAATATCTACACCCCCCCCCCCACACCATGCTTCGTTTCATTAAAATTTGCATGACTGTTAGCTATTAGGAAAGGGCAACTGACTTTATACTTCAAACCTTTTTAGTATGCAAAAGATTATTAGTTTAACGAGTTTTCTAGGTCTGACCATAAAAAGTACTAATACACTAAAAGTATTTGTATCATTTTTTAAAGATATCAAGGAAAGTAATTTTGAATTACTACAGTAATACACTGACAACATATGCATTTGAGGATTTTCTTTATTATTGATACTGCACTTTTTGCTGGAAAATGTAAAGTAATATTGTGAATGTTCACAAATATTTTATATATTTTTAATATATATATTCCGTGACCAGTACTTATCACCTATACTTGTGTTCTTAAAACCAGTTTTGGGCAAATTTTAACTCCGAATTTACAAAACCAGAAAGTTCGGTTCTCTGAACTTTCTGGTTGAAACGGTGAAAACTGATAAATCACATGATGACAACGGATAGCATTCTAATTTAAAAATTAAGGAGTTTTTTAAGGACATTTGATGACAATTAAGTAGTTTTAGGGGCCCTTAAAAATGAAAGCTAAAATTAAGGAGTTCTTAAGGACTTTTTTGGACTGTGAGAACCCTATGCATAGCTATGATCCAATAGAAATATTTTCTTTACATCCTGATGTTCATTCCACTTTCATTTTTTTAATCAGATCAAACGTGTATATCCACCAACAACTCAGGATACTTCAATTAGGTTAGCGCTTTATTTACTTTATATTTTATGCTTAATTTTCGAAGAGTAACAAGTGATGTTATAATGCACATTTATATTTTTTATTTACTGCTTTTTGAACTTTATTCAAAATTGTGTCTTAATTAAATATGAAATGAAGAAGAAATATTTTTAAACTATATTATTTCATAGTGTATTACATTGTTAAAAGTGATACGCTAAATAATAAAAGTAATTTTACTACGACCCTCTACCGTTATTGTTACATATGATCAAGGGGAGCTTTACCTCACTTAAAGAAGAAAAATTATTTCACTCCCTTACTATCTTCAGAATTTTAAGCTAAAAATTTATTATTTATTTAAAACATTTACTCCGTTCTTATATTTCCATTTTAAGCTAATAATTTCTAGAAGTAATATGTACGGTACTTTATAACTTTTTAATCGTTTGATAGTTTTAAACAATTTCAATTCAATAGCAACTGTATTTTATAAATATAATTAAATATTTTATAAGCATAATTGCCTAAATATAACCAACTAATGCTTATATTTTGCTTAATTTGCACTTATTGCAAAATTTCTGCGCTGTTTAGTTTAATAAACAGTACAAAAGCGCCTTTAAATACATTAAAAACGGAAATTTAAATTTGTATTCATCTTAACAAAGTTTGTTCAAAGTTTGTTCTTTTTTTTGTTCAAAATATGCTTTGAAATTGGGTATAAACTTAATACACAAATTGTAAACATCACTTGGCGACAATTTGGCGATCACTTGTACAAAAATAGAGCCAAAAACATGGCTGCGGGGCCCTCTGAACTGGGATTTTAGCGTCTGGTCAATGAATTCTATGAAGAAATGAAACATTTGAGGATAAATAAACATAAATTTCTAATTTTGTATTTGCAGATTGAAAATCTGTCCAATTCAAAGAACCCTAAGATGAAGATGTTATTGTAACAATAACAGCTCAATAAGATACATATGAGGGAGAGGACTTTTCGTTTTTTATAGATAATAACGTACGATAAAATGTTATTTAATATCAATTTTATGCGTTTTTTCAAAATCTCGAATTTTTTTTTTTGGTCTCCATGCTTGCAAGATATCGAATATTACGATTACCTGCCATTATATACATATATCGTTTAAAGGTAGGAAGAGATCAGTCAAAAATTTATAACCATTGATAAATTCTCTATACGCTGATTTGTACACGATTAAAAAATGCGAATGCTCCACATGTAAGAGTAGAGGTCAGTGTCACATAATCAACAAAGTCAAGACATGGTAAATAAAGCAGGGTAAATATTTATAACTGTTATTTAAATTCTAATTACCGTATTTCTAAAGAATTTGTAATACACGCGATTACTATTTGCAGCCGGCTGCTAATGTTTACATCTAGTCGTTGTAACCGTTGCCATTCGGAGGGTAGAAATATAGTCGATTTTGATGCCACATACCTACGCGTTTTATGTGTATAGATCATAATCCACGCTTTCCCGTTATAACGGGTGTGCTTATGTGGAAATCGAAGGGAGAATGCTATAGTGACTTCGTTTCTTTATTGTGTAATAAATTAATGAATGATCGAGCGGTTACGATATAGAACTGGACATTGTATGTTACATGCACATTTCGAGATAAGTATCGATAAACCTGGTGTATTAAATTAAAAATACTACACAAAAATGTAAAGGATATACAAAATATTAGTTGTAAATCAAGATTTAAATGTGTCAGTTTGAGTTATTCATTCATGGAACTCGTAGCGAAGTCGAACGGTCAAAGATAGAGCTTGGAATGACTGGTAGCCTGACGTTCGATAAGCAATATGTATATCTGGTTGCAACATATGTAAGAGTCGCTCAACCGATGTCGAGAAATTTCAGAATGAAATGTTTTTATTATTCGCTTAAGCAATGCTGGGAAATTCTAGAATGCAATGTTTTTTATTCTTAAATCTACTTCATAAATTAAATTATACAAATGCTTCCAAATTATTTATTTTTAACTTTATACTTAATTCATTTTAAAGTTATTATGCTAATATAGTCAGTGTACTGTTTATGTTTTTGCAATGTTACATTTGACTTAATATTTTAGAATAACTATATTCTCAAACTGCTATTATTGTTAAAATTATTTTACATTTGTTTACATTTAGCGAAACTTTGAAAATATACAAAAAAGATCTTTAAAAATTTTCAGAAGATCTTATTTTTTTTAATTGCCACATTATGTGAATTGATTCAATTAACCAGCCTGTATGATACTAGCGGCGAGCAGAGAATGGCGAAGATTGTCATAGTTATCAAAATAGCATTCAAGGTCAAGGTAATTGGGTTTAACAGAGTACCTAGCGAAGTGTAAGATCTTCACTTTAACCTCCGAACGTAAGCAGATCAAAACATAAATTTAGGCCTCTAGGGATTGCATTTCACAACTGAACATTCAAGTATTTTCATGCTAAACTGCAGCAAAAAAGTACTCGTGAACATGAAATCAAGAAGCAATGTACAAGTAATGACGATAATTATAGTGTTGACATTAAATTAAAAAATATGGATAAGTTAGTTACAGTAAGAAAATGACTGAAGATATCTCGAACAGAAATAAACCGATATTTTTCGATTCAGTGTCGGTTTTCGTTCCAACAAAAATTGCTGTTTATTTATTTATTTTACGATTTTCGTTACAATTCCGGTCCGAAGCCCTGGCTACAACTCTTGCCCACCAGAAAGTATTTATTGGAAATAATTATGCAGTCTCAAAGTCGTCTGCCACATTTTTCCGATCTCACTAAACCGTCACATCGATCTCTACACCTACTCCTTTCTTCATCTTTCTCTACTCGATTACGAAACCGTACCTGTGGCATGTATTAAGAGTTTAAACCTTCTATTTATGTAGTACAGATTAACACTTATGTCCAAAGAAGAAAGGTATGCTTTCGTTCTACTTACGTCGGGGTCTGATGTTGCATTATCGGTGTCCAGCTGAAGACTCGATTCGTCTGCCGACGTCACCGGAGGTTCGGAGGAGGACTTGTTCTCGAGCGAGAGGTGGTCACTACTGGGGGGCGGATCCTGCACAACAGAAAAAAACATAAGTTGTGAATTGTTTTTAACCCTTTGTCTCAATTAATTCGATTTGCAAAATATTTACTTATATATTAGAATGCATCATTTCTAATATGATGCATTCTAACATCATAGTGAAAAATATTAACTTAAATGTTAGAATGCATCATTTCAAGTAGGATGCAATCTATCATCATACATGAAAAACAAAACTCGTTTTTAAAATGAAAAAAAAAATAATAAATAAAATAAATTTTCAAAAGGTATACCTACATCAAACAAAAGCTTACATTTTTTTGTAAAAATCATATATTTTTTCATAAAAATCATCTTTCTATAATGAATCTTTTTAACCTTTGCGAAAATGTTATTTGTAAACAACTTTGATCTTTTTGAATTTAAATAAAAATCAAAATTTCAAAAATAACCATGTTAAACTGATTAAGTCGTAAATGAAACTTTGCTACGAAATGTAAACTTAGTATTGCCATTTTACTGTGGACAAATGTTGTAGGATGACAACAATCAGCAAAACTTAGGGTGCTACCATATCATAATGACTTCAGAAGTTGACGAAAGGGGACTTTATGGTATTAAAATCCCATCTCTGGACACTTCCGAAATCATTATGACCCAGAAATGACCTGTGACATATCTCGAGCACAATACGATGGTAGCAACATAGATCACTAATGAGGTGACATTTCCTTTTTTGTATATGTTGCAGATAAACCACACAGTGATACACAAAAGATTCAAATAAATTTGGTCATGTTCTTTTCCAGCAGTCAATAGAGCAATTTCACAAACGTTACGTACCACTTTCATGCCTTTCCCATTCATTTTCATGTTTATGATGGCCAATAGGCAACCAATATACTACCCTTCCATTTTAAATGAAAACTAGACTCTTAATGAGTTCAGATGTATCATGCTGCGTGAAACTGTCTTAGAAAAATGCCTGTTTCAACTTGAAAGTTTAGATTATTAGACGCTAGCCTTTTTTTAATAGCGACTCTTTTTTATATATTCTAAAAGTGCTCACGACTCTTCCTTTTTTTTCAATTTACCACATTTGATCAAACAAATCCAAAAATAGAGTTTGAAATTAAAATAATATGGAATTTCATTTGTGTAAGTATTGCGAGCCGCAAGAGCAATGAAAAGATATAAGCTCCATGGTTTCTCGCTTCAGTTACTTCATGTAGTTATTTGCATGTGGCAACAACTGGTTGAAAACGATTTCTGTGAAAAATAAAAAATGGTTTGTGTTAGCCGCGAATTCTTGGACGAATTTTGCTTTTCATAAATAAAATGTAACAGAGAAATCTCGCGGGAAAACCAAAACAGTAAATAAGAATAAAACTGGCCGTCGTGATGCTGGAGACTGATGAAAAATGTGTTTTTTTCCTCACTTAAGATTTCCTCAGCTGGCGAGGTGAGTTCTTTTTGCACAGCTTGCAATCTAGTTTTAAAAAATACAAATGAAACTTTATAAAGCAACTTTTACACATAAGAGTGTAACTATAAAGTATATTAAAATGGGCGAAACTTTTACAGACATTGATAATTTTAATTTAAAATAATTAGAAGACTATAAAATAATCATTTGTATACCTTCCATATTCAAATGATTATTGAATTATTCCGTATTCTAAACGAGAAAATAAAAGTTTTAATTACAGATCCTAAACCGTCAAAAACATAGTGTTCAGGAATATGAGACATTTTTTTAATATAAGTTATAAGTATTATGAACAAAGTACAATTTATTTTTGATATATTCCATTTATACCTCTAAATCTTTTATAAACTATTAAGGTATGCAGAAATATGTTGGTAAGCAATATGCACATATTCACTTGCCATATAGATCATCGATTATGAATCAGTTATTATTATTATCATTATCTATCATCGATTATGCCACTAGATAAATAACAATACAGGTAATACTTCATAATAGGGTACTCCTTGGCGAAATTATTGGCGATGTTTACTAAAACTTATTCCATCCGAATATTGTATACCTTGACTTTTTTACGGATGCAGAATGCGCTAATGTAACATAATTTTATGCTCTTACTTTATTAACCAAAACCAATAAGAAACTGGGCATTTATATTTATGGGTAATTAATCCCTTAGTAGTTTACAAAGAACAGATGCATTATAGACGCCGGCCCCGTCCACCATGTTTTTTTGGCGACCAACAAAAAACGCGTGTTTTGAAAAATCGCCAAGTAAAAAAACAGGGTGGCGGTCACATGGCATATTTGAAACACAATAAATAACAGAACAAAACTTAAAAAAAATAGAACACAGCAGATCTACTATTTATAGCATTATTAAAATAAAATTAGCATAATAATTATTAAGTTATTTAAAAAATAAATAACAGATTAGTGCTATTTATGATATACATACATACATACATACATACATATATATATATATATATATATATATATATATATATATATATCGGGTGGACATAATTAAACTGACAGGGCTCACAGTGTTCTGTAGCGCGATCTATTAGCAAGAAGGACGCAACATTTAGTAGGAAGATTAAACATGATGGAGACGATGGATTCCGCGAAAAAACACATGAGTTCCAAAAGTCACCGCTAAGGGAATATTGGGCGCTGCGTTATAGAAAATAGATTGTTAACAAATGCAAATAAATACGGAATAAAATTTCCTTTTATTTTGCACATTTTCTGATTTAGTTCAAGTGCAATATGGCGACACTTTAAAAAAAGCGTCAAATCTACATAAACACCGACAAAGTCTCGTGATCTGCAATATCACGTACGCTGAGCAGCAGAAGAAGTTCTTTATTCAAATTTCACGTTACATCCATCACGTTACTGCTGTGACGCCTTCAATATTCTCGAGTGAGAGGTAACGTTAAGAATGGATTACAGTCAAAAATTGGAAATTTACTTTTATTCTGGATTAACTACGGCTATTTACAAAGGAACGTTAATTTCCCAGTCATGTAGAACTGCAAAGGATGGTTGCCGGTATAACTGCCTCACGACGATCACGGTTGAAAGAAAAACGAGATTTGATAATCTCTAACAAGTGGGGAGGCTTTTCAGGTTGCAATCCAACCCAATTTATCCCCCGTTCGGTATCCGAGACTCTGCCGCTCCCTATAGGAGCGGACTTGACGAATCTCCCGAACTAGAAAGATGACTCCGGTAAATAAAAAGCGAAAGCCTCCACGAGGTCAACACGCCTACTTAAAAATGACGAAAAGCCCTGAGTCGCAAAATTGTAGGGTCAGTTACAGTCCCGCCAACTGTTTTTGGGGTCAGTTAAGAACGCAGTTACTTGAGAACTCCAGCTAAAGTTACAGTTAGATTTTTTAGCTGAATTCTCATTCGCTGGCTGTCCCTTTCCGGAATTCCCGAGCATTCATTAACGAGATCCATCAGGGGCGTATTCGTCTATTCAATCCGATTGTCAAGATCCCAGACTCTGCGACGCCACGCTATTGTCCTGGTAAACAGGTGGGCTCCGATCAGCTGTTTTGGCGCGTGCTCGGACAAAGGGGAGTCTTCACACCGCCAAATTGACGGGATCAAATCCAAAATTATTCTACGCAGAGACATTTTTTAAAAGTAACCGAAATTGTATTTAAAGATAAAAAACATCTTTGCCAATTTCACACCGATTCAAAATCTTTTAATAAAATTCTTGTTATATAAATTTCAAACTTTATAGTGATTAAATATATTTTTGATCCCAACATTAAGTATACTAATAAAAATGAGTTTGAACAATTATATAAAATTAAAAAAAATCCCTTCTATTTAACAAGAAAAATGATAAAGAAAATGCACAAAAAAGTAAAAAATTGAGTTTTTAGTTACGCTACTTGAAAACAGATGGCGATACTAGTTTAAAATATTTCAATTGTGATTCCAATTATGCCGAGTCTAATGATGGCGGAATGGTTAGGGACTGATCATCAGTACCGGATTTCGCGGGTTCGACTCTAGCTGTGGCATAGATGTTCGTATCCGTTCGGAATCGGATTTAAGCGGTAGGTCCCGTCTCATTAATTCTCGCGTTGCAAAAAAAGTTGACCGTAGTGCTCCAAACCAAACCAAACCAAGTATACTGAACAGTTTTTTGCATTCACCAAATTGAATATTGTATTGTCTCATCGTAATTGGACCTGTGTACAAAATTTCAGATCTCTACCTATTCAGGAGGATAGTTAAAAAGCTATTTCGAAATATCAACTGACACACAAAGTTAAGTATAAGCGATTAAAAAAGCTTTTTCTCTGGTAGGAATTTTGAGCCACCGAAATCATTTTTACCGATTCGAATGCGTCTCAGAAAAGAGATCACGATCGGATACAGAGCACGCATTTCCTTTTCGCTGGCAAAACCTTCCCTGGCACGCCGCCTTACATAACTTCCTAATAAACAGCTTTTGTGTCCGAGAGCCACGCCTTTCGGTTTGTTGCCACGCCGCGCGGAGTAATAATACTCGCTCGTAAACAGGAAAGATCGAAAGTGGTGCTGGGACTCGATTCCGTGAAGGATTGTTTTTCTCTTTTCACTCATTTTTCACGGTAACTCTTAGGTAAACATTTCCAGTTCCCATCGAAGCAGCATCGTGACAGCTGTAATACCTTCTCCACACTGTTGATTATAGCAATGCTCGCCCTGATGGCGTCCTTGGTACGAAGGTTCACGGGATGCGTCCACACACTGGGCCACTAAATGAGCAGAGCGCGTGGATGCATGGTCTATCTACTGTGCACTTTAGTGGCGTATGCTGTCTGTCTTTTGTAGCCTCCACACTATGGCCAATTGTTTCCCACTCCAGTACTGATCCTGATGGCGACTTGATACGATGGTTCACGGGATGCGTCCACACACTGGGCCACTAAATGAGCAGAGCGCGTGGATGCATCCTCTATCTACTGTGCACTTTAGTGGCGTATGCTGGCTGTCTTTTGTAGCCTCCATACTATGGCCAATTGTTTCCCACTCCAGTACTGATCCTGATGGCGACCTTGGTACGATGGTTCACGGGATGCGTCCACACACTGGGCCACTAAATGAGCAGAGCGCGTGGATGCATCCTCTATCTACTGTGCACTTTAGTGGCGTATGCTGGCTGTCTTTTGTAGCCTCCATACTATGGCCAATTGTTTCCCACCCCAGTACTGATCCTGATGGCGACCTTGAACGATGGTTCAGGGGTTGCATCCATACACTAGGCCACTAAATAAGCAGAGCGCATGGGTGCGTCCATAGAATCTACTGCTCACTTTGGTAGCGCATGCTGGTTGCCTTTGATGTTTGGAGAAAAACCGCTTCCGAAGCCATCCTTCGACAAGGCCGTTTTACCGTCGACCACGATAATCCATGCTCTCTCCAGACGGTGGTAATGGCTTGCAGTGGATCATAGTGTGGAGGGGCCTTGTGATGTTCGGAGAAAAAATGCTTCCACAGCTATCCTCTGCTATTGTCGAACACGATAAGCCATACACCCTCTCCACATAGTGGTAATGGCTTGCAGTGGACCATAGTGTGGAAGGGCCTTAAGGGTTCCTCCAAACTTTGAAAAGAAATTAACCCTCAGTAACTATTGAATTAACGTCTTAAATAGGGTTTCTTACAGTGTAACCCTAGTGTTCCACAGCGACCCTCTAGGAGTTCTTCGAGAAATTTTTTAACACCATCAAAAATTTTAAGAAAATCCGTAAATTTCTTCTGTAATTCTTGAAGAATCCTTTACATGGGATTACAGACCACTCCCGAGTATCCGGCCTATCTGTTTGAGTATGTGATATATGTGTATGTGTCCAAATATATATATATATATATATATATATATCCCCTATATAATAATAGCTTAAGTTATCTGTTCATCTGTCGTCGAATTTATGAAGCGGTTGGACATGGAATGGATAGCGGCATCCATATTGTATTCTTGATGAGTTAGGGTTAGCAAAATTCAAAGCAAGTAAAGTTTATAATCCCTAAACTATCGATCCGATTGTAAAATAAATTGGTACAAATAGGCTTCATATCACAGCAAAAATACTGTCGTCTTTAAAACGGTCGATATCCCCCCCCCCTTTTCAAGCGTTTAATGCCATTATTTCAAGCCCTATTTTCCCCTGTTAAGAACAAGCGATTAAATTTATCAATTTGTCACATTAATAAATAGCGAAAAATAACATTTTTTTAGCATTATGACGTCATTCCTTTAACCGTCTCATTTAATCATACTCTTATTTTAAATTATTTAAATATCATCTGCATTATTTTCATACGTTTTATCGATGAACTTCGATATTACGTAAATAATTTTCTTTTACATTTGGCTTAAATAATACATTAAATACGTATCTGATAATCTTAGATTTAGTCATCAATTTTTTTTTGTTGCAAGGTTCTCAGCCAAAAAAGAAACCATTTTTTTATCTGCCTCATAAGGTACTTTACAATTCTGGAAAATTGAAAATTTTCCTGATCCCGTCATATGTTGGGCTATATGCTAGTATATATATATATATATATATATATATATATATATATATATATATATATATATATATATCTGGGGACAATTCCTCCTGTACCACAAACCTTTATCTTATAGTCTTTATACAGAGAGGAAGGTGTTTGACAATTTCAATTTAAACGAAGGTAATAAATAGTAAAAAGATAATGGTAAAAATCTCGTTACTCGATTTCGTAGCATCACATATTTTTAGAATGACACAATTTTTAGAATGCAGGTGAGCCTAAAAAATGACAGTATATATATATATATATATATAAATGAATTTGTGTATGTCTGTCTGTACTCGATAGACTCAAAAACCATGCATCCAATCACCCTGAAAATTTGAGAAATTATTAGGTGTATCCCTAGGAATGTTTTTGAAAATTTTTAAAGTTCGAAATCCATTCCTTCCCCCGTTTTCGAGCGTTTCATGTCGTTATTCCAAGCATTGTTTTCCCCGGTTAAACGCAAACGATGCACTCTTTAATTTATCGCATCATAACTAAGTGAAAGAAGCAATATTCCTAGCAATGTGACGTCATTCCGTTAATCCCAAGTAATTGTTTTAAGCGCAATTTTCCTCGGTTCAAAGCAGGAGATTTAAAATTTTGAATTTATCACATAATAAATAGGTGTAAAAGGTTTTTTTTTATCATTATGACTTCATTTCTTTAAATATCTCATTTATTAATTTCTTATTTTACATTATTTAAACATCGTCTGCTTAGTATCCGTTCGATTTGACCTGGAAATTGAGATATAAAGTGATCCACTTTCGTTTCTATGTGACGCAAATTATAGCATTTTTATATAAGAACTAATTTTAAATTTAATTGCTGGTTCATTTTTACGTCACAATGAAATGTTTATCAACAATATTCTAACAACGAAAAGTACAAATTTCAGTGACTCTCACGGGAAAATGAAAACCTATCATTCGTTATTCACGGAAAAAAAAATCTTTGTTTAAAAGTGTTATATAAGTTTACCGTAGCGAAGTACGGGCATACTTGTAGTTAATATATAAAACCAAGGGTGCAAAATGCGTTTGGTTTTCAAGAAGCCCATTTTCGAAACATTACCGAGTGTTCACCTTGGATATATATCATGGTCAACGGGGTCGACCGTCTTGAAATAAACTTTTGAGTACATGGGAAAGCGGAGAAATATTTCGGCGCCATCTTCAAATCTCCAGGCGTTAGGAATTCATCGTATTCGATGGAATATTTTTTTAAAAAAAATTTGTTTTAATTTTTATTTGCATTGGGTAAAACATCCACTCGCGGAAATTTTGATACCACTCGAGAAGAGAAACTTTCTATGCTTCTAATTTATGGTTCTATAGGAATTGTCAACGTACAGTCTTACCTAATCATCCGGATAATTTAAAATTCATCAATTTAGAGAAAAAAATATTGTTTACAGAAAATTATTTTAAAACTTAAATTTAGATAACCGTGAAATTATACATAGAAAAAAATTGAATTTGCTACGGTGAACAAGTACTTTTTCCTGTGCGTACCACCAAATAGTAAATTTGTCATTTTTATATTCTTGCCAGGGTATAAATACATAATGTATTAAAACTATATTATTATATATTTGTCATCATATAGAGAGATACAGGTATGCATATGTATAATTTCTATGTATATTAATACGTTTAACTAAATTTAGATATCAAGATAATTTCTTTAACCCCTTCCAGATTCATTTTATTTCGGGATTGACATTTTTTTACCCATATGCTTATTTTTATACATACGTAGCTTTTTAAACATAATAGCATCATTCGCATACAAAACTTTCTAAAAATGATTGTAAAAAATCAATTTAAACAAATAAGTAATTTACATGCATAGTTGACTTTCTGTACGGCACAAATCATTAGACTTTGGAATCAATTCACAATAAATATCCCCTATATAATAATAGCCTAAATTATCTCTCCATTGGTCTTGAATTTATGAAGCGGTTGGACCCGGAATGGATAGAGGCATCCATTCGATTCTTGATGAGTTAGGGTTCGCAAAATTCAAATTGAGTCAAGTTTACCTGCTCCTAAATTATCGATCCGATTCTAAAATAAATTGGTATAAATAAGCTTCCTATCACAGCAAACAATACTGTCGTCTTCAAAACGTTCGAATTCCAACCCTTCCCCCCTTTTCTAGCGTTTAATATCATTATTTCGAGCCCTATTTTCCCCGGTTTAGAGCAGGCGATTAAATTTATCAATTTATCACATTATAAGTAGATGAAAATAACCTATTTTTTCTAGCATTATGACGTCATTCCTTTAACCATTTCTTATTTTGAATTATTTAAATATCGTCCGCATTATTTTCATATGCTTTATCCCTGAACTTAGATATGACGTAAATTATTTTCTTTTATATTTGGATTAAATAATAGATTAGGTACGAATGTGATCATTTAAAATTTGATTACCGATTATTTTTGGTTGCAATGAAAATTTTATCACCGGTATTAACAACAAATTCTTTTCATAAAAGTCTAGGGGCCATATTCACCACGATTTTAATACTCGGATCTAACCGCGAATCAGCATTTTCATATTCTTCAACAAGAATCCGCGGCTTTCAGCTCATTTTAATCTCCTGTTTCTGATTCCCCGAATTTGGAGGATTAATTGCCTAATCCACGGATACTACATTTTACGCATGCGCTCTGCGTTGAAAACAAACATGGCGGATATATTTTCAGATATAGAAGATCTCGAAGTTTTACAAATGCTGGAAAAAACAGAAAGCCGCAGGAAAAGATTTGTGCAACCAGAAAGAACAAATGATTTGGATTGTTTGGATGATGTGGACTTTCGGTCGCGTTAGCGTTTTAATAAATATACAGCTGAATCATTAATTCGAATGCTAGATGACACGATTTCAGCTCCTTCGGAAAAGAATAATGCTCTATCTTCTGCTGAAATCTTCTGCTGCTCTATCTTCTAGCATCCAGGTATTTCGCTACTGGATCTTTCCAGATTTTTCAGAAAAGATTCTGCCTCGGTTTCATCAAAACTCTTCCTTTTATAATCTTCCATTCTTATTTCGTGAGCAAATATCAGTAAAACTACAGATCCTTGACTAAATTTATAATTTCCTCAAACGATATTTATATCTGGTTGAGTAAATATGTAAATCAACTTAGCATGAGAACTATCCCCGGAGAATCTCGTTTATTGACCAATCAAAACATCGCTTACATATTTGCAATAATTAATCTATAGATCAGGGAATCCACTCATGGTGCATATGACACCAGTTTAAGTCACAGTTAATGGCGTGTGATCGCTGATCTACCGATTCCCTGATCCGATCTTTGATCCTGGATACCCTGATTTTGGTGAATATGGCCCTAGGAGTCTATTTCACGGACTAATAAATATCCAACGTTTAAGTTATATATCTCTGAAGTTTGTTCATTTGCGTGTTTGTTTTTTATACATAACCACACAGTTTGCAATCGATTCTCTAAATTTTGAACATCCTTCATATATACCCCGAAATAATCACTGTCAATATTAACCACTGCAATTAACTACCTCTGCAGTCCCTAATATGACAAGATAATTTAAAGTTTGCAACTAACATGAGGTAAGTAAAGATAATCAAATTATTGAGCGTGTACCAGATAATTCTCAGCCAAAATCAAACCATTTTATTACCTGCCTCATAGGATACTTTACAGTTCTGGAGAATTAAAAATTTTACTGATCCCGTCATATGACAGGCTATATGCTAGTAAAGCTTAGAATACCTAACTTTTATCTTGAATTAAATTTTATTTATATCCTATGCATTTACATAAATGATTATGAAATTATTAATCAAAATTTGGTGGTGTATGATACAATCGAAAACACGGTACTGCACAGAGTCCAACATCGCAATCTGGACAGTAGAACCTTGTTTCTCTCCTTACCTTCTTCCCTCTGCTGTCTCTCTTTGAGCAGCAAATAATCTAGTAGCCAGAAAAGTAAACAAAAGCATTCGAAACCATAAAAAGCACATGTGAAAGACTGATTGCACAGTGTAAAATTTCACAGTGCCCGAGCTACACTCGGGATGAGCCTGGATGATACATTCCTCCTGCCCGAGTTCAACCGGGAAGGGGTTAAACATATTTTTCTTTGATACTAGAAACAGGTTTGCATACGCATGATTTCAGGTTATCTAAATTTAAATACTATGATGATTTTCTTTAAACAATGTTTTTTCTAAATTGATGAGTTTTTATATTAATTCATTAATTTGGTAATTTTTTTAGCAGACAACCTTACATGCTTTTTTTAAACCGAATTATTTTTGCAGCTTTTATATTTAGTTTCACAAGTAAACATTAAGTAAATGTCGACTTGCAAATTTGGTGATTAAGGTGCTTACGATCCTATAGGAATCCTATCTGAGCGTGACTGTGTCCTGCCTACATTGACGGTGTGGAAAATTTACCTGATTTTTTTCGAGCTGGAGTTTGATAGTAGTAGTCGTCGTAGTGGTGGTGGTGGTGGTTGTGGTAACAGCAATAGTCTCCTCTTTTTCGCCGGCGTCCTCGAGCGCCTTTTTGTTTCCTGTGGGATCCGTAGATCTGTAAGTCCAGTAACTGGAGTGCGTGAAGATGAGGGGTTCCCCTAGCCTGGCAGTCGCGATGACGGACTTGAGGTGGTCCCTCCTCTGCTTGGAGCAGTAGAAGGAGATCATCTGCCCCGGGGTGAGGCCGGCGAGCTCCTCCTTGGCCGGCACCACCTGCCAGTTGGAGTACATGGAGAGCTTAGGGTTGGTCTCTTGGAGAACGAACATGGGTTGCGGACGGTAGATGCAGCAATAGGTGGAGCGGGTAGAGCACTTGAGGCCCAGGTAGGTGTACGCGTGCCCGTTCAGGTACAGCTGAATGCACGTCTTCTTGGGGCGGGGCGTCTCGGGGCTGATCAGGGTGGAACCCACCATAGTGAAGGGCTTTTTCTTGAGAGGCAGAGAGGTGGGTCGAGAGGGGGCTAGGAATTTCTTAACGGGGGTCTGCTGCTCTGACGGAGCGGAGGGCTCGGCGTCGCCGCCCTGTGTGGGGCTACTCGGTGTAAAGACGACGGTCGGCACCGCCCGGTTGCACTCTCTCTCGACCGTCGAGTGGGGGAGGAAGGGTTTGCACAGTCTGGTGGGGGAAGAGGACGACGTCTCCTCAAGTGCCGTCGTCGTGGGTTGAAAAGGTTTCCTGTCTGGGGGTCCTGGCAAGAACGAGATGGACTGGCAAGAGAAATTGAGCAGGTCCTTCTGTTGAGGGAAGAGTTCGGTGGGCGACCTGCGGCCCGGCACGTGGACGGTGCCCCCTGAGTTGTGGACTGGTTGAGCGATGGTGACCACCACCGAGGGCACGTCGCTCGAGAAATCATCCTCCCCTTCCTCCTCCTCTGCTGGTCTGTTGTGAGTCGTGAAGGCACCGGGTAAGCTGGTTTTGATTCTTATTCGTTTCGTCCTGTCGCCGTCCACGATCTGCACCTCCCCACCAAACAGGTGCACACTGTGGGACCGGCTCACTACCAGGGGGGACTGCTGCTGGTGCAAGGCCAGCACCGAGTCCGAGACCTTCCTCCGCTTGGTCGGCGGACTCAGGGGAAGCAGAAGCTGCTTCTTCAAGATGCCGTCTTCAGCCGGCTTTTGTGCGTCATTTTTTTCCCTGAGCGAATGTTGCTGTTTGCTGGCGGCGGCACTTTTGCAGAGAGACAGGTGAATTTCGAGGCCGTACCTCTCCGAAAACTCCGAACTACAGTGGGGGCACTTCATGAGGGGGGAGGGGGTCCTGTAGAACACGCTGTTTGCTTCCATGAGGATCTTGTCCTCTGGGTCGGTCGCCCACTCCTTGGTCTTGCTCTTTAGGAGCAGGTCCTTAATGATGCTGCCCTCGGGATTCTGGGGGTGGACGTCCTTGTCAAAATAGAACGGATTCTTTCCTTTGTTGTTGGCATAACGACCTCGTTTTAGACTCAAAAGACTTTTAATGGCACTTCCTTTCAGCTCGTCTTCGTAGAGGTTGACTGGAGGAACGAGGGCCGACAGACTATTGTTGTTGTTGTTGGGTTGCAGCCTGTCGTTCAGTTTCAGAGAAGGGGAAGGGGGCACGAGGACGGTCGTCTGCTCCCATTCGGAACCCCCGAGGAGGGCGTACTGCAATTTGGAGTGGGGCGCATCGACCTGCTTGAAGTAGCGCCGAGACCACTTGGGGTCCAACGTTTCGACGATGGCCGCGTTCTCCGAGATAATCTTGCTGATGTGTTGCTCCAGTATCTGCGGACTCGTGATCTTGGGGATCTTGGCCGGCCTCTGCTGCTGGGACGAGGAGTCCTCGCTTCCGCTCCAGGACCCTCCTCCTTCCGGTGGTATGTGAAGCTTCAGCTTGACCTCCGGCGAAGAGGAAGAGGAGTCTTCCTCCTTCAGTCCGGTCAGAACCTTCTCGATGCTAGACGCAGGCGAACCGTACACCGAGCTAGGCAGATGGCAGTTCTGTTGAGCATGAGGAGGATCCTTGCTGCTGTCCGTTTTCTCGCCACCCCTGCTCTCCGTGACGGAGGTGGACACCCGGTAGTTCAGCTTCTGCTGGTCGGACGCGTCACCTGGGCTGACGCCCGACATCTGTGAGGGGATGACGGGCTTGGAGGGAGACTCCACCGCTACCGCCGACGCTTGCCGGGACGATGATGAAGAGGAAGACCTGTCTTCGTCCTCGTCCTCCTGCTCTTGGTGGAGTCCGACGACCGTGTTATTATTGAGCTCGCACGACTCAGACACCATATTTGCATTGTTGAGGGATTTCGGAGCAGCCTCTACGGGTGGTTCTCTTTCAATTTTCTCACGAGTGTTAGAGAGAGTGGAGGAGAGAGTCTTTTTGATTTTGAAAACCAAATCGGTATTGGTGGCGAACGGTTTTTCGAATAGTTGGGAACCAGTGTCGGGTCTCTTCTTTAAGTAGCCACCGGTAGCTGAAAGGGGAAATTAAAAAATAATTATAATGATGAAATTTTTTGGCTCTTTTTTTATAAAAGAAACAATTTGTTTCCAAAATTCCAAAAAGCACAGCTGCCAACAAAGGAATTCGAAAGAAGAAAGAAGCTTTTAAAACGGCACTGTTCGGGTGCCGACTCATTATTTTTTTCTTTAAATAATTGAGAAAATTAAAGATTATTTGTATTAAATTTACGAATAGAGAGTGCATGAATTTTGAGGTAGATCTTACGACAGAACAGCGACGCGACAAAACAAATAAATAAATAATCTGTCGTTAAAAATGAATTTGGAATGAGTTTTTCTTTTTTTTTTGAAAATTGGCAGCTATGCTAACGAAAAACAAATAAATTCAATATTTTTTAAAAATAACATTCATTCAATAAATTCTATCTTAAGGTTTCTGATCAGTAAATATTAACTAGTCAAAAAATCATAAACCAAATAAAACGTAACAAAAATATGGATATAGAACAAAAGAAAGTCAATATAAAACCATTTTGTTTTTACGGCTAGAGTATATATGCACTTGTATAGCTATGTTTGGCCACTCCTCTCTGGAAATCCCTCAACGATGCTGACTGGTGCATATGTTTCATTAAATACTTGAAACAGACATAAAAGCATAGAAAAAATACAATAGAAATCCACACAAACAGAAATGAGAAAGTTTATTGGTGCATGCTCAGTACATTAAAAAAATCACAATCACGAAAAGACTAAATATATTGTGGGCGCTGAAAATAGCAGAGGGAATAATTCGACTTAAAAATGTAAGTTCTATTCGACTCGAAAATAGTTTTATAATGCAAATATTACAAGACGAAATCTCCTCGTATTCCTTACATTGCAGATAAAAATCTCCATCTTTTTCTAGATTGGAGATCTACCGAGCAAAAATAGGAAAAGCCCATTTCAGTAAATGGGGAAGTCCGTTTTTCACACTACGTCGGTCTATTAACATAGTCCAGGGGCCCAGTGGTAACCGTAAATTTGCGGAATCCATCTGTGGATCTGAAAACATGCTCGACAGATGGAATCAGAGTAAAGAATCTGAGGAAATGCTCCCTTCCGAAGTCCATCCCTGTCACTCACATTGCAGATAAATATCTCCATCTTTTCCTAGATTGGAGATCTACCGAGCAAAAATAGGAAAAGCCCATTTCAGTAAATGGGGAAGTCCGTTTTCCAGACTACGTCGGTCTATTAAGATAGTCCAGGGGCCCAGTGGTAACCGTAAATTTGCGGGATCCATCTGTGGATCTGAAAACATGCTCGACAGATGGAATCAGAGTAAAGAATCTGAGGAAATGCTCCCTTCCGAAGTCCATCCAAGTCACTCACATTGCAGATAAATATCTCCATCTTTTCCTAGATTGGAGATCTACCGAGCAAAAGTAGGAAAAGCCCATTTCAGTAAATGGGGAAGTCCGTTTTCCACACTACGTCGGTCTATTAAGATAGTCCAGGGGCCCAGTGGTAACCGTAAATTTGCGGGATCCATCTGTGGATCTGAAAACATGGTCATCAGATGGAATCAGAGTAAGGAATCTGGGGAAATGCTCCCTTCCGTAGTCCATCCAAGTCCCTCGCATTCCAGATAAATATCTCCATCTTTTTTTAGATTGGAGATATACCGAGCAAAAGTAGGAAAAGCCCATTTCAGTAAATGGGGAAGTCCGTTTTCCACACTACGTCAATCTATTAAAATAGTCCAGGGGGCAATCCTTAATATGCGGGATCCATCTGTGGATCTGAAAACCTTCTCGACAGATGGGTTAAGGAATCTGAGGGAATGCTCCCTTCCTGATCCAGGTCCCGATGGACAAGGATTTCTCTTGAGCGATTTCAAATAAGTTGCGAAGATTCGAAATGGATGGCTTTAACACGATATATATATATATATATATATATATATATATATATATATATATATATATATGAGGAGGAAATATCAGTTTTCAAAAATTGGCGGCGAAAGAGCTGAATATGGGGAACCCCATGATTTTTAGGGTCGAATGACTCGAAATAGTGCTTTTGCCGCTCAGCCATCATCTCAAATGTCCGAATTCCGGCTTCAGCGATGATGATATCGAGGATGATGTCGGATGTTATCGAAGAGATGTGACGTTGCCACAAAAACAGAAAGGAATGAAAAGGTGGATGCCTCGGTTTTTATAGGGAAAGGTGGTTGGTACACATATGTTCGGGTACTACGAGTTACTTTATTTTAAGGCCCCTCCGCACTACGATCCACTGCAAGCCATTACCTGGAGGGGGTATGGCTTATGGTGGTCGTTGGGGACAGACGATAAAATAGCCTAGTCGGACGATGGCTTCGGAGTCGGTTTTTCTTCAAAGATCAAAGGCAGCCAGATGCGTAACTAAAGTGCGCAGTAGACCCTATGGACGAATCCACGCGCACGACTCATTCAATGGCCCAGCATGTGGATGTAACCCGTGATTCATCGTTCAAGGTCACCATCAGGATGTGGTGAACAATGGCCAGAGTGTGGTCTACATTAAAATTCGGTCTGAACGCTTATGGCCCTGCTGGGGAATCGCTGCAACCCAAAAATTATAAGACAGTATAGTCATGTATATATATATGAATACACATATACTTACATATATATATATATATATATATATATATATACAGACAGGCGCGATGGCGTCTACCCGTTCTGATACGAGTGTGACGTTATGACGAGTTTAGCGGTATAGCGAATTATAGTGCTAAAATGGAACCATTACGTAGAGTTACGTTTTTATATTGCAGACATTAAAAGATATTTAAGCACATGACATAAATTTAATATTCTTGATCTCAAGTATAATTTAATTTTCGTTTAATATTTATTATATAGTTTCGTTATATAGTTATCTTTACATTCATATGGTTGTCGATACGAATGTGTGTTTCTGTTTCATACAAAACCGTGGGGTTTGTCATAAATTTCCTTAATTTTAGAAAACATTTATTAATTCCACCATCATTAGCACTGTTGCTGTCCAAATTTCTGCTTCCTATTCTACCACGTAATATTGTAAGATCTATTAACGTTGCTAATCAACGTACAGTAGTAATACAGTAATGTAATTCAGGGTTAAACTTATATTTTACCATAAAAAAAAAGTTTCAGCAAATTATTATGACACAAATTCGATTATAAAAACTGAATATTGTTATAATATGCTTATAATAGAAATATATAAATATGCCAATGACTCGAACTGAACTGTGAGGAATTTAGATAGTTATGCACGAAAAAAAAAATCTATGTTTAAAAGATATATATTAAGTTTACCGTAGCGAAGCACGGGCACACTTGCTATTGTTTAATAAATGTTCGTGTTGTGAAATAGAAATATTGTTTTCTTGAACACGCCGATGCCCGTCTATTGAATATTTTTGAACCCGTGCCTTTGTCTCATTGCGACTATTATGATATAGAGTTACATTCTTTTGACCCGTCTCCCAAAACACTAACGCCAGATTTCCCAGCTGTCACAGAAAAAAGGGGTTTACTTTTACAATATCTTAATTGATTTTCTACATAACGCTGATTAAACTGCTGATCTCGTTGGAGAAAATCAGCGGGATCCTTCGCTGTTGGGAGAAATCTGGGATAGAATTCTGTTTCCAATATCATTCGATGCTGAGCTTTCGTCTTGTAAAGACTTACATTTTTAGTCTCAAATAAAGTAAATATTTCACCAGACTTCCCGGTTTCCTTTTAATCGAGTCGCTACTGAAAATGACGTAGGTCTTCCACTTGCCCAGTAAACCCGGACAATTCAAAATAATAGGGGCTAAATTCGACGAGTATAAAATTCATACGTTACATATATAAAACTATAGTCCGTAGGTGGAGATGGAACGGTTAACGATTCATTGCAAATGCGCGTCATCGCGTCTCTCCCGAGCGGATTTCGTCTCAAAAGCAAACCACAAAAATGTGCCTCACTCCCCCCCTCCCTTTTCTTCCTCCAACCTTGACAATCGCCAATGCCTGTTTTGGCGCCTCGTTGGCGACCGGCAACCCGGCGAAGGTGGGTAGGCGAGATCTGGCTCGGATCCAGGTGCCAATGACGAATTTAGAATCGGGACCAGACGCTCTCTCTTTCTCTCCGAACAAACACACACACACACGTAAAAAAATGGCTGCGATGGCTGAGAGGTGTTTATGTTCTGAGAGAAGGAACGGGCAAGCGTCACACCGAGGGCTACGACAACGGACGCTTCTTTTCCGAAGGTCAGTTACTCCCGACGGTCAAGGTTGCGGGGTCCCCGGTAAACAAAAGGTGTGGCCCGTTCGAAGAAACTAATTGAGAATTAGCTGCGTCGCGCGCTGATTTTCTTCGGAATGTCCGACCTTCTGCGTGTGTTTACACCGAGAGAGGGCGGTTCGAACTGGTTGCCTCCGAAACCGCTCGCTGTCTCGTATCCCGATCGGCGACCTCCGGATTGGGAATGCCTTGCGACGCACCCCGAGCCAGGAAATACATGTGCGAATTACACGACAACATAGAACAGGTGACGGCACTCTGCGACCCGCGTCCTAGTGCAAATCAGTTGCAAACCTGTTTGAAAGGAACGATCAGCAAGTACAGAAACATCAAAGTTTCTCAAAAACAACGTTAAATAAGACAGTTCGCAGATGATACTAAACTAAAGCTTCAAATTCGACATTCTGGCAAGTGTGGCATTTATGCAATTTGCCTGATGAGGAAAAAACTATATTGGAGCAGAAACACGTCGAGCAACAGGCGTCACCAGGCAATAACAAAAGCAAAAACAAACAGGGAAAAAGGTGAACGAATCAAGAAGTATAAAAGGGGGCACTTTACGTGCCCCCTTTTATACTTCTTGATTTCGTAAACTTTAAAATTATTTACATACTGAAGAAAAAAAACCACGGAGCATATAAAAAAACGAGATCACGTAACCAAGATTAAATTACGATTAAAAGTTTAATTACAAGGAATGGGATATTTGGTAACAAAACAGCACGGTCAGTCTTACCCTCTCTGAGGTCAGAATAACGGCCGTACGTGGTACTACTTTCGGTCACCGTAAATTTCCTTCTCTGTCGACTTCTGCCGTCATCGTGACGTAAGAGTCACCTGTGACACATCTGGGCGCCGGCTTTTATGTCACTTTTAACACAATCGTGGATTAGAGATCAGCGAACTAGAATACCGGGATATCGTGTTTGAGCTCGACAGTATATTAGCATGCATTAGATTTAGAGCGTGTTTAGTGGACCTTTCTTCGACGACGTTTGTGACGTCATCGGGGCCTGATGAAAGCACGGCAGACTGGGCCTAAGCCCCCTAAAATTTGGTATGATTTTTATAAAATGAAAATCCCTTTTTATAAAATTGTAATTTTTTTTATAAAGAAAAGGATTATTGATTTAAAAATTATTATTGCAGATTTTATTCTCTTATTAGAAACTATCAAAATAAATCAAATGTTCAGTTTAAACTTTTAGTATCCCCTCTATAATAATAGCCTAAGTTGTCTGTCCGCGAATTTATGAAGCGGTTGTACCTGGAATGGATACAGTCATCCATATTGAATTTTTCAAGAGTTAGGGTTAGCAAAATTTAAAGCAAGTTCGAAATACACCCCATCGACCCTTTTCGAGGGTTTAATGCTGTTATTTCAAGTCTTATTCTCCCTCTTATTCTATACTAAATTCATTCTTAATATGAATTTAGTATAGAATAGCAGCGACGACAGAGCGTAATATTTAAACTGGACTGTGTTCACTCGACCCTCATATACTCTAATTAGTTCCTTCATCGGGTGTAGGCCTAGCACGTTCGGTAGAGGGTCTGTCCATTTAATCAGCGAACTTTTCGGGTTGACGGATCTGTCCCCGACTCAGCCGAATTTTTTTAAATGTTTATTTAATTTAATATTTTCTGCTTTTTCTTTTAAATTCTTATTCCTAGAGTCGTTTTATTATTTTCAAAATAAATGTTTATTATTTTTTCAAATTTTTTTCCTAAACTATAGATTCGATTCTAAAATAAATTGGTATGAATAAGCGTCGTATCACAGCGAAAAATACTGTCATATTTAAAACGTTCGAAATCTACCTCGTCCCCCTTTTCGAGCGCTTAATGCAATTATATCAAGCCCCATTTTAAGAGCAAGCGATTCAATTTATCCATTTATCCCTTATTAAATAGGTAAAAATAACATTTTTTTTCTAGCATTATGACGTCATTCTTTTAACTATCTCATTTAATCATTTATTTTAGATTATTTAAATATCTTCTGCTTGATTTTCATACGTTTTATCACTGAACTTAGATATTACCTAAATAATTTTCTTTTATATTTGGCTTCAATAATAGATTAGGTACATATGTGATAATTTTAATCGATTAATTTTGTTTGCAAGATAATTCTCAGCCAAAAAACAAACCATTTTTTTACCTGCCTCATAGGATACCTTTACAATTATGGAAAATGAAAATTTTACTGATGCCGTCATATGACGGGCTATATGCTAGTTTATTTATAAATAGCTCGTAGCATACATAAAGAAATTTATTATGGTTTGCAGTCAATAAATACTGGAATAACAGTTTATTACATTCGACATTTATAATAGGAATCATTAAGAATATAGTTTACAAAATAAGAAAGGAAAAAAACTTTTATCTTATATAATATAAATTAGTAATAAATTAAAAATTTCAGCCATCTATAAAGAAATATGGGCACTTTTTATTATATTTCTGAAACTTAGAAACAATTGTTACTTGCTTCAGAATTTTATTATTTTTTTCTCTTATTAATTTTGTCCTAAAATCTACGAATAGCTATTATTTGTGTCATCTTACCTATGCTATTTTGTTTTATTTTTTATATAAAAATTTGATTGAAAGCGTTACAGTTTACATCCTCGAGGATAGATAGATATTTGGCATTCGACTGTACTACAAAGGTATGGAAACATAAAAAAAAATAATATAAATTTCCTCCCAAAATATTCGTTTGTATCATCTTTTATACACTTTTTTTTCCCTTGAAATGAGGGTAGGTGTGTGTGTGGGGGGGGGCGAAAGACTACCAGGTCCTGGGCTTAATTTTGCCTTGATGGAGACCTGGAAGTCATGCTGTTCTTTATGCCGTGTTTGGGATTGTATAGGTGTTAAGAACTCCCTTAAACCTTCACTATATATATATATATATATATATATATATATATATATATATATATATATATATATATATATATATATATATATATATATATATATATATATATATATGTATGTATATATAAATACATATATATATATATATATCTATCCATATATTTATATATGTATATATATATATATATTTATATATATATATATATATATATATATATATATATATATATATATATATATATATATATATATATATATATATATATATGTATGTATGTATATATGGTAGCCTGCCTGACATCGAACAACAGGTTCGATGCGCGCATCGAGCAAGCGAAGTTCTACTTTTACGGTATGGCAACAACCCTCCCCGAGTGGAACGCCGACATTGACGGAGGTCTGACGTGAGTTGGGCGGTACTGAGTGCAGACGGCACTTCTCGATGACCGATTGATCGCCAAGACGGGCGCTGATGTTATGCCAGACGGGCACTGATGTTCAGTTTCATTTTAATTTTCCCTAGACACCAAATAATTTGTAAATAATTTGTAAATAGTTTCATTAAATAAGTTCGTGTTTGCTACGCTTTTTGCATCTTTTCCACCGTGGGAATAAATCTCCCCCATGTATATATATGTATATATATGTATATGTATATATGTATATATATATATATATATATATATATATATATATATATATATATATATATATATATATATATATATATATATATATGTAGGGTTCGGTGTCTAGGGGTGTCGTTAGACAAATTTGATGACAAACTATTTTAACAATAACAAACATTTAATGACGCAACAACACAGAAAACATTTAAACACAAAGACAAATATTTAAATCACAGTGACGACGCGATATAGACAAGACTTCCTACTCGAAGCTTAACATAGGCAAGACACCCTACTCGGTGTTTAACATAGAAAATACACCCTACTCGGTGTTTAATTAATTGAGGGAGCTCAAGTGCCAAGGGTCCTTCACTCGACCTGGTCACTCCTTCTCCACCACTCCGACTCGAATGTCCCTCTGTCGTTCCTTACTTATCCCACTCAGTGATGAGTGCGCGACCTTGCAAGGATGCACTGCACTAAATCCCCCCACCCCACACACACACATATATATATATATATATGTGTGTGTGTGTGTGTGTGTGTGTGTGTGTGTGTA
>CM063497.1:4625201-4635201 GCA_032207245.1 Pardosa pseudoannulata
AAAAAATAACATAACATATACGAATATAACAACTTCCTGGCCAGCCCTCTACATTTTTTGCATCAATGGTAAATGCTTACTTTATACTGTTTTTGGTATAGCATTGTTATGTTTAAATAAGAATATTAATTTTTTATATTTTTTCATTTTTACAATACATAATACTGTTTTTTTAAAAAGAGAAATTAACTTCGAGAAAATATTTTTTAAATTAAAGTTTAAAATTTACACTAAATACAAATTGTTATGAAAATAGTTTATTTAATGTGATTAAAGATGAATTTTCAGTCATATTTCAGTAGAATGTTAATGTGGTTTTTCCTTTGTTAATGCAATTAGAATTTTAAATATTCAATTTTGTAAAATTTTTTAAATGTTGTTTTGTTTTGATCAATTTGTTTTTTACGATTTGAGATTTCAAACGCCACGCTGCAAGCACGCTCCATTCGCCAAATGTTGTTGAAGCCAACGATCCATGATTAGAAAAAGAGAGGGCTAAGAAGAGGATTGAAAAACGACAAAAATGCTAGTTTCAAAATTAAATAAGAAAGATAATGGCAATTAGAGAGACACTGCTAGAATGCATCAAATCTCAAAAAATCAAGGGTATAGGATGAGAGACCATCTATTAACTTATAAAAATATATATAATTTAAACATAAGAACTGTAAGGTAGGCAGTTAAAAACTGTAGCAGGGCCACAGTTTAATAATTCAATAAGAATTAACCAAAGAATTCTTTTGGTGAACGTCCAAGTAGTCTTGATTTACATAAAGTAGGACAAGTTACGTGCTGCAGCCAGTAGTGAGAAGTAGAGATGGGGAAGAAAGAACACCATCAAGCCCGAGTCGCAAAATTGTAGGCTTTTTATACCTGGGGGGTCAGTGACGGTCCCGCCACTGTTTTTTTTTCTCAGTTAAGATTCCAGTTACTTGACCACTCCAGCTAAAGTTACAGTTATTATTTATCTGAATTCTCATTTGCTGGCTGTCCCTTAAAATTTCCGACATTCATTACGAATCCATCAGTTTTCGTCTCTCGCTTGTCAATTATCTCAGTTTAAATACGCTATTGTCCAGGTAAACAGGTGTACTCCGGTCAGCTGTTTTGGCGCGTGCTCGGCCAAAGGGGAGTCTTCACAGCAGGACCCGATTATCAAGATTTTGGGCCCAGGACAGAGAAAATGTTTTGGGCCCCCTTGTGTATCATTATTACATTTTATTAATGCCCCGAAGTAAGGTAAGCTAATAAATCCCCCAAGAAAAAAAATATTGCCTATTTTTAATGTAGTTTTTTACTTCCGAATTCAAATTTTTATAAGCAGGCTTATAGCAATAATTTATGTTCTATATACATTCTGAGAAAAAATAATTTCTGACCTACAATATAGTATTTGTATTTTCCTCTATATTGTAGGGTCAGTCTGATAGGGTTTATTTTCTCCTGCTGTCATATAAGGATTAGCTAATATAAGTAAAGCTTTTAAATATGTTTTCTTGACATGATAAATAATCATTCTTAAGAAAGATAACTTTTAAATTTTTTTTACTAAACATGTGTAAAAATTTTAAAATATCAATATTTTACCGTTAAGCTTTAAACAGTAGTTCATTTTTTAATTTTACATAACGTCCATTTGTTTTCAGTAGGGATAAATTGAGAAGAGATTAACTAAGTATCTAACAAACAACAGAAATATTATTCCTGTATCGATGTATTTCTAAAAAAGACGGAATCCTGAAACAAAACTGTATAATTAACAATTAAAAAGAAAATATTATAATTATAACATGCTTATTAATTATAATATTAAAAACTACCTTATATCCCTTTCTAAAAAAAATAAACTGTATATATATGAAAATAATTTCATATTTAACTTTAATATTTTTAAAAATTTTATTGTAATTCATTTAAATATCACAGTCTCCATTTTGTGTTAACGGAGTATTTTCCACTTAACATTCCTTTCTGTAAAAATGTAACTTTTCTATAGAGCAGTTTAAATTAGGAACATGTTTTCGCGGCTGATATTTTTAATTTCGCACAGCGTTTTTGTTGTTAAAATTCATGTTGTAAGCGCACTTTGTAATTGTTCAGCTGAGTGAACGCATTTTTGATTGTATATTGTCAGAGGGATAAGATAGTGCGTTGCCTTCAAATTTTTTTAAAATGACATCTGAGTTTCTAAAAGAAGGGGACTGCATATTAAAAGCTGAGCTTTCTCCTTGTGAGGATGAAACAAAATTTACACAACAAAATATATAATATATATATATATATTATAATAATATATATATAATATATTATATATATATATATATATACAAAATATATATACAATATATATTATATACAACTATATATATATATATATATATTAACATATATATATCAAAAATTAATATAAAAACATATAATACATATAAAAGAATTATAAACATATATATATACTATATATATATATATATATAAATATATATATATTACATAAATAAAAATACATAAAAAAATATATATATATATCATAAAAAATATATACATCTAAATAAATATATTCCATATATATTATAAATGTTAAATTCTATACTATATTATATATACATAATAAATACATATATAAATTTTTTTTTTTATATATATATATATAAATATATATATATACATATAATATATCATATATTATATATATATATACACATAAAAATTCAATATATAATTCTATATAATATATATATAATATATAAATACTATATAAATATACTAATATTTATTAATATACTATAATATATATTATATACATATATCTAAAAATATATATATTTATAAAATATATATAGTTATATAATATATATAAAAATACATATTATACATAATAAAAATTTTTATATATATATAATAAAACATATATTGACATTATATATCAAATAATATAATATAAATTAAATATTTTTATATAACTTATTTTTTTTATATATTTTATATATACATATTATATTATATAAATATATATATATATACATATACTGATATAACAATATATAGAGTTTTTAAATTAATATATAAATTATAAAAATTCTAATTATAAAATCATATTAAATATAACACTCGCGAGAGATACAGAAAGTAGGCAGAGTTGATTTCAGTTCCTGACCGGACTTTAAAAAAACGGACTATATAAGCGGGGTGTCCTTATAATCAGGTGACCCTATAGCCGGTATTGACTGTATTATATAAGGGCAGTGTTCGGCAAAGTGCGGCTCTTGCACAAATATCCACGGAAGGCGCAATAATATTATCATTTTAAAAAAAAACTTGGTAAGAAAAAAATTAAATCTCATTTTGATAAATTAAAATTCTTCTATAAATCGAGAACACGTATAGTTTTTTTGTTTAAGTTAAAGGACAGATAGGTAATTTTCTATTGTTGTAAAAATACATCGAGTTTAATTTTATTAGTTTTCTTAAACGTAAACACAAACAAAATTGTAGGTATGGTTTCGGCGTACTCCGGTGCGATACAAAGGTACCACAAGCATGCGTGCGCATACTTTTTCTAAAGTAGTAGGGGAGGGGGGAACATGTTGGCATCACAGACCAGCAGTTGCAGTGTGAACAGTTTCGTCTTAGCTACCATTCATAAATATCATCCCCTATATAATAATAGCCTAAGTTTCTGCGAATTTCTGAAACGTACCAGTAATGACACAGGCATCATATTGATTTTTCTGAGTTAGTGTTAGCAAAATTGAAATCGCGTTCGATACGCCATTTTTTCGAATAAAAGCAATTAATTCAAGCCTTATCCTTTATTATTCTATAAAAATTATTCTTATATATGGCAAACAAGTAATATTTAAATTTTTGGACTGTCTATTGAATTCATATACAAAATATATTTGCTTACAACGTGCACTTGTACGTAATAGAATGTCCGCCACCACTTGAATCGTCGTACTTCTCGAGTTGACGGTTCTATCTCTTAATGTCTATAAATTCAACATTTTCTGCTTTTTCTTTTAAATTCTTATTTCGAAAGTTGTTTTTTATTATTTTTAAAATTAAGTTTTTTTTAACTTTTTATAATTTTATTATATAAATTCACGTATTGCTTTACGGATGTCCCTGGCCACATAAAACATTTCTGTTGTGTATCCTTAAACTTGTAATGTAATAATAGCCTAAGTTATCTGTGACAACGTGCAGGCGTTGTACGTTTGATAGAATGTCCGCCCACTTGATCGTCGTACTTATCGAGTTGACGGTTCTATCCCTTTAATGTCTAATAAATTCAACATTTTCTGCTCTTTCTTTTAAATTCTTATTTCGAAAGTTGCTTTATTATTTTTAAAATAAATTTTTACTATTTTTTCAACTTTTTATAATTTTTATTTTATTAAATTCACGTATTTCTTTACGGATGTCCCTGGCCACATAAACATTTCATGTTGTGTATCCTTAAACTTTCTTCTCGTAATGTAATAATAGCCTAAGTTATCTCCCCGTCTGTCCTCGAAGTTATGAAGCTGTCGGACCTGGAATGGATAGAGCATCCATATTGGATTTTTGACGAGTTAGGGTTTGCAAAATTCAAAGCGAGTACAGTTTATCTTTTCCTAAACTATAGATCCGATTCTGAAGTAAATTGGTATGAATAAGCTTCGTATCACAGCGAAAAATAGTGTCCTCTTTAAAACGTTCGAAATCCACCCTGTCCCCTTTTCGAGCGTTTAATGCTTATATCGAGCCCCATTTTAAAAGCAAGCGATTAAATTTATCAATTTATCACATAATAAATAGGTAAGAATAACAATTTTTTTCAAGCATTATGACGTCATTCCTTTAATCCTTTCATTTAATCATTTCTTATTTTAAATTATTTAAATATTTTCTGCATTATTTCCACACGTTTTATCACTAAACTTGGATATTACCTAAATAATTTTCTTTTTTATTTGATTTAAATAATAGATTAATTACATATGTGATAATTTTAATCGATTATTTTTGTTGAAAGGCAAATTTCATCCAAAAAAACAAACCATTTTTGTACCTGCCTCATAGGGTTCTTTACAATTTTGGAAAATGAAAAATATTACTGATCCCGTCATATGACGGGCTATATGCTAGTTAATACTAGAATAGCCCAAGGCAGTCAATTGGACTGTTTTTTAATTTCAATTAGAAAAACAATTATGAAATATAATGACACAATTTCTTAGAATTTGGTGACTTTTTCTATAACATATAAATGGGTTTATGAATAACTGTAGTTACTTCCGCCCTCCTTTATTATATAATATTAAAAATTAATTTTAAACAAATTTCTTTACATATTTGTTATTTTTTCACAATGCAGTCATTTTGACTGCATTGTGAAAATACAAGAAATCTCGGGCAATCTTGTGTTAATAAATATTTGTTAAGTAGGAAATTTAGTTTTATTTAGTGGAATAAAAGTTTACTAAACCGGCAGATTTGGCTCCCAATTTTTTTTAATTGCTGTATTCAGGGCTTCAAACCGTAATTTTTTTTGTTCCGGTTTTCGTTCCGGTTCAACTAAAAAATTAATATCGGTTCAGTTCCGGTTTTCGCTCCGCCAAAAATAACGGTTTTCGGTTCAGTTCCGGTTTTCGCTCCGCCAAAAATAACTGTTTTCGTTTCAGTTCCAAATGAATAATTTCATTTTATGTATATTCTTATTTGTACTAAAAATATAATTCTATCATAAACAAAAAATGTAATTCTATCAAAATTTAGAAGATTTTATTCTTTTTTTAATTGGTACACTATGTGAATTGATACAAACAGCAGGCCTAATGAAATACTACTATTACGAAACATTTGAATCGCCGCCATTACCAAACACCCATTTGATGCGCAGAAGATTTGATAGATGCTTCATGCTACGTCACTTAGGGCCTCTCCTGTCTATTGACTCCTCCCTGATCTAAACAGTCTATACAAACATCCGTGGATGATCGCATGCTGAAATGTGAAAAATAAAATATAACTCGATATTTTTCTTAAAAAATCATCTATACTTCTAGTTTAATCAACTGAATTAAATATGTCTTCTACAAGTAGTTTCATGCGAAACTGAAACAGAAAAATACTAGTGAATATCAAAATAGGAAATCGAGAAGCAGTATACATGTAATAATAATTATAAAGTTGACGTTAAATTAGAAAATATTGATAAGTTGGTAACAGTAACAAAATGACTGAAAGATATATCGAACCGAAATAAACCGATATTTTTTTCGGTTCAGTTCCGGTTTTCGTTCCGACCAAAATAATGGTATTTTCCGGTTTTCGGTTTTCGGTTCAGTTCCGGTTCGAAGCCCTGGCTGTATTGTTCATATTTGGCCCTGGCTAACAAGTTTGCCGACCACTGATATAGGGGATGTATACATGAGTGGATTCATCTTTCTCTCTTTTTATACATATATTCATACATGTAGGTGAGTGTGTGTTTAAATCTGATGTTTGTTGTCGTGGCCAGTGCCACCTCGTTAAAATCTCCCACCAGTTGCTTCCGGTTACAGCATGCATATTAGTTAAAAATTCGCCCTTGAGCCCACGCGCTCTATGCATCCGGAAGTGTTTCTCCAAGCAGAGAGGGAGTGTTACAAACAGAGATGTCAAAAACCCGGAATTCTGAAGAGGTGGGAATAAACCAGGAATTCTGGGAACTTTGGGAAGAAATCATTTTAACAACGTTTACATTTATTTTTTCAACAATGGTTATTTAAGAACTAGCGTATTATTTCTAACAAATTTTTTTTATAATGCCAATAATATATATAATTAATATATAAATAATTTTGCCAATATATATGCTATATATATATGTATATATATATATATATATATATATATATATATATATATATATATACAGGGTATCTGCCAAAATAAAATTTTTCAAATCCATGACTTTTCATGATTTTCCCTGATTTAGCGGATCATTTTCCATGACTTTAAAAAGCTTTCGTTAAAGTATATATGAATAAAACTTCTGATGTACATACAAATAAAATGTATATGCTTTTAGTGGAATTACAGGAATTTTATCATAAAAAATACTTTATAAGTGTTAATAAACTCACATACATAAAAATAAATTGTTGTATCTACATACCTAAGTTTAATCATATAGCAGTTTTCAATCAAAATGTTTCCAATTTGAATTCAGGGTACTTTGGTATTATCCGGGTGACCACGAATAATAGCCAAATATAACCCTATAATGTTTATATACAATATCCCTAGAGATAAACTTATATTTTGTGCAAAAATCTTAACTCATTTTTATTAAAAAATAATTATTATATTAATAAAATTTTAATCTACAATTTAAGAAAAAACCAGAATAATATACATTTACCCACCCATTAAGCTTTCTTGCTTCGAGTTTCCTTGGCGAACCAATTTTACTTGGCAATAGGGTCGATAGGATAATACATAAATACCAAACTCGCTAACTTCAGCCAAATGACAAGTAAAAATAGAATTAAACAATTCAATGCATTTTTATTTAATCGGTAGTTTAGCGGATCCACGACTTTCCATGACTTTTACTCATTTTACTTGAAAAATCAAGACTTTCCATGACAAAATTAATCCATTGTCTAAATCCATGATTTTCCATAACTTTACCTGACTTTCCAGGTGCGCGGAAACCATATATATATATATATATATATATATATATATATATATATATATATATATATATTCCCGCGTCCTTTTGCATTCCCCTTTTTAATCCCTAACTTAAATTGGTTGACCACTGGAGCTACGGGTTAAGCCCTCGAAGAAGAGGCCTGGTCAATTATAAACCTACATGACCCTAGCGGACCATTTAGGAAATTTCCAAATAAAAAGGAGATACACGCTAGCGGAGACAGATTTTTCTAGAGATATTTTCACACACATGTTGAGGTGTTACGTGTCTTGTACATAGAACTTCATGCTAGCCGACCCTTCAGTTTGTCACTACGATGAAGTGGGAACCCGTCCACCAACGTTATCTTATTAAAGGTCTTTAGCTAAAACGGTGTCATTTTTATGACCATGACTACAACCACCCATCGAGAAGTCAGTCTCATTGCATGTATATACATACATATATTATATATATATGTATATATATATATTATATATATATTATATATATATATATTTTATATAAATATTATATATATATATATATATTTTATATAAATATTATATATATATATATATATATATATATATATATATACATACATACATATATGTGGGAGATTTATTTTCACGGTGGAAAAGATGTACCAAAGCTTAACTAACACGAACTTATTTAATGAAACTATTTACAAATTATTTACAAATTATAGGGTGTCTAGGGAAAATTAAAATGAAACTGGACATCAGTGCTCGTCTAGAATGACATCAGCGCCCGTCTTGGCGATCAATCGGTCATCAAGAAGTGCCGTCTGCACTCGGTACCGTCCAACTCACGTCACACCTCCGTCAATGTCGGCGTTCCACTCGGGAGGGTTTTTGCCATACCGTAAAGTAGAACTTCGCTTGCTCGATGTGCGCATCGAACCTGGTGTTCGATGTTAGCCAGGCTGCCACATATATACATATATATATACATATATATAAACATATTTATATATATACATTTATATACATACATATATATACATATTTATATATATACATTTATATACATACATATATATACATACATATATATATACATATATATATATATACATATTTATATATATATACATATATATACATACATATATATATACATACATATATATATATATACATATATATATATATACATATATATATATATATATATATATATATATATATATATATATATATATATATATATATATATATATATATATATATATATATATATATATATATATATATATATATATATATACATATTTATATATATGTATATATATATATATATATATATATATATATATATATATATATATATACTTATATATACATATATATATATATATATTATATATATATATATATATATATATACTTATATATACATATATATATATATATATATATATATATATATATATATATATATATATATATATATATATATATATATATATATATATATATATATATATATATATGCAGTTGCAACGGACTTTGAAGACCGTAAAAGTATGTGTGAAGGGGACGTAATTGTTCATTCCTTTGGGGATAAAAAACCAAATGGAATAAAGTGCAGTAAAATGGAGCGCGACCGTGTCTGTTTCCCGTTGTGCACGTGACCGCGCCTGACCCCGTTCGTGTGGTTGTAGTAGAATTGGCAGGCAAAGTCCGTGGACCGCGACGCCCATTCAGTCTCCCGCCGTTCATCGAGAGGTGACCAAAATGTCTTTTGCAAATCCATCTACTACAGGGCGATGTGGCGCACACCAGGCTCTGATTATCGGACGGGAATGTGTCCTGGCCATGAAAATTTACTAATTGTACCAATTTACTAATGCACTAATTGGTATATACTGCTGCTTACTTGATGACTTTTTTTTTCTTATGCCAGCTGTATAATTACTACTGCTTTAGTTACTGTTTTTTTGTATGCATTGTAAAGTATTAACTTTTGAAATATGGATCAATGCTTATCAGCGTGTAGATCTCTTAAAGACGAAGAGATTGATACCATATTTGTTATAATTCATTTTGTTTATAAGAGCAGAATCAAAAATTTGTAATTTTACTTAATTTTAATTTTGCGATTTTTCGGTTTTTATCGGAAATATACCTAAAAAACTCCTCCGTTTTCTGATGAAACATGGATTAATGCATATCAGCGTGTAGGTGTCTTAAAGACGAAAATATTTATACCATATTTGTTATAATTCATTTTGTTTATAAGAGCAGAATTAAAAATTTGTAATTTTACTTAATTTTAATTTTGCGATTTTTCGGGTTTTTTCGG
>CM063497.1:4640201-4642701 GCA_032207245.1 Pardosa pseudoannulata
TGTTTTTGATTTGTTTATATATATATATATATTATATAATATATAATTATATGTATATGTATATTTATGTATGTATATGTACTATATATAATATAAATATTTATATATATATATATATATATATATATATAATTTGTATATTATATATTTGTTTATGTATTTGTATTTGTATATATTATATATGTGTATATATGTAAATATTGTATATATATATATATGTATATGTATTTGATATAATATATATATATATTTATATAGTGTATATGTATATATATATATATGTATATGTATATAAATTTTTGTATATATAATATATATAACTGTATATATTTGTATATTATATATATATATTTATATGTGTGTGTGTGTATATATATATATATATGATATGTGTATATATGTATATATATATATGTATATTATTGTTATATATAATATATATATATATTTATATATATTTTTTTATATATATATATATTATATGTATATATAAATATTATATATATGTATAGTATATAAATATATAAATATTATATATTGTGTGTATATATTATATTATATGTATATGTATATTTATATATATGTATATATATATGTATATTATAAATTGTATAATATATATGTATATGTATATATATTTGTATATGTATATATATATGTATATGTATATATATTTATGTATATATATATATATGTATATGTATATATGTAATATTATATATTATATATATATGTGTGTGTATATGTAGTATTGTATATATATGTGTATTGTGTTTATATGTATATATATTGTATATGTATTTGTATATATATAAGTATATATATATAAATATATAACAAATATATATATATATGTAATTAAAATTTATGTATGTATATATTTATATATATATATTATATATATATATATATATATATAATGTTTTTATATATGTTTATATGTAAATATGTATATGTGTATTTATGTATATATATGTATATGTAGATATATATATATATATATATAATATATATAATATATAATATATTATATATATATATGTATATTTATATATATATGTTTTGTATATTATGTATATATATATATGTATATATGTATATATATGTATATGTATGTATATATGTATATATATTTTATTTATATATTATTATATATATATAGATGTATTTGTATATATATATATATATATAAATGTATATATATATATTCATATATTATCTTATATATATATATATATTTATATATATAAATATATTTAAATGTATATAAATTATGTATGTGTGTATATATTGTATATATATATATGTATATGTATATCTATATGTATATTATATTTTTATATGTTTATATATATAAATTAATTTATTATGTTTTTATATATATATGTATATCATTATATATATAAAAGATAAAAAAAATATGTATATGATATATACATATTTTTTATATGTATATATTATATTTTATATGTATGTATATATATGTTTTTATGTATATTTATAATATGTACATTAAATATTTATGTATATATAATTTTATGTATATATATATATATAATTAATTAGTATAATATTTTATATATGTAAAATATATATTTTATGTATATATATGTATATAATTCATATATTATATGTATATATATGTATGTATATTTATATATGAAGAAAGATGTATATGTATATATATATATGTATATATATTTATATGATATTTTGTATTTAAAACAGATATTATAATGTATATATAATATATATAAAATGTATATGATATTTATGTATGTATATGTATATATTTTATATATATATTTAATATTTTTATGTATATATTTTGTATAATGTTATTATAAAATTTTTTTAAAAACATAAATTTTATAAATGTATATGTATAATATTTTTATTGTATATACATATGTATATGTATATATTTTTAAATATTTTATATATTATGTTTTTTTTATATATATGTATTTTTATATGTATATTTAACATTGAACTTCACACAGACAAAAAACACACAAAATATATTTATATTTATTGAGTATATTTTAAAAAGACGCTGATATTTTTGTTGTAAATCTTTTTTCTAATTAATTTCGTTTGCGGTAACAGATGTATCTCAGTGCATAAATATCTTGGATAACTTTCGTAAAAAAAAATATATAATAATTCTTTTAAAGATTTTTTTTATTTGTACTTTTAGAATCCATTATCTTTATGATCTTCGATGACGAGCTTGTGTGTAATTGAAAATTAAGAATTTATAATATATATTTATAAAAGTAAACAATAGTGGGTTTCCCTTATTTCATTCTGTCATGAAGTATAAAAAATCATAGTTTTGGCCATATACAATAAATTTAGCATATTTTTGAGACTTTTTTTAATGGTATGTGTGTTTTTGTGGGTTAAATTATATATATATAATAGTAAATATTTAATTTATATTGTAAAGTAAAAACATATATATATGTATTTATATTATATATATATTATATTATAT
>CM063497.1:4645201-4652701 GCA_032207245.1 Pardosa pseudoannulata
TATATATATGTATATATATATATATATGTATATATGTATACATATGTATAAATATGTATATAAATGTATACATACATATATATTTTATGTATATATATACATGTATTATACATATATATATATGTATATATATATGTATATATATATGTATATACATATATATGTATATATATACGTATGTATATATACATATATGTATATATGTATGTATATTTATTTATATATATGCGTGTGTGTGCGTGAACGCGTGTTATGTGCGAGAAGCTTACGTCATATACTCTCGACAGACGGTTTGATGGAATGAGCTAGTGTAATCGCGTGGGAGTGTAGATGTATGCTTGAGAGGGGGTTCCTTTGTGGACATTAAATATCTTTTCGAGAGGCAACCCCCTTTGTTTACATATGTAACTGCTGCAAATATGTACACAGTCTATTTTAGCACATTGATTAGAATATAGTTTAGTATTTATAGAAACTTGATAAATATGGGGCTTACTTATATGGTTACATAGTGTGTATTGTTTTATATATCCGCAAGCTGACGTCAAAGTAGTCACGACGAACGTTATGATTCGCAACCCAGATAAGAACGAATAAACAAATTAATAGGCTGGAATTTGCTTGTATAAAAAAAACTGTAATGTTGCGCTGGTTGTATCGTATTGTTTATTAAAATAATTAAATTTTATATATTTAAGCATATTATTTATGTATACAAAAATATACATATATTATATGCAGATATGTAATAACATATATATTTTTATATAATAAAATAATTTATAAAAATTATTAAGATAACGTTAGGATTACTTGTATATAGGACAAATATTAAATGAATTCTGTGTACGAGATCTTTAATGTAGACATCTGTATATATCTAAAAAATCTTATATGACATTTATTATATATAAATGATGTGTGTTCTTCAACGCTTTTTTGACCCTCAAATACTCTGGACAGTAGGTTATAAGGTAGAAGGAACTGTACCACTAACCATTGGTGAGGGTTAAATGTAATGGAGACGGGGATTCTTGTTTAAGTTTGAAAAATATTTTTCCAAACACACAACACAAAATATATATATATATATATATATATAAATATTTATTTTTTTTATAGTAATATAAATGACACTATTTATACATTTTACGTTTTTCAAATCTCTGAGAACTGATATCTTTATGGCGTCGATTTCAGCCTCTTTTACAAAAAGGTTATTCTCGGGAAATTTTGCGAGCTGATTACTGCGCGTGAGCAAGAAACCCCTGCTACTCTCAGTAAAGAATATTATTATCTAAAATTATAAACAATTTAAATTATCATATATATATAATTATATATATATATATGTGTGTTGTATTTGTGTTGTGTGTTTAGTAAAAAAACCGAATACATTTAACGTTAGCACAGTTATTATTATACCTTGTTGACAATGAGAATATGCACCTCGAAAAATTAATATCTTCTGTGTGAATTAAAAACCGAAGCCGGAGTGCGAAGAGGCTACTTGATTTCCCATATTTTCGAGTTGGAGCGAAAATAAATGGGTTGGAACATTTTAAGAGATATACATATTTCCGAGCCGCTAGGAATGCGAAATCTTTTTTTCTATTGCGCAAGTAGCGGCTCCCTGACGTCACAGCGCACTTTCCCCCTTCCCCCGGGGTTGAATGGGTACGCGGAAAATGCACGCTCCCGCTGAGACGGAGATTCGAATTCCGTCGTGCGCGACACCTCCGCACAACTTAGAGCGCTTACCGACACGACAACGTCTGTATCGGTCGGTAAATAATTTTTATATATATATATATATATATATATATAATATATATATATATATATATATATATATATATATATATTTATATATATATATATATATATATATATATATACATGTATATGTGTGCTTATATATATATCCTGATTTAAATCAGTTGACTTTTTTGAAAAAATCATTGATTTAAATCATTTTTATCATGTATATATATATATATATATATATATATATATATATATATATATATATAATATATATTTATTTATTATATGTTATATATATATATGTGTTTATGCATATTGTATATATATATATTATATATATAATACACACACATATATATATATACCTGTATATATATAAATTATATGTGTTATATATATAAATTATTATATATATAATAATATATATATATATATATATATATATATATATATATATTATATATATATATTTATATATATATATATATATATATATAATTTATATTATATATATATCTATATATATATATATATATATATATATATATATTTATATATGTAAGCATGTATATATGTATAGCATATATATTTATATATATATATATATATATATATATTTTATATAGCATATATATATATATATATACGTAATATATATATGTATATATATATATATATATATATATATTATATATATATTATATATATAAAATATATATATATATATATATTATCTCAACGACAAACGGTATAAACTGACCTTAAAATCAGGTTGATCAGCGGACCTAACCAATCATATTGTTTCGGTTTTAGAGATGTCTTAGTAACCCTTGAATGCATTACAGTTTGGCTTCATTTTTTTTATGTATTCGGAGATTCAAAACTTCTTAGAAACAACGTTATTATCGGACTAAAGTGAGCCTTTACAAAAGTAGCCCTTCCTTCTTTTTTTTTTTCTTTTTTTAGTTTATGAAATAGATTATAAAAGCACATTTGTTTTGATATTTATATTTTGACATATTTGACCTTTCATCAACATGTTTATTTGATAGACTAGTGTAAGGACTTTCAACTCCTCTTCTTAGCCCACTCTCCTGTTTCTAATCTTGGATCTTGTGGGTGCTTCAACCACATTTGGCGAAATTGGCGTGCTTTTGCAGCGTGGCGTTTGAAATGGTGAGGGGATCGTAACTCAACAAATTGATACATAAACAAAACAACATTTTGAGGAAAAATTTTACAAAAATTGAATATTTAAAATCTAATTGATTTAACAAAGAGAAAACACAAAGAAACACATAACATTCATACTAAATAGACTGAAACATTCACTTAATCGCAAAATTAAATAAACTGAGTGCGATTTTCATCACAAATTTGTGATTTAGTGTAAATTGTAAATTAATTTAATAAATGTACTATTATAACAAAAAAAATGTCAAAGAAACTGTATTTTGAGTGGAGGTTGAAGAATTGTAAATTATTTTTTTTCACTCTTATTTATTCTTTTTTTAGTTTATAAATAGATAAAACGTTTGTTTTGATATTTTTATTTTGACATATTTGACCTTTCATCAACGTGTTATTGATTGTGACTAGTGTAAAGGATTTTTTTTTATTGTAAATTGAGTATTACGACTTTTTCCTTCGTTGACTTTCATATTTTAAACTATTTAAATATCGTCTGATTTTTTCATACATTTTATAGTTAGATATGACGAGATTTTCTTTTATATTTGGCTTAATAATTGATAGGTACATACGTGACATTTTTTAAATTGAATATCCATTATTTTTGGTTGCAATGAACTTGCCATATTTCCTCCCCTATAAATAGCCTAAGTTATCTGTCCTCGAATTTATTAAGCGGTTGGACTGGAATGGATAGAGGCATCCATTCAAGGCGAATAAAGATTATCTTCTCTTAAACTATCGATCCGATTCTAAAATAAATTGGTATAAATATGCTTCATATCACAGCAAAAAATACTGTTGTCTTTAAAACGTTCGAAATCCAACCCTTCCTCCTTTTCGAGTTTAATGCCATTATTTCGAGCCCTATTTTCCCTGATTAAGAGCAGGCGATTAAATTTATCCATTTATCACTTAATAAATAGGTAAAAATAACAATTTTTTCTAGCATTGTGACGTCATTCCTTTAAACATCTCATTTAGTCATTTCTTATTTTAAACTATTTAAATATCGTCTACACTATTTTAATATCTTTTATCACTGAACTTAGATATTACGTAAATGATTTTCTTTTATATTTGGCTTAAATAATAGATTAGGTACATACGTGATCATTTTAAATTGAATCAGCGATTATTTTTTGTTGCAATGAAAATTTAACCACTGGTATTAACAATAAATTCTTTTCATATAAGTCTAGGAGTCTATTTCACGGACTCATAAATATCTAACTTTTAATTTATATATATTTGGAAATTAAGAAGTTTGTTCTTTTGTGTGTTTGTTAATTATACATAACCACACGGTTTGACTAAATGAATTCGACGTGATTCTAAACTGCATTACAGGATCGGGAGACTCTAGAGGAGTATGACGATAAATAAATTATTGAGAGTGAACCAGATAGTTAGGCCAAAAAACAAACCATTTTATTACCTGCCTCATTGGGTTTAATTCTGGAATATTAAAAATTTTACTAATCCCGTCAATGATTATATCAATCCCCTATATAATAACAGCCTAAGTTTATGTACGTCTGTCCTCGATTTTATGAAGCGGTTGGACCCGGAATGGATAGAGTAATCCATAATTAGCAAAATTCAAAGAGAGTAATGTTTATCTTCTCCTAAACTATATATCTGATTCTAAAATAAATTGGTATAAATATGCTTCATATCACAGAGAAAAATACTGCCTTCATTAAAACGTTCGAAATCCAAACCTTCCCCTCTTTTCGATCTTTTAAGGCCATTATTTTAACTCCTATTTTCCCCGGTTAACAACAGGCGATTAAATTTATCAATTTATCCGATAATAAATAGGTAAAAATAACATTTTTCTAGCATTATGACGTCATTCCTTTAGCCATCGTAATGATTCATTTCTTATTTTAAATTATTTAAATTATGCCTTATTTTCATACGTTTTATCATTGAACTTAGATATTACGTAAATAATTTTCTTTTATATTTATCTTAATTAATAGATTAGGTACATATGTGATAATTTTAAATTTAATCATCGATTATTTTCTGTTGCAAGATAATTCTTAGCCAAAAACCAAACCATTTTTTTTCCTGCCTCATAGTGCAATTTACAATTCTGGAAAATTAAAATTTTTACTGATCCCGTTATATGACGGGCTATATGATAGTTCTTTTAATAAAGTCTAAGAGTCATTTCACGGACTCTTAAATATCTAGCGTTTAGTAATATTATATTTGAAAATTAAGAAATTTGTTCGATGCTGTTTGTTTTTCATACATACTCACGGTTTACAATCTATTCCCTAATTTTGGAAATCCTTCATATATACGCGAAATAATCACTGTATTATTAATCTTATGTCCATCCTATAGTGAATATGACAAGATAAATTTAATTGGCGACTAACATGCTTAGTGAAGATAAACAAAATTATTGTGCGAGCATTACCATATATTTCACAAAAATAAGAGATTTAAAAAAAAATTTTAATTTTTTAATTTTCAACCTTAAAATACGTGTTCAAAAAATCGGCTTTTATTGAAATATTGAAATAAAAAATTTGTTGAGTTACGATTCCCTCGCCAGATTTCAAACGCCACGCTGCAAGCACGCCACGCACGCAAGCTGCAAGCACGCCAATTTCGCCAAATGTGGTTGAAGCACCAACAAGATCCATGATTAGAAACAGGAGAGTGGGCTATTAAGAGGAGTTGAATAAATAAATATAAATATAAATATAAATATATATTATATATATATTAATAAAGGAACATAATGCGGGAATAACAGTTTATTATACTCAACATTTATAATCATTAAGAAAATAGTTTACAAAATAAGAAAGGAAAAAAACTTTTATCTTATATAATATAAATTAGTAATAAATTAAAAATTTCAGCCATCTATAAAGAAATATGAGCACTTTTTATTATATTTCTGAAACTTAGAAAGAATTGTTACTTGCTTCAGAATTTTATTATTTTTTTCTCTTATTCATTTTGTCCTAAAATCTACGAATATCTATTATTTGTTAATCTTACCTATGCTATTTTGTTTTATTTTTTACATAAAAATTTGATTGAAAGCGTTAAAGTTTACATCCTCGAGGATAGACAGATATTTGGCATTCGATTGTACTACAAAGGTATGGAAACATAAAAAAATCAATATAAACTTTCCTCCAAAAATATTCGTTTGTTTCCTCTTTTATAAACTTTTTTTTTTTTTCTTTGAAAGGAGGGTAGGGGGTGCCCCGAAAGACTACCAGGCCATGGCCCCAACTTTGCTTTGATCGGGCCCTGGAAGTCAAGCTATTCTTTTTGCGATGTTTCGATTTGTATAGGTGTTAAGAAATTTAAACCTTCACTATATATATATATATATATATATATATATATATATATATGTTTATATATTATGTATATATATGTATATATATATATATGTATACATATATATACATATATGTATATATACATATATATATATATATGTATATATATATCATATATATTATATATATATAATATATATATATATAATTATATATATATATTATATATTTATATATATTTATATATATATATATAATATATATATATAATATATATATATATAATATATATATTTAAATATATATATATATATATATAAATTTATATATATAGTTTACTGATCCCGTTATATGACGGGCTATATGCTAGTTCTTTTAATAAAAGTCTAAGAGTCTATTTCACGGACTCTTAAATATCTCGCGTTTAAGTTATACATCTTTGAAAATTAAGAAATTTGTTCGTTTGCGTGTTTGTTTTTCATACATAACCACATATACAATCTATTCCCTAAATTTTGGATTCATATGTTCATTCATGATTCATTCATTCTTCATATATACCGCCGAATAATCACTGTCAATATTAAAACCTCTGCTGTCCATCCTATCACGTAATATACTAACATGCAGTCAGTAAAGATAAATAAATTATTGTGCATATGTACCAGATAATTCTAGCCAAATAAATAAGAGATTTGAAAAAAAAAATTTCAATTTCACAAATATCTTCAATACTCAAAATACGTGTTCTAAGATATTTACTTGAAAAATTGAAATAAAAAATATATCTAACGTGTTATGCATAAATATCGGTAATTATACTTAAAAATATAAAAAGAATTTACCAGTATCTAACGAGTTCTATTAAGATCGCTCTATTTACTTAGAAAATAAAGAAAAATTTATATAAAAATATACCATTCAAATTTAAAATGGTTAAACAGAAAACAGAAACTCAAAAGGCTGCTCGACTTCAAAAACGTCGTGAACAGTATAGAGCTAAACGAGAAAAAAAAATTTCTGAAGATAATTTATAATATTAATAATTATTATATAATATATAATATATATATTATGAAATATATAAATAAATTATATTAAAGATTATTAATTATTAAATATTATAATATTAATAAATATTATAAATTTTTTAATTATAATATCAATATTATTTAAATATTCAATTTTTGTAAAATTTTTCCTCAAAATGTTGTTTTTG
>CM063497.1:4667701-4670201 GCA_032207245.1 Pardosa pseudoannulata
ATATATATATATATATATATATATATATATACACAGACAAATTCTGAAAATTTCAACCAATAGTGACTTATCTGAAAAGTACTAAATGTACCGGCAAATTCAAAAAATGCTAGCAGTATTGACCTACATGAAAAATAATGCCTTTATTGACAAATTCTGAAAATGTTGGTGAATAAGGGCCTAACGGAAAAATACTGACTTTGCACACACATTCTGAAAATGCTAACCAGTAATGACTTATCTGTAAAATACTGACTGTACTGACGAATTCTGAAAATGCTGACAGTATTGACCTATGAAAAGTAATGCCTTTATTCGCAAATTCTGAAAATGCTGGTGAATGAGGATCTATCTGAAAAATACTGACTACACACCAATTCTGAAAATGCTAAACAGTAGTGACTTATCTGAAAAGTATTGAACGTACCGACGAATCCTGAAAATGCTGACAGTATTGACCTATATGAAAAATAACGTCTTTATTGACAAAATTTGAAAATACTGGTGAATAAAGACCTAACTGAAAAACACTGACTTTACACACAAATTCTGAAAATGCTAGCCAATAGTGACTTATATGAAAAGTACTGACTGTACCGACGAATTCTGAAAATGCTAACAGTATTGACCTATATGAAAAATAATGACTTTACACGATAAATTCTGAAAATGGCGATCAGTATAGACCTATCTGGAAAATACTGACTTTACAGACAATTTCTGAAAATGCTAACCAACAGTGACTTATCTGAAAAGTACTAACTGTACCGACGAAATCTAAAAATGCTGATAGTATTGACCTATATGAAAAATAATGTCTTTATTGGCAAATTCTGAAAATGTTGATCAATACTGACTTTGACTGACTTTACTGATCAGTTTTAATCTGTTATTGCTATTTCTTTTAAGTTTGATAAAAATGGAATTGGGTCATGATTATTTTACAATTCAATTTTTCATCGATCTCCCAAGAGTTTTTCACGTTTTAATTTTTATTATCCACGAACACAACGAAGTCTGTAGGTATCCCCTTGGAACGATGAGTGTAAATATTTCTTTATATAAGTTATAAAATCGCTTTTGTTTAACAGGAAAGACGATAAAAAAAAATGCATTGAAATGTAAAAATTTTGTTCGAGTTTTTAGTTCTGCTACTTGCCAATAGATGGCGATACGAGTTTAAAATCTCTACGATTGGGATTACAGTACACTGAACCGATGATTTTATTTCTTTCCTTCCAATTTTATTTACGATTATTTCAGATTTCAAAATTTAAACACACACAAAAGTGAAGTGAAAGCGTTTCATCCCCCTATATAATAATAGCCTAAGTTGTCTGTCTACCTGCCCGTCTGTCCGCGAATTTATGAAGCGGTCGTACCTGGAATGGATAGAGGCATCCATATTTTATTTTTGATGAGTTAAAAGATGGCAAAATTCAAAGCGAATTTGAAAACGTTCGAAATCTACCCTCCCCCCCCTTTTCGAGAGTTTAATGCCATTATTTCAAGCTCTGTTGATTAAGACCAGAATATTAAATTTATCAATTTATCACATAATAAATAGGTAAAAGTGAAATTTTTTCCTACCATTATGACGTCATTCCTTTAACCATCTCATTTCATCATTTCTTATTTTAAATTATTTAAATATCGTCTGCATTATTTTCATACGTTTTATCCCTGAACTTAGATAGGACGTCAATAATTTTCTTTTATATTTGGCTTAAATAATAGATTAGGTACATAGTGATAATTTTAAATTTATACATCGATAATGTTTTGTTGCAATGAAAATTTTATCGCCGGTATTGACTACTAATCTATATATATAAAAATGAACTTGTGTGTTTTCTGTCTGTTTATGTACTCTATAGACTCAAAAACCATGTATTCAATTCAAAATTTTAAATTATTGGTACATCTGGGAAGGTTTTTGTAAATTTTTAACGTTCGAAATCCATTCCTTCCCCTTTTTCGAGCATTTCTGTCATTTTCCAAGCATTATTTCCCGGTTAAACGCAAACGATTCATTTTTTAATTTATGATAACTAAGTGAAAGAAGCAATATTCGAGCAATGTGACGTCATCCCAGTTTGTTTTTAATGCCAGTTTTTCGTTAAAGCAGGAGATTAAAATGTTCAATTCATCACATAATAAATAGGCGAAAATGATATTTTTCTATCATTATGACGTCATTCTTAAATATCTCCTTTATTCATTTCTTGTTTTTAAATTATTTAAAACATCGTCTGCATTATTTTCATTGGTTTATCCTGAAATTAGATATAAAGTGATCTTTCTTTCTATTGACGCAATTAAACATTTTTAAATAGTAATAATTTAATTAATTCTTGGTTCATTTTTACGTTACATGAAATTTTATCAACAATATTTAAGAACAAAAGTACGAATTATTTCATGGGTAAATAAAAATTATCATTTTTTAGTTATCTTTAATTCATATGGTTGTCAATACAAATGTGTGTTTTGTTACATA
>CM063497.1:4685201-4687701 GCA_032207245.1 Pardosa pseudoannulata
TTTCGATACTTTAATCTCGCTATGTACATATTTCAAAACATCATTAATATATGCAGAAAATTGTGATTTATAAAATTAATGTATTGTATGTATTCAAATCTAATTTATAGATTTTGTTGAATAAAAAGCAATGTTGAGTTGTGTTAAACAAAATTTTTAGATGCTAAAATCATGTCTTGCATGAATCATTTGATTTAGAGTTAAAATAAATAGAAAAATCTTAATATAAGCATCTCTAATCAAGGGGAGAGAAAAAATCCCTTTTTTTTAATGTTTAGTCACTTTTTAGTCGCTTATCCTGTATTATTTGTCACTTTTCTCACCTTTTTTGAAAGTACCTCAACAGTTGCAAGCCTGTAAATGTCATCTTTCCTTAGGAGAAAATAATTAACAGGTGCGTGCTTTTGAAATTTTGCTGATGCCTATTAGATTTTCATTTCTGCTTTTAGATACTTTCACCGAGTATCAAATGTCATCCAACAGCCTAATAGCGATATTGTTTGGATATTATCAAGTTATGTGGCCCTTAAATTTTTACAGCTTATATATACACTGTCTATCAATAAGACTCCTGTGATAGAAATAAAAAAAAAACTAGCTTTATTCAAAATCAATAGTTGGTAGAGCCTCCACGTGAAGGAATTACAGCGTGAACTCTCCGGGCATACTTTCCACAAGTCTTTGTATTACAGCTAGTGGTATTGTCTTCCACTCGGCTTGGAGTAGAAATACAAGATCCTTCACCGATTTTGGACTGGTAGTGCACCTCTTAATTCGACGATTCAACTCGTCCCAGAGGTTCTCGATAGGGTTCAGTGCAGGCCAGTCCGTTCGTCCAATCAATGTGACAACTGGCATTGTCGTCTGAAAGTAACAGGGGTCCAACCCGTAAAACTGCCACAACGTAGGAAGCACATTGTCGTCCAAAATAGTGCAGTAGGCATCGGCGTTGAGCTTACCATGAATGGAGACCAAGAGTTCCAGTCTATGCAAGGAGAAACACCCCCTGACACTAATTCCACTTCCGCCGAACTTGACTGTTGGCACAATGCATTCTGGCAGGAGACGTTCTCCAGGCAGACGCCAGACCCTGCCATCCGAACGGTAAATTGTGAACCCTGATTCGTCGCTCCAAAGAACCCGTTTTCATTTGTACCTCAGCAGTTGCAAGCCTGCGGATGCAAAAATGGTATCGTCGCAAGATACTTGTAGTAGTGAGAAAGAAAAGAACAAATAGCCTCGTCATTTTCGCCAAAAAGGGTGATGTTGGCTGTTATAGGGGTGTCGGGAGCCAACCAATAAGAGGGTTAAGATTTATGACTCGTAAGAAGTTCAGGTAAGTTACGTAAAGGACGTATAAGAATAGTTATATATACGTAATATATACGTATAAGAATAGCTGAGCTAAGTAGAAATTTATTTTGGTGTAGGCGTAGTCTTCCGGGCTCGGTAAGGTTGACCCAATTTTTTTTATCTCTTCGGAGGGTAGACAAACTGAGGACCAATAATGCTTAGGAAATCAATTCTGAGGGTTTCGGGTAAGGTCGGCCACCTAACCGGAACATGGGCAGGGGCCTACCCAGATAGCAAATTTAATTTGCTACCTTTGTCGTGCATATTTGCCGAAAACTTGTAGGAAGTTCAATTTGACAAGTCTGCAAACTTGAAACAAGACTGCAACAAGCCTACGCAAACTTCGAAGTCACCATACCTCCAACTTGCAGCATACTTGTCATGCAATTTACAGTACACTTGTCGTGCAAGTTTGCCGCAAACTTGTCATATCAACCTTGCAGCAAGTTCAAGATGACGAGTCTGCAAGTTTGAAACAAGACTGCAGCAAGTCTACGCAAACTTCGAAGTCACCGTACCTGCAACTTGCAGCGATCTTGTCATGCAAGTTACAGTACACTTGTCGTGCAAGTTTGCCGCAAACTTGTTATATCAACCTTGTAGCAAGTTCAAGATGACGAGTCTGCAAGTTTGAAACAAGACTGCAGCAAGTCTACGCAAACTTCGAAGTCACCGTACCTGCAACTTGCAGCGATCTTGTCATGCAAGTTACAGTACACTTGTAGTGCTAGTTTGCCGCAAACTTGTCATATCAAACATGCATCAAGTTCATTGCAAACCACGGTTGGAAAAAACCCCGCTGTGTTTGAAAAAAAAAACCCCTTTTTGTTTGGTTTAAATAGCATGCGTAAAGGGAATTTTCTTTTACTTTTATAAAGACTAAGATTTTAGATAATTTTGAATAAATATTAAAAATTTATTAGTAATTAATTTCTTACTAATTAACCCTTTTCACTCGAGGGCTCCGCTACGGAAACAATGCAGAATAATTAGTTTTTACGATTTGTTTTTGTTCTTAAGTTAAAAACGGAAAACCTTTTTGCTTAATTTATTTAAACCGAAAAAAAAGTTGTTGTTTTTTCAAAAACAGCGGGGTTTTTTCCAACCCTGGTTTACAATGAACTTGCTGCATGCTTGATATGACAAG
>CM063497.1:4702701-4705201 GCA_032207245.1 Pardosa pseudoannulata
TATATATATATATATATATTGACAAAAATTAAGTCGTTTTAAGGGCCTTAAAAATGAAAGCTAAATATATATATATGTTTTTAAGGAGGTGGGGAACCCTGATTAAAATGATAATTGTGTTTCAATAAACCCAATAAGGGTATGGACAGTATAATTTTCGCAGCGTCTGATATCTTTCCAATGTTCCTAAAATTCCGGGTTTATTCCCCAAAATTCTCAGGTTTATTCCCACCTCTTCAAAATTCCGGGTTTTTTACATGTCTAGTTACAATTATACGACCTTCATTCAATTTTACGTCTCTCTCACTTTTGCGATCCTTTTTAAGGTTGAGAATCGATCGGTTCCCGTCAGAAGAAAATTCGGAGGACGTTCGATCCCGCTTCTGTGTTGTTAGGGGGAATCCCACCGGAAGGGCTTCCCCCGAACGGCTCTCTCCTTGGCAGGGGTTGGCGACGCTTCGGCAACCCTGGCGCGGGCAGGTGGGGGAATGCGCGCAAGAAAGAAACAAAATGACACGCGAGGAAAGGCTTGGGGCATGCAGCCAGGACGGCGCCCCGAAAAAGAAGCTCTGCCAGTTTGCGTTGCCAGACGGACGCCGATTAGCGCATTTTGTCGCCGTCGTCATGTAAACGGTGTGCGTTAACATTAAGTTGATACAATTATACCATCCTTATAGAAGCTCATGTAATTATATAATCCTGTACTATCCAGCTTATGCATACTTACATTGTCGTCTCCTTTCTTTTTTTATTAAGAGGCAAATTCTTTTTACTGCTTCTTTTACTTCCCTTTAATGATTCTCCGTAATTTGATTTCATGGTAGAATAGAAGACAATCATGATAATAGCCATTTATTAACAGTATTTTGGCCTTACAATGAATTTTTTAAATTTCAATTTGGAGTTCCAAACAGGATTGAAATCGGTTGCGTTCCTGTGCATATGATGCCATACATTAAATTCTCAAAATCAAAATATGGAATCTTCAAAATTGGCACATAGGCAGTTCTCCCGTCCGTTGTGACGTCAGCTTCATCGTTTCCTCGACATTAAAAAACAAAACGAAACAGATTGATTCTTATCTTAAACTAGAACAATTTTTAAAGAGTTTTTCACAAAACGGTCAATATTTTCCAGACTGATCTAGAAATGATATGACGTCATTTACTCCGAAAGTATTTTCTTAACGATTAGATGGAAGTAATTAAAGTCCGGATTTTTTTTCTTGCATATAAAACCTCATATAAAAATTGTAACATAAATAGCTTTCCAAGTTTTTGAAGGAAATTATTCTTCTATTTATGTTATGTATTTTATGTATTTGTTGAGGTAAATGTCCCCCTGTTGGCAGTGAAACAAAATCGCTATCGATAAAGAATGGAAAGGTTTCAACGCGTTTAACTTGGCAATGAATTTGTATCTTCAACTATCAAGGTTTGTCAAATCTTTATCATTTGTTTTATTTGTTTACAATCACTTAGAACTTGATATTCTAGTCTTGTAAGTGTCAAATTATGAAAATTGTCATCAATTTGTGGACTTTTACTGTGATATTTTTCTAGCAAAAATTTAATAATATTGTTTCTTCGGTATTTTAAAATTCTATGCTTGCACTTCATCTAATGTTTACAGTAGAATTCATTATATGTGGCAGGAAATTTATGCCAGAGAGGCTTTTTTTTGTGTGCAAATACTTAAACTAAGTTTATTTATGCTGTGTCATATCAGAGAATTACTTTTCCGTAAAGAACATATTTGAGAATAAATTCTATATTATTATATATTTTACATTGTTGAACGTTTATGCTTATTTTAGACCTACTTTTTTTTTCATAGACAGTTTCTTGTTACGATCCTGAAGTAACTCGAATTTGTTGGAATGTTTTTCAACATTACTTTTGTTACACTGTACTTGCTTGAGTGCTTACGATTTCACGACCAGTTTCCTCAGAATTTAATCATAATATCATGTTACAAGTGAAGTGTTTTGCGCTATCTTCCATTATTTTAATAAATGCACGATTTGCTGCCAGAATGTTATGATCCTGTTATTTAAAAGCCTTTTAATTACACTGTCAAAATTCATGCTGTATAGGTTATCATTTTTAAATGGCAAATACACTGAATCATGATTTCAGATGCAGTGCTAAAATATTCTTTGTTTTTTTTTTATCTCATTTTATATTATGCATTCTAATGCTTGCAACATTTAATCAAAATTATGGAAATGCATTGACAAGAGTTTAAGAATTACTTAATATTTAAACAGAAGTAAATCATGAAGCAATTTAAAAGAAAATGTATTTAATTGCACAACTTATAGAAAGATTAATATTGTATTCATTCCATTTATTTGGTTGTATTTTAATTTCAAATAACTTTTATTTTAGCAGGCATATTTTAAGGTTTGTAAAAAGTGTTTCTTCTCAAATTATTTTAAAATCTACGGTCTACTTTTTGCAACACGAGGGCTAATGAGACCAGGACCTACATTTTCATG
>CM063497.1:4707701-4735201 GCA_032207245.1 Pardosa pseudoannulata
AAAGCTTCCCTTGCATCAATATTTGGACCAAATTATCAGTCCCATTTTTATCATCGTAGTGATGTCTCAAAATATCTTACATCAAACGTAATTGAAAGGAGAGTAAATTCTGTGTTAATGCTTTGGTTTTAATACAAGTATTTTTTCTAAATTCCAGGTAGCACTGTTTAATTAAATATTTTTATTTACACATATTGGTAACGATGAAAATGTACCACAATAGGAATAATATTGTGGGACAGTAAATATAGGATAAAATAAATATATCTCCTGCAGAACATTTTAATAAGTAAGACGGGTAATAAGCAATCAGGGTTCCCACGGTCCTTAAAAGTCCTTAAGAAATCCTTAATTTTAGCTTTCATTTTTAAGGGCCTTTAAAACTACTTAATTTTTGTCAAAGGTCCTTGAAATCTCCTTAATTTTTAAATTGGAATGCCATCAATTTCTTCAATGGAAAGCTATAAACCGAAAAAGTAGCTGAGTTACAGAACTTGGGTGAAACAATTTCTGAAACAAGAAATCTGTTGAACTTTCAAAATGAAATTATGTATGTGAACTTGCACTACTGGAAATTTCATTGTAAATAGTAAATAAATATTTGTTAATATTCCTAACATTCTTATATATTTTCTAGCCAGTACAGTATTAATAATAAAGAAATCCTTAAATACATATATGTTGTCAGTATATTACTGTAGTATTTCAAAATTCCTTTCTTTGCAGGGTTCCTTAAAAGTCCTTAAGAACTCCTTAATTTTAGCTTTCAACTTTAAGTGCCCTTAAAACTACTGAATTTTCATCAAATGTCCTTAAAAATTCCTCAATTTTTAAATTGGAACACAACCAATTTCTCCATCGACAAGATTTGCAATCGTCATGTGATTTCTTATTAGTTTTCTTATTTGACAGTTTTTTTTCTTAGTTACTTATTTGACAAATAAATAATCTTTCGTATACTTAAAAGGTTTAAAGTATAAAGCCAGCTGCCCTTTCCTAATAGCTAACAGTCATGCAGATTTTAATGAAACAAAGTTTGTAGATATTTCAGTTACTTGTGGAAGTTTAATTTTCCTTGCATTCAATGTAATAGAAAAGTCTAAAACTATCTTCTTTCCTAGGCAATATCGGGTATAATCAGAGAGTATATACATATATATATATATAAATAACTCTGATATATATATATATATATATATATATATAATTTTTAAACCCTCAGAAAGTACTGTTTATAATATCATTTTTATTCACAATGTATTTTTAGTTTGATCACTCAAACTTTAGATGTACATTTTTCAAAATTAGTTTTTGTTAAATAGATTTATCTTATATTAATATTTAGGCATTTTTAAAAACTTAATTCTCAAATATTGTAGGGTATTTATGGAACTTGCCTTTTCTTGTTCATAATCATTAAAATATGTTCCTAAGGAAATGTTATGCTGTGTGTTTCAAGTAGGTCCTTATAAAAAGTTACTTTGGTCCTTAGAAAGTTCTTAAAAAGTCCTTAATTTTTGTTCTGGAAAAAGAGTGGGAACTCTGCCTTGATATCCTTAAAATATTAAGAAAATACTTTCAGTTTATTACTACTTTTTATGGTCATAAATTAATAATCTTCTGCATACTGAAAACATTTAAAGCATAAAGTCAGCTGCTCTCTCCTAATAGCTAACAATCATGCAGATTTTAATTAAACAAAGGTTTGGGGGGGTTGTAGATATTTCAGTTACTTACGGGAGTTTAATTTTCCTTGCATTGATTATAATAGAAAAGTCTAAAACTTTCTTCTTTCCCAGGTAATGTCTGGTGTAATCAGCTAGTATATACATACATACATACATATATATCTGTCAAACCCTCAGAAAGTACTGTTTATAATATTGTATTTTATTCACATTTTATTTTTAGTTTGATCACTCAAAAAGCTTTAGATGTACATTTTTCTAATTTAGTTTTTGTCAAATGGATTTATCTTATATTGGTTTTTAGGCATTTTTAAAAACTTAATTGTGAAATATTTTAGGGCATTTATATTGAACATATGTGGTTCAAAATCAAATATGTTCCTTAAATGGGTTTATGTTCTGCCTTGCATTTCAAGTAGGTCCTTATAAAAAGTTACTTTGGTCCTTAGAGAGTCCTTAATTTTCTTCTGGAAAAAGAGTGGGAATCCTGGCAACAATAAATATTAGCCTCTCCTCATTAGTGATAATCTGTCATTTGAAATGCCATATCATGCCACTTATAATAAAAAGAATATAGGAAATTTAATTGGTATCACATGTACATGCAATACTGTAGGGTTTTGTGTGTTGGACTTTCTATAAAATTTCAGACTTTTCAGGTATGCTAATTTAATGTCTCTTTGTAAAAATGATTGTATTTCATGAAATTTGTTTTTGCGAGTAGGTTCATTTATTTGCATTATGATTTTATAATCCATGTATATTGCTGATTTAAAATTAGTTGATTTTTTTTAAAAAAAATCATTGATTTAAATCATTTTTTTTCAAACCTAATTCCAAAGATAGGAGAATGATTGAAACAGTCATAAATAGTAAAAAATGTCAATAGATAATGCTTAAGAATGGTTGTTATCAGAAAGTATGTAGTAAGGGTAGTACAATGATTATGACTAGTGGAATTCATTATATGTAATGGGAGGTAAAGAGAGTATTACCGAATTTGAAATCCAGTTTGTCTACCCAATAAAAACAGCTATTGTTATATAGGTTTTAAAAGAAGTGAAAAAAATGATTTAAATCAATGATTTTTTTTTTCAACCGATTTAAATCATGCCAACCCTGGAGTAGACCTCAAGACAAAATTCAATTATTGGTGCAGCAATACTTCATAGGTATTGTTGTGCCTTAGCTTGGTCAGACGGCCTTCGCTGGTAGATAGGCTGTGGTGCTGGTGAAGAAGATATATATATATATATATATATATATACTTTGAGACTAACTTATTTTGATGCTTGTTCAAGTATTTAAATCATATGTTCCAATCATGTAGTGTCTTTGTATAAATTGTTTATTATTTGACTGTAAAGTACAGTTGAACCTCGAAAATCTGAACCTCCAAAATCTGGAAATTTTCCAGATTTCAGCTTTAATTTTTAATAAAACCTTAATTGCGCACAATTTTCATATTTCTCATGGAAAGTAGTGAAATTCTTCTGCATGAATACACATTTTTGGCTTGAAAATATTGCTATGTGACATTACAGCTAAATAAATATTCCCTCCCCACCCTGTAGTGCGCAGCAATTTTCACTTTATAGTTTCAAGAAAACAAAGTGTAATCTTTTCAAAAATCCAGGGAACTTAAGTTTTATATATATATATATTTTTATATTTATATTATAACTTTATTTTTATATATATAAATATAAATAATATTTATATTTTTATAAAAAATATATAGTTATATATATTAAATATATTTTATATAATATATATAATATATATTTATATAATTATATATATATATATATAAATATATATATATATATATTTATAATATATTTATATATAATATATATTAAATATATAAATATAAATAAATTAAAATTTTAAAAAAATGTCTATTGATGATATAGTTTGAAACCTCAGTAATGATATTATAGGCCTGGAGCAGAGATTATGTGTGTATATAAAATAAGAGAATTTAATCTGCCATAAACAAAAATCGATAAAACAATTATCTATTACTGAAATGTTAAAAAAAAAATGCAGTATGTCATTTTTTGTAACTATGGATATTTTGAAATTATTAATTAATATATGGTAATATGTAATGTGAATTATATTTGTATAGTTTTTAAATGTATAACTGATATCTGCGCAATTGTTTTAGTGTATTTTTTAATAGTCTAATTCGATCATCATTTATGGTCATGGAAACAAAAATACAGTTTTGTCTGTTGTTATATTACCAATAAAGGTCTGTTTTTAACAGACCTCCAAAATCCGGAAGCGCCACAGTTCTGACTGTTCCGGATTTTCGAGGTTAAACTGTAACATAATTATTCATTAAGTTTATAATTCCTTTGACTCTTATTGAATTTCTTTTCAACATTTCAGGTACTCTAATCATTTTTCCTGATGGGATAAAATTTCGTGCATTATTTTGGAATGCATAAGTGACTCTGTTGCTGAAAGTAGGGAAAGCAAGCCTTTTCCTGTAAGTTTGATTTAAAAGATTTTTTTTTCTTTATTTCATAGAGTAGTTGAAGCATTAAATTGTAAAAATTTAGATTGAAGTTATTGTTAAAATTGTTTGCTAGTGCTTTAATTTTAATTTTTAATTAAGTGAAGCTAAATTTATGCATTTGACTCAATAAACTAAATAGAGGAATTATCAGATTCATGAAAATATCATCTTTTAAAATTTACAAAAAATCAAGAAATTTTCAAAATTTCATATTTGAAAATTTATTTTGATTAAAAGAATGATCCCAGTAATAATTTTCAGAATTTAAACTAAAAAAAGGTAGTATTATATTTTATTTAAGTTTAAAAATTTTCTGTCTAAAGTCATGGAAAATCTTTTAGACATGGATTAAATTTTTAAAATCTTGATTTTTCAAGTAATAAAGTAGTCATGTATAACTCGATATAAAGAATGTTAATTATTTTCACGTCATTTGGCTGAGTTACATTTGATATATGTAACCTATTGACAGGGTTGGCTTAATTTGCCCAACCCGAAAAAACCCGGGTGGGTTTTTTCAAAAAAAACCCACTTGAAAAAACCCAAGTGGGTTTTTTCAAAATTGGGTTTTTTCAAAATCATTATTTAAAATTCCACATATTTAACTAATAGTAGAAATATTGAGTTAAATCTATAATATATATTACATATTTCATCTTTGACAATGAGAGTAGAATTTTTTTTTTTTTAATTTGAGGAGGTCTAAACTGCTAGAAAAAAAAACAAAAACTTAAAAAAAATTTCAGAGAAAAATAGTTATTTGTATAACAAATACAATGAAAAGATTATAGAAACAATTAAAAATCAAAACAACCAGTATTTCTGCCAAGATGATGAAAACTGACGTCTTTCAGCCAATATTAAAAAGAAATAATATGGCTAAAAAACAATTACCCAGAGGGCTTGAGTATATTTACAAGAACATAAACAAATTAGAACTTTCTATATTGTATACAACTTATTCTAAATGTTATCCAGTCAGTGATATAAGTTTCTTTATCAGCTGTTATGATATAAGGGAAAAACTTGTTTATACAAACAATTGACCAATTAACTGTTATCTTGAAACAAGGGTATTTTAATACGATTTAGTGATATAAAATTAAATTAGTATGTAAAATTCTAAATAAAAACATTAAACTTTTATGAAATTGTTTTTAAGTTTTCCCTCTTATATAGATACAAGTGTAATAAATGTGATTATTAAATAAATACTGATCTATGACAAATTAATTTATGCATAGGAATATCCCATGCTTAGGGGTAAAATGACAAGATATTCTTTATTGATTGTTGATAAAAGATTGACTATCCATTATATATATGTTTCTTTACTCACATTTAAAAATCAAGATGTAAAAAACATAATAGTAACTGAAAATCTCATTTAAATTTTAAGATATTTTATTTGTTAGAAAAATTTTAGAATATGTAAAAAATAATTTATTTTAAAATTTCAAAATTTCTTTTAATTAAAGCAAAAATTTCTTCTGCATAACTTAAAATTGATTTTTTAAATTTTAACTTTAAAAAGTGACTAACATTTTAAATTTATTTTGATCAAGCAATTATATATCCTGTCCTCTTACATATAAATTATAGAGACAAAACCCTGATAAAACCCGAAAAAAACCCTGAAAAAACCAAAAAACCCGAAAAAACCTCAAAAACCCAAAAAACCCACTGGGTTGGGTTTTTTCTGAAAAAACCCGGGTTTTTGCCAACCCTGCATATAAGAAATTTATTCAGAATAAAAATTTTTTATTTTTATTCTTGTTCTCAAATTTGTATAAAAATTTTATTAATATTAATTATTTTTTAATAAAAATTAGTTCTAGTTTTTTCCAAATTATATGTTTATATCTGGATATTCATACATTTATGGGTTATCATTGTTTTTATTCATGTTTTGTAATAAAAGTAAAATTATTTTAATTAAAATATGAAAAATCATGGATCTCTAGATTATAAAATTTTGAATTGTTAATTCTAATTTTTACTTCTCATTTGCGAAAGTTACTGAGTTTGGTATTTATATATTATCCTATTGACCTATTACAAGTAAAAATTTTTTCACCAAGGAAACTCAAAGCAAGAAAGCTTAATGTGGGTATAATGTATATTATTCTGGTTTTTTTCTTAAATTGTAGATTAAAATTTTATTAATATAATAATAATATTTTTTTAATAAAAATTAAGATTTTTGCCCAAAATATAAGTTTATCTCTAGGGATTGTATATAAACATTATAGGGTTATATTTGGCTATTATTCATGGTCACCTGGATAATACCAAAGTACCCTGAATTCAAATTGGAAACATTTTGTTTGAAAAATTGCTATATGATTAAACTTAGGTATGTAGATACAACAATTTATTTTTATGTGAGTTTATTAACACTTATAAAGTAAGTTTATAGTTTTTTTATGATAAAATTCCTGTAATTTCTCTAAAAGCATATATTTTATTTGTATGTACGTCAGAAGTTTTATTCATATATACTTTAACGAAAGCTTTTTAAAGTCATGAAAATGATCTGCTAAATCAGGGAAAGTCATGAAAAGTCATGGATTTGAGAAATTTTATTTTGGCAGATACCCTGTCGGTTCATAACTAAAATCAAGAATTTATTCTTAGTCTTATTTCTTAGCCTTATAAAAATATCTATAAACCTTTTTTTTGTTCTGAAAAAATAACCTGTTTAAATATTTCATTAAATGAAAATATAAATTTTCATTAAGTTTATTTTTAACAAAATATTATATATTTTAAATCATATATGTATAGCTTAATAAATCATTTATTAAAAGTTTATCTTTTTTTTTTATTCAGAAAATAGGTTTTATTTTTTCTTTATTGAATATTTAATCATAGAAAGACTGTATTGATATAAATTGTTTTTTTGATCTGTATTATGTGTCTTAAATTTTTCTGTTTATAGTCATAAATATTAAAATTTAATGTTTGAATGTAGTTTTTTTTGTGACAATTTTTTTAGTGATAATTAAAAAAAAGTATTTTATTGTTTATTGTAAAACATTTCATATTTTAAATGTACTTATTTGATTTTTTTTATAATTTGTAATGAATGGTTTCCGCACTGGAAAGTCATGAAAATCATGGATTTAGACAATGGATTAATTTTGTCATGGAAAGTCTGATTTTTCAAGTAAAATGAGTAAAAGTCATGGAAGTCATGGATCCGCTAAACTACAATTAAAAAAATGCATTGAATGGTTTAATTCTATTTCACTTGTCATTTGCTGAAGTTACTGAGTTTGGTATTTATGTATTATCTTATTGACCCTATTGCCAAGTAAAATTGGTTCACCAAGGAAACTCAAAGCAAGAAAGCTGAATGGGTGGGTAAATGTTTATTATTCTGGGTTTTTCCTAAATTGTAGATTAAAATTTTTCTAATATAATAATAATTATTTTTTAATAAAAATTAGTTAAGATTTTTGCACAAAATATAAGTTTATCTCGAGGGATATATTTGGCTATTATTCATGGTCACCTGATTAATACCAAAGTACCCTGAATTCAAATTGGAAACATTTTGATTGAAAAATTACTATACGATTAAACTTAGGTATGTAGAAACAATTTATTTTTATGTATGTGAGTTTATTAAAACTTATAAAGTAAGTTTATAGTTTTTTATGATAAAATTCCTGTCATTTCTCTAAAAGCATATATTTTATTTGTATGTACGTCAGAAGTTTTATTCATATATACTTTAACGAAAGCTTTTTAAAGTCATGGAAAATGATCTGCTAAATCAGGGAAAGTCATGAAAAGTCATGGATTTGAAACATTTTATTTTGGCAGATACCCTGTATATGTAATATTCTATACTTTTATTTGTATATTTCTGCTTAAAAGGTTCTTGTGTTAAGTATTAAGATTTTCATTACATTTATTATTTTAAGTACTTAGATATGAGGAATTGACATGGTTTCTCTGTTTTATGCATATTTTTTAGATGTTTTGTATGTGTGCATCTGTGTGTAACAGTAAGTATTGAGTCTTATTTATAAATTAGATTAGTAAATTCAGTTTATAATCTGTTTTCATCTGCTAATTGTACATTCATCATAAAGTCACAAATTATATGCCCTTAATTTCGCACGCATAGTCTGCATCATTGTATAGTCTGCGGGCGTGATTTTTTATTAAAAAAATTTCATAAATCATCAGACACTTCACACTATTATATAATCCACGGACTATACGAGCAAAAATATTTATTTTAGTGTGACAATATTAAATCATTTTAAGAATAAAAACCTAAGTTCAGTAGAGTTCCGAAAAGTCTGGATTAGACACAATTAATTTCACCTTTAAAATATGAAATAATTTCTTCTGCCTCTGACGCGAATTGAATCGTCTTCTAATGCAGGCCATTGTATTTTTCCACATCGATTGGAGCACTTTCTTCTCATTTTCAGGGATGTTGCGGCTGCGCCAATTTTCGATATCTGTGCCCAGCTGCTCCAAAATTGGTATTTTAACAAAAATTACGCAGAGACTGCGCCATTTTACTAAAATAATTTATAAGTCAGGTAATATTGGAATGCATGTCTCGTGACCATCCTGGATAACCTATTCATAGAAGAACATTAGGTGGTAGAAGTCTTATTTATCACCTTCTTGGTAAAAGTGATACTGCAGTAAACTATCTCAAAAAAACTTTTGCTTGAACATGTAGAAAAAAATTAGTTTATACTTAAGGTCCTTTTGCAAGCCTTATAAAGAAAAAATATATAAAAAGTATAGAGAAAGAATAAAAGAACTAAAACAACAAAAAGAAAAGGGGCTGTAAAAAGAATCTGTATAAAAAAAATGCACGTAATTGTAGCCTAAAAGCAAATGCTTAAAAATATTAACCCAATAGATAATCCAAAAAGTATTAAAAGTATTCCTTAGCAAGCAATAAATTTTTATTATTGTAATTTTAACTATCTCCCCTTTTTCACTATACAATACATATTACATGTACCAAGCCAACAAACCATATCAACAATTATTAAATATTTGGCTGCTCCAAATGCTACCAAACAATCATTCTAAATTACTAGGTAGACTCCTCAAAAACTACGGTTTATCCTTTAAATCGTTAGTTTAACTGCTACAAAAAAATATAACCTGCTCCAAATCAACATTTTGGCTGCTACAAAAATGCGTTCACCTGCTACAAATTTTGAGTTTTGCTGCTCCGAAAATTGCTCCAAAACGCTTGAAAGAGCGCAATATCCCTGCATTTTTAATGTTTCCTTTTGCTTGCGTCAATTTCTTACTGCCTACTCGTCGACCTTCTGAATTACTTTCAGCTTGAAATTAGCAATAAAACTGTGACGATGTTTTAAAGACATAATGGAGCTGTAAATACTCCAGGACACAATTTAAGATTGCGCTACTTGCTACTACTGATTCGTTCTTCTTTATAGGTTTTTTCATGATTTATTACCAATACAATATGTTTTCTTGGCATCTCGTGAGTCGTGCTTTTGTTTGATCATAGGCTATTTGCCGATGTGCTTTTTTACACCATCCGATTTTGATGATTAGAGCAATAAACAACCAGCAGATAGTCTGTGGATAAAGAAATTTGCTTTTTAAACACAGATAGTCTGCAGACTATACATACAAAATTACAGTATTTTGATTTCTATGAATGTATATTTATGAATATTGAAATGAATGTTTTGTCGATGAATTAGTTTTGAGATTTCTAATTATTCCAGATAAATTACTGCCTCTGCCTACAATGGATGACCAGTGCTTCTTCAGCCGTTGTCCCAGTCAAGAAAAGTTAAATTTTTTTACTTGTAATCAGACTCATAACAACCTAGATTCTGCATTAAATGAACTAGGCATGCTCAGTACAATCACTAGTAGCCGGTTAGAGTACCTCAAAGAACAGCAACTGGACTATTTAAAAGAGAGAATGAGGAAAAAATGTCCTAGTAATCCACTTACGACCTCGCCTCTCTGCGTGGTGCATATGAATTCAGACTTTGTGACTCAGTTTTCCTTAACAAAGAATTCCCCGTCAGTCACAGATTGTAAATTATCAGAAGAGTCGCTGAAAACAAACATAAGGTATAAAGGACAGTGTCAAATTAAAAGGAAATTTTTTGCCCCTTATAATGTGAATTGGCGAGCTCGTCGTAAAAAATTAGAGAAATACCGTTTGTGCAAAGATGTGGAGCACGAAGAGGATGGAGGTATTCCAGCCCTGGTTCCGCGTCAAGACAGTGGTAACAAGTCCAACCCCAGTAGTCCTGTAAAAAGCCAAAATTCTGTGACATCTGTAGGATGCTCAATTTTCCGCTCACGTTCCTTAGATGATTTGGAAATAAGCAAGTTGAATAATTTGAATGAAGACCAGTGTGACCTAGCAAGTCATGGTGAAATAGATACAGTTTCTCAACGCATTAGTAAACTTCACGTCAGTTGAATTTTCATTTTGGTGTAGCAAATATAAATATCCTTCAGGAGAACTGCATAATTTTCTGTTTAGTAGTCACTGCTGGAAAAATTTTTATCTTTTCTATTGTTTACAGGGATTTCAGCTGTAATTTTTCTTTGTTTTGGTTTCTGTTCCCATTCAACTAAAAAAAAAGAAAAGAAAAATAAATCATCAGTTTTGGTCATCAGTTCAGTTTGGGTTTTTCATTCCACCAAAAATAAAAGTTTTTGGTTCAGTTACGAATAAATAATTTTGTGTATTTGTACTAAAAATGTAATTCTGTCATACACAAAAAATGTAATGCTATGAAAATTGAGGAAGTTTTATTCATTTTTTAATTGCTATATTCATGGTTTCCACGCACCTGGAAAGTCAGGGAAAGTCATGGAAAATCATGGATTTAGACAATGGATTAATTTTGTCATGGAAAGTCTGGATTTTTCAAGTAAAATGAATAAAAGTCATGGATCCGCTAACTACCGATTAAAAAAAAGGCATTGAATTGTTTAATTATATTTTTACTTGTCATTTGGCTGAAGTTACCGAGTTTGGTATTTATGTATTGACCATATTACCAAGTAAAATTGGTTCGCCGAGGAAACTCAAAGCAAGAAAGCTTAATGGGTGGGTAAATATATATGATTCTGGTTTTTTCTTAAATTGTAGATTAAAATGTTATTAATATAATAATAATTATTTTTTAATAAAAATTATTAAGATTTTTGCACAAAATATAAGTTTATCTCTAGGGATATTGTATATAAACGTTATAGGGTTATATTTGGCTATTATTCGTGGTCACCTAGATAATACCAAAGTACCCTGAATTGAAATTGGAAACATTTTGATTGAAAAATGGCTATAGGATTAAACTTAGGTATGTAGATACAACAATTTATTTTTATGTATGCGAGTTTATTAACACTTATAAAGTAAGTTTATAATTTTTTTATGATAAAATTCCTGTAATTTCTCTAAAAGCATATATTTTATTTGTATGTACATCAGAAGTTTTATTCATATATACTTTTAACGAAAGCTTTTTAAAGTCATGGAAAATGATCCGCTAAATCAGGGAAAGTCATGAAAAGTCATGGATTTGAAAAATTTTATTTTGGCAGATACCCTGTATATTATGTGAATTAATATAATTAGCCAGCATGTACAACACGAGCTGTGAGCAGAGAACGGCAAGTATTGGCATGGTTATCCACTATCAAAATCATATTTGACAACTGAAATTTTAACTGAAATAAATCTGTATTCTAGAAATAGTTTCATGTGAAACTGAAACAGAAAAGTGCTAGTGAACATCAGAAAAGGAAATCAAGAAGCAATTTACATGTAATGACAATAATTATATGGTTGACATTAAATTAGAAAATATTGATAAGTTGGTTACAGTATAAAAATGACTGAAAATATTGAACAGAAATAAAGATTTTTTTTCCCCTTCAGTTCTGGCTTTTGTTCCGACAAAAATAAATATATATATTTTTTCTGGTGTTTCATTCAGTTTTGGTTCGAAGCCCCAACTGTTTAGTGTATCTTGAAAATATTGGGATTGATTAACAGAAAGGAAACCCTTCAATTATTTATGTATTTAAAGCTTAAGCATGATTGGGAAAAGTAAGAAAACTTGGTTATTCAGTAAAAGGTTTCCGAAAAAACTTATATTACTATGTATTTTCCATGAAGAAAAAGAAAACTTAAACGGAAAAATAGCTGAAAATATTTTATTCTCTCAGAATTATATAGAATTTAAATAAGCAGTTAATTTAGTTTTCTTTCCCCCTTTGATAATTTTGGGAATGGATTTAATTTTTATCATGATTTTAGGAAAATTATTATGCTTATTTCACAGAATTAAAATTAATTATTTAAATGATGTTCTAGCTATTGATTTCATTAATTAATATATCAAACTGCTTATTTTTTGACTTATTCCAACAATAATTTATTTTAAAACTACTTATATTTAGATGTTCTGGGTATCTTTTCATTGCAGTATTGTAAAAATGGGAACAACTATACTAAACTACTTAAATTTCATTCAATAACTTAGAATTGTATATATATATATAAATTTTTACAAATTATGCTGTAACAGTATTGGTGTTTTTCTTATTTTTTCCTTTTATTCTAAAATTACGAGGTGCATCCAGAAAGTAAGTTTCCGTAGTTAAAAGAAAAAAAGAACTCACACTTTCAGGGATATATGTATTGGTAACAAGTACAGCAATGTTTCAGCTATTTTTCAACATAGCTATCAGCAGAATGGAGACACTTGTCGTATTGTGGAATCAACTTTTGTATACCTCTGTCGTAGAGGTCCTTGACAGAACACCTTGAACATTCCTTTCCATACTGACAGCATCTGTTTGAATTTAGTCTTGACTGAACATCCACTATGACATCATTTGCATTGACAGTTGCTTAGTTTCTGGTGTAAAGTGCGAAATCCGAGTCTCATTGCCCGTGACAATCCTGTTGAGGAACTTGTTGGCGTCATTGTGATACCATAGCAGAAATGTCATTGCTGCTCCTAAGCGTTGAATTCTGTGTTCAGGTGTGAGTTTTGGCTCACAGAGCTGACGATGAATTTCAATTGGTGCAATGTTTTGTGCATTCAAGATTATTGACCAAACCTTGCAAGTGGCAGAAGGAGTTTCCATTTCGGACCACTGTTACCATGCTACTGGCAGGAATTGGGACCTGCCGAGCTGGCATATGATTAATACGTCATAGATCTGTTATGCATGAGCAATTGACATGGCTAATGACATTTACTTTAAATGGGAAAACATCAGGAAACTTACTTTCTGGATGCACCTCGTATATTTTTAGAATATTAAAAATGAAATTTTTCTATATAAAAATTATTAATTGATGATTTATAGGTGTTTTGTTGTAGTTTTTATCTTAGTTTATTTTACCTTAGTTTCACATATTTAATGTTGTTCATATAAAGTCTAAATTATTGTGAATGTATTTTAAACATTGTTTATTCTTAGTGGAATCTGCAAATCTTTTTATTTGATATTACCGAAAAAAGATATCTGGTTTAGCTGATGTTTATGAAATTTTAGATGTCTTGACTTAACATTTCTAAACTTAGAAATGTAGCTTTGAAAGTGGACTATTAGCAGATTCTACAACACTTGCATTTTACTTTCAACCAGCAGTGGCTCTTCTAAATTTTAACTCGATGAATGATGTGATGATAGTCTTTGTTTCATTTTATGTATATTAGTTTTGTGTTTGGCATTTGTTTTTGGAAAAATAAAGTAACTGGGGAAGTTTATATTCATAACTTTGGTATATTCTGATTATCTTTGTTGCACATTTGTAAACTTTCCCCCTGATTTAATGTGCTATGAGCTATTGTTTTATAGTGTACTCTGCCTTTCATACTTTTCTGTGATAAGATATTGCTCATAGTGTTTGAAGTACATTTTCAGGAGACTGATGTTTTCTTCTTCCTTCTATCGATAATTCCCTCTTAACTTGTCACAAATATTCTCAAATGATCAGATAAAATATGCCATGGTATTTTTACTTTGTATAGTGACTCTCGTACTGGATTTTCTCGTATTATTAAATTGCACTTGTATTGAAAATGTATCTGTCCCGATAACCTAAACATAAATTGTATATGGGTTTTTCGCTAAAAGAATATGCAATTTTGGGTGGAAGGTTTCGAATAAATACATTTGGGTGTAAAACAAAAGGCTTAACAGATAGTGGTTTCATAACGAAACCACCTATTAAACATCTTTCTTTTAAACTTTACTTTTTGGAGTATTTTACTTTATCTTTGCATAATTACAGCTCCAATTCCATACATCTGTGATGTATGGAAGCCAATAATGTAGAAACAAGAGCTTCTGCAATTAAAAAAAACTTTTCAGAGATATGGATGATTTTTCGATTTTTTTTTTTAATGTTTTTGACATTTTAAATTTACAGCAGATGATAGCTCTACATTTAATTTATTTTTTCTTTTGAAATATATGTATTTAAACTTGCTGTACCTGAGAAGTCAGTAATTCAATTTATCCTTCTTATGACCCCAAATAAAAGTATCTATAGAAACCCCACTTATAAATTGTTAAGCTATTTATTTATTATATCATTTTAAGGATTAATATTTATTGTTCTTCCAGTATAGTTGAACTTTTAAAGAGTATAATGTTCAAACTGTACAAGGGGAGGGGTTAGTCAGTTAAACAACTCCTCTAAACCTCCTTGCCTAACGATGGTCAATTGGTTAGGGTACTGGCCTTTGGGACCGGAGTTCATGGATGTTCGTATCCATCCGGAATTGGCTTTAAGCAGTAGGTCCCGGTCTCATTAGCCCTCGTCTTGCAAAAGGGTAAATCGTAGCACTCCAAACCAAACCTTTCTTAGCTATCCTCTAAGGCAAACCCTCATAAGGAATGTAAAGAAAACTTATCATATATTTTACAGTCACAAGGTTCATAGATAACATTTACAAACTAATTACACTAAATTCCAATGAATTTATTTTGGTGACTTTTAAAGGGTTAAAAGCTAATAATGACAAAATTATTCACAATTCCTCGTCACTTTTTACAGAAATTTGTTTTCTAAATTTCATTTTCTAAGTGTAATCATTAACTTGGGGGGGAAAAATCTCTTTTACGTAATTATCCCTCTTAACACGATTGAAAGAATGTTTTATCTAATGTTTAGAATTTAAATTTAGCAAAGATATTATGGTTTCCGTGCACCTGGAAAGTCAGAGAAAATCATGGATTTAGACAATGGATTAATTTTATCATGGAAAGTCTTGATTTTTCAAGTAAAATGAGTAAAAGTCATGGATCCGCTAAACTACCGATTAAAAAAAATGCATTGAATTGTTTAATTCTATTTTTACTTGTCATTTGGCTGAAGTTACTGAGTTTGGTATTTATGTATTATCCTATTGACCCTATTGCCAAGTAAAATTGGTTCACCAAGGAAACTCAAATTAAGAAAGCTTAATGGGTGGGTAAATGTATATTATTCTGGTTTTTTCTTAAATTGTAGATTAAAATTTTATTAATATAATAATAATTATTTTTTAATAAAAATTAAGATTTTTGCACAAAATATAAGTTTATCTCTAGGGATATTGTATATAAACATTATAGGGTTATATTTGGCTATTATTCATGGTCACCTGGATAATACCAAAGTACCCTGAATTCAAATTGGAAACATTTTGATTGAAAAATGGCTATAGGATTAAACTTAGGTATGTAGATACAACAATTTATTTTTATGTATGTGAGTTTATTAACACTTATAAAGTAAGTTTATAGTTTTTTATGATAAAATTCCTGTCATTTCTCTAAAAGCATATATTTTATTTGTATGTACATCAGAAGTTTTATTCATATATACTTTGAAGAAAGCTTTTTAAAGTCATGGAAAATGATCTGCTAAATCAGGGAAAGTCATGAAAAGTCTTGGATTTGAAACATTTTATTTTGGCAGATACCCTGTATATGGGTTTCTCGCTAAAAGAAAGAATTTGCAATTTTGGGTAAGGATTCAAATAAATACTTTCAGATGAAAAAAAAAATGGCTTAATAACTTAAAGCTAATAATGAAAAAATTATTACCAATTTCTGTATCACTTTAACAGAATTGTATTTTCCAATTTTATGGATTCTAAATTTCATTTTGTAAGTGTAATCATTAACTTGGAGGGAAAAAGTCTCTTTTATGTAATTATCCCTCTTAATATGATGGAAAGAATGTTTTATCTAAATTTTAGAATTTAAATTTAGCAAAGATATTATGAATTTAAGATTATAACAGTATACAAAGTTTGGAAAGAAAATGCTTGTAAAGTTAAGATAAAAATGTTTGTCAGTTTCTTTTATTAAGAGTTTTTTTAATACAGTGAAACCTCTCTGAGCAGCCACCCCTCCGTACTGAGAATATTTGGCTGCTTAGAGGGGTTGGCCGCTCTGAAGGATTTTATTTACTATTAGAAGATAATTACTATAATGCATAATATAAAAATATAAGTCTGACATATATTCCTTATGTAAATGAAATTTAAAACTTATCTAAAGAGAAAATAGTACTTTATTTCATGCTTTACATTTTTTTTTTTTAAAAAAGGCTACAATTTGTTTCTGTTTGTTCTGTAGTCTTCGTACTGCTTCAAAATCAAATTCTTTTGTTTAATGACTTTTTTGATTTCTGTTCTTCCTCAGTTAAATAATTCAGCTCACTTTCTTGCCGATTTGTCATTCTCATATTCACGCAGAACTTCAATGCTCTGCTCGAGATTTAGAAAAACACGTTCAGACATCGTTGCAACTCAGATCACTGACCAACGAATGAAATGAAACTGGCGTGAATGACATTTTTGCTGACAGGTGCCATTCTTCTTTAACTTTACTGAATAGAATTCCAAACAAATGCCCTAGGACACCTTCAACGCTCGATTGTCCACTTTCTCCTTCAGTTGCTATGCATGGTGCAATAGGGATTCCCTATCTGAAGGGTGTGGGGAGAATACAAAAGAGATAACAGATTTAAACTTTCTTAGAAGGGGGGGGGAGCAGCGAGAATGGCCTTTTCAAGTTATTCCTTTGTCTTATATCTGACCGTAAACCTGACCTTGAATTTTTTTGCTCAAAATTAAAGCATGGAGTGAGTAGAATTTCCCGAAAAAGGAAAGGGGCAATCCTACTTGGTGGCTGTTTAGAGGGGGGGTCGGGTGTCCACTGATACAGGTTATTTTACCATTAGGTTTGTGAGTCGAAAAATCCATGCTATAAAAAATTGGCCGTTTAGAAGGGTGTCCACTCCAAGAAGTTTCACTGTATTACCTTAGGCATAGAAAACTTTACAAGTTACAAGAAAAAAAATGCATGTGGATTCAATTTTTAATCTTGAGAAAAATCCATATATTAATTGCAGATTCTCCTGTTCGATATACTATCTGAAATTTTCTAGGAGTTTTGAAAATTTTCTGTATCTATTGGAAAAATTGTTGACATTGTTAAAGCTTTTGCAGGCATGAGGATTAATGGTATATAAAAAAAGAAAAATTCAGTATTTTTTTTTTCTTTTTTAAAGTGTTCCATTTTGAATATCATTTCTTCTAGTAATAAGTTGTATTCCTATACAATGAAGGGACTTGTTGAGAGTTTCAATAAAATATGTAATTTATTGAATGTACTTTTGCACATATATTCTGTGGAAATTAATAAATTTAAATCTACATTATTTTTAATTACCAATAACATGGTATATTTTATCTTACATCTCTGATCTCATTTTCTTGAAAACATAATTGAACTATTCGGTTACATATAAAAATATATCATAACTGGTTTCAATGGTTTTTTTAATACTAAGCAATGAGAGATTTTGAATTATGTCAATATCACATTTCATCATATTGGTAAAATATTTAAATATATTGTAACTACAGAATTTTGCTTAAAGTGTATTTTAAATTGTAATACTAATTACATGGTTTCTGCGTACCTGGAAAGTCATGGAAAATCATGGATTTAGATAATGGATTAATTTTGTCATGGAAAGTCTTGATTTTTCAAGTAAAAGTCATAGAAAGTCATGGATCCGCTAAACTACCGATTAAAAAAAAATGCATTGAATTGTTTAATTCTATTTTTACTTGTCATTTGGCTGAAGTTACTGAGTTTGGTATTTATGTATTATCCTATTGACCCTATTGCCAAGTAAAATTGGTTCACCAAGGAAACTCAAAGCAAGAAAGCTTAATGGGTGGGTAAATGTATATTATTCTGGTTTTTTTTTCTTAAATTGTAGATTAAAATTTTATTAATATAATAATAATTATTTTTTAATAAAAATTAGTTAAGATTTTTGCACAAAATATAAGTTTATCTCTAGGGATATTGTATATAAACATTATAGGGTTATATTTGACTATTATTCGTGGTCACCTGGATAATACCAAAGTACCCTGAATTCAAATTGGAAACATTTTGATTGAAAAATGGCTATAGGATTAAACTTAGGTATGTAGATACAACAATTTATTTTTATGTGTGTGAGTTTATTAACACTTAAAAAGTAAGTTTATAGTTTTTTTATGATAAAATTCCTGTAATTTCTCTAAAAGCATATATTTTATTTGTATATACATCAGACGTTTTATTCATATATACTCTAACGAAAGCTTTTTAAAATCATGGAAAATGATCTGCTAAATCAGGAAAAATCATGAAAAGTCATGGATTTGAAAAAATTTATTTTGGCAGATACCCTGTAATTAGAAAGTGTGAGGAATGTTAGAAACGACAAATTTGCTTGAGTGTATATATATTTTAAAGTTTTATTGCATGCTAATTAGAAATTATCTCCGGTAAATATGTTAAATGCTTCTATAAAGTTTATATTTTATAATTCTTGCTAAGAACAGGGTTCCCACAGTCCTTAAAATACCTTAAGAACTCCTTAATTTTAGCTTTCATTTTTAAGGGCCCTTAAAACTACTTAATTTTCATCAAAGGTCCTTAAAAACTCCTTAATTTTGAAATTGGAACACTATCAATTTCTTCCATGGAAAGATATAAAAGAAAAAGTAGCTGAGTTACAGAACTTGAACAAAAAAATTTCTGATACAAAGAAAGAAATCTGTTGAACTTTCAAAATGAAATTATTTATGTATGTGAATTTGCACATGGGAAATTTTTTGTGAATAGTAAATAAATATTTGTTAATATTCCTAACATTCTTTTACATTTTCTAGCCAAAAGTGCAGTATTAATAGCAAAGAAAATCCTCATATACATATATATATTGTCAGTGTATTTCTGTAGTAATTCAAAATTCCTTTCTTTGATATCCTTAAAATATTATGAAAATACTTTTAGCTTATTAGTATTTTTTATAGTCACGAGCTAGAAAACTTATTTGACAAATATATCATCTTTCGCATATTGAAAAGGTTTAAAGTATTAAGTCAGCTGCCCTTTCCTAATAGCGAACAGTAAAGTAGATTTTAATTAAATGAAGCATGGAGGGTGGGGGTTGTGTAGATATTTCAGTTACTTATGGAAATTTAATTTTCTTTGGTTTGAATGTAATAGAAAAGTCTAAAACTTTCTTCTTTCCCAAGCAATGTCGGGTATAATCAGCTAGTATATACATAACCATATATATATATATACACACACCTCGGAGTCATTTTTAAACCCTTGGAAAGTACTGTTTATAATATTGTATTTTATTCACAATTTATTTTTAGTTTGATCATTCAAAAAACTTTAGATGTATATTTTTCAAAATTAGTTTTTGTCAAATAGATAATTTTTATACATTTTTAAAAACTTAATTCTGATATATTGTAGGGCATTTCTTAAACATGCCTTGTCTGGTTCATAATCATTAAAATATGTTCCTCAGGAAATAGGGTTTATGTCATCATGTCGTGTATTTCAAGTAGGTCCTTATAAAAAATTACTTTGGTCCTTAGAAAGTCCTTAATTTTTCTTCTGGAAAAAGAGTGGGAACCCTGAAGAAGTTTTCAAATTCATGCTACTATAATTTTGAATTTTGTTTTTTTGTAATTTTCGGATAAGTGCATTAGCATTTCATTTTAACTTAAGAGTACATTTTATAGAAATTTAAATAATAATGAGAAATTTGGGTTTCTTTGTTAAATTTTTTTCAAATATCAAGCTTGTGCTATGTGTGAACTTAAATCTGTTTATGTTTAAAAATATTTTTTTATTTATTTATTATGACCAGTTTTTATATAGAAAGAAGCTAAACACGAAACATTTAATAGTCCGTCAAGTAACATACTGAGTATATATCATTATAATAATAGTTAAGATTTATGCTATATTTATTCCTTATTAAAGGAATTCCCTTATTCCTTTAAAAATTAATGTAACCACCTTCCAAAGTTCTTTTTGTTGGAGAATTTCACCTTAGCCCCTTCTATCATGGCATTCCTAAATAGTAGCAAAAGTGTCCATACTTAGATCATACGAGGCACATCCAGAAAGTAAGTTTCCCTATTTTTTTTTAAAAAAAGGAACTCATTTAATATTTATTGGCAACAAGTACAGCAATGTTTCAGCTATTTTTCAACTTAGCCACCACCAGAATTGAGATAGTTATCGTATTGTAGGATCCACTTTTGTTTACCTCTGTCGTAGAACTCTGCCGCCTGTGAAGGGAACCGGCCTTCCTGTCCCGGAACACTTTGCACATCCCTTTCCATACTGACAGTGTCTGTTTGAATTTAGTCTTGACTGAACATTCACTGTGACGTCAATGCATCGACAGTTGCTTAGTTTCTGGGGTAAAGTGTGAAATTTGAGTCTCATTGCCTGTGACGATCCTGTCAAGGCACTGATCGTCGTCATCGTGATACCTTAGCAGAAATATCAGTGTTGCTCCTAAGCGTTGAATTTTGTGTTTGGGTGTCAGTTTTGGCTCATAGACCTGACAGAGCTGACGATAAATTTCAATGGGTGCAATGCTTTGTGCATTCAAGATCAATGACTGAGCCTTGCAGGTGGTGGGAGAAAGAATTAGTTTCCATTTCGGACCACTGCTATCCCACTATTGGCACGAATCGAGACTTGTCCAGCTGGCATATGATTAATACGTCATAGATCTGTTATGCTCGTGCAATGGACACAGCTAATTACATTTACTTTAAAGAGGAAAACATCAGGAAAACTTACTTTCTAGACGTGCCTCATATTTTTGTGATTTATGTAAAATTGGCAGCAATTTAGTTGTTCAAAAATTTTATTTTATGTTTAAAACTGTTTTGTAACATTGCTTTTTCTAGCATTTATTCAAACATTGTTTATTCTTTTGGGAAAAAATATTCCTTTTTATACTGATAGCCTTGGTATACTTTATCTGTTGTATCTCCCTTCCCCATTTTTAACTGAAAGAATGAGTAATTTTTAACAATGAGTATTTATTTCTTTCACCTCTGCGAAGTTTTTTTTTAAAATTACATTTTTAAAATGCAAACTATTGAAACCAGCTTCTGTATGTTTTTCGTAGATTATTGTGGTAGTTTTGAAATATAAAAGTTCTTATCAAAGTAATTTTAAAATTTCCTCCCTTTATAAACTTATAAGATTTCAATTTAGAATATCTCTAACATACTAAAAGGGATTTGTGACAAAAACTATGCAAATATGTATTTAGGGTGGCCAGAAAGGTCAGTGCATTTTTAAAAATCTTTTATTTGATAAATGTCTGTGTGTTTAAGTAATATAGTAATACAGTGTTATGAAAGAATGGAATTAATTGTAGTACATGCACTGTACGTTACAAATTTTGTATTTTAAAATATAATGGAATTTTAGATGTTATTTGTGATCCCGATTTTTAAATTTAGACATACGAACATTTAGATTACAGTTGTAAGAAATAGAAATTTATAATAAATTTCTTCAGATTTCCAGAAAATAACAAAACTTTTGAACAGTTAAAAGTTTACAATTCAGCAGTTAAATACAGAGTTTTGCAAAAAATAATGCTGAATATTACTTTTTTCACACAGCATGTTAAAAGTTTTTAGTACTCTGTACCAAACTGAATTTGGTCCAATTTAAGTAGACAAACTCTAGACATGCCATCTACTCTGGATTATCCAGATTTGTTCCGGAGAAATAAGAAATTTGGATAACTCGGGGAAACTCCTCAGATTGCTCCAGAAAATAACAAAACTTTTGAACAGCTAAAAGATTACAATTCAGCAGTTAAATACAGGGTTTTGCAAAAAATAATGTTGAATATTACTTTTTTCACACAGCCTGTTAATTGTTTTTAGTACTGTGCTGAAAAAACCAAACTGAATTTAGGTCCAATTTAAGTAGACAAACTCTAGAATCCTAGACATGCCATCTACTCCAGATTATCCAGATTTGTCCTGGAGAAATGAGAAATTTGGATAACACGGGAAACTTCTAAGATTGCTCCAAAAAATAACAAAACTTTTGAACAGCTAAAAGATTACAATTCAGCAGTTAAATACAGGGTTTTACAAAAAATAATGTTGAATATTACTCTTTTCACTCAGCATGTTTAAAGATTTTAGTACTGTGCTGAAAAACCAAACTGAATTTAGGTCAAATCGGAATAGACAAAGTTTAGAATCCCTAATGATAGAAAAATGGAAATATTTGAATCGGGGTCAATATTGCTATAAAAAAAAACACTGTTCTGAAAAATAAGTTTTTAATGCTAAAAAAGCGACTCATAAATTTTTATATGCATAAATTTTAATTTAGATTTTACAACTTACTACTGTGTAAATATTTTAAGTTTAATTTTAATTTAAAAACCAATAAGATGTGTACTTATGTATAATCTGCAATTAGCATGTTAAAATTTCAAACCACGCTGTTGCTTCTGACAGAAGTGCTTGAATATTGGCATTTATGAATATCAGTAATTCAGGCTTGCAATTCCATCACTTTTCTCACCTTTAGTCACTTTTTTATACAATTGATCACTTTTAGTCACTTTTTTCATGGTGTATCACAGCAAAAGTCTGTTGTTGAAAAAAGAAAATCTGAATTAATAACAAAATATTTTAATAAAAGACCAAAAATGGGATGCTCTAATCTTATTTTTCTTATTAAAATGTAATTAGTCATATGGTTTCCAGAATTGAGTGATTTTAAAAAGTCGTAAGTTTGTTTCTGAAATCTAAATTTGTACTGAAATTTATATTTAATGCATTAAAGTAACTTATGTCCAAGCACACATTTCTCTTTTTTTCTCATATTACATCATTATTCACATATTTAACATCATTAATATATAAAAATTGCGATTATAAAATTAATGTATTGTATGTATTCAAATCTAATTTATAGATTTTGTTGAATAAAAAGCAATGTTGAGTTGTGTTAAATTTTTAACCTTTTTGTATTCGACACTTAAAATATGTCTTGCATGAATCATTGTGTATTTATATGTATATATATATATTTTGTGTATATATATGTTTTATATGTATAATATTATATGTATGTGTTATTTGTATAAATATATGTATATTGTGTATATATATCTGTGTATTATAAATATGTATATATGTATTGTATTTGTATATATATATATATATGTATATATATTTATTTTATAACATATAAATATTAGATATATGTGATATATATATATATATATTTTATCAAATATAATATATTATATATGTATATATATATATATATATATATGCATATATATATATATATATATATTTATATGTATATATATATGTGTATATCTTGTATATATATATTTGTTTTATATATATATTTGTGTATATATATGTATATATATATATGTTATATATATATATGTATATATATATGATATATATATATAGTTATTTATATATATATTTATTATAAAGTATATATATTGTATATGTTTATGTGTTATATGTATATATATATATTTATTGTTTATATTTATATGTATATATATAAAGTTCTAGTGTATGTGTATGTTATATGTCTGTATTGTTTCTTTTATATTGTATTTTATATGTGTAATGTATTTATAATATATTGTTTATGTATATGTATGTATATTATATTTATAAAATATGTTTTATATTGTTAATTTTAATAATGAATTTTTTACATATTTCTTGTTTAAGAAGTTTTGTTTTTATTGGTCCGTTGAGTAACATCTTAAGCAGATTCCACTGTATTCCTAATTGTATATTTCACTTATTTCCATCTTAACCCCACTACTAAATCATTGATTGGACCTTAATGCATGTACTTAGTTAATTTTATTCATTGAGTTTTGCTATAAAGTATCTCTTGTTGTTTTTTGGTATTTTTTCAAATTGGCAGCGATTTGAGCGAACGTTCTGGTTGCCCTAGATTCAGTGATAAATCACGTAAATTGAAAAACTCATCTTTTCAGAAATACCAAATTTATGGTTTTATATATATGCGATCAAACTATGGTGATGCAAAGTGTGTATACAGTGTGCTCAGAATGTAAAGGGAAGTGGTATAATTTTGTATGGAATAGTTTTTCTAAGTGTAGCTATGTTTTTGTTGTGTTTATATGGCAATAAAAGGCGATAGCCCTCCTTTGTTGTTGGTTCTTTTTTCTGCTTGCTGTTTTTTCCCATAAACAGTGTTGCCAACCTCCAAAGTCAAAATTATGGATTCTAGGTCCTAAAATTATGACATTGGCTTTTAAATTATCGTACATTTTTGTAATAGTTTAAAATAATCTTAATAGATGGCGCTTGTACGATATATTTTCTCGTTATACGTTTCTCCCCCCCCACTTTTTTTGGGGGTGGCAAAAAATATGTAAATATTTTAATATGATTCATTATATATTTTTCTATTACCCCGTATTTTACTTTAAATGAAACACCAGACATATGATTTTTCTTTACTGATCTAAGCATTTTCATACCATATATAAAGTTTCAATATAGATACTGATTCAGTTCTTAAACAATTTGCAGCCAATTGTTTAAAAAACCATATAATTTACTTTTAATTTGGAAAAGAAAGTAAAAGGGTTAATGATAATGAAATCAAGAGATTTTTAATTATATTTATTTATATATTTTTATGCATTTCGCTGAAACCTTGGACTATTTATAAATATATTTAGGTTATAGGATTAATATATATCTATACAATAAAAAGTTTAATTAGTTTTCTTTATCCTATTTGCCCTGGATAAAACTATTCAGGCATTTTATGTATTGACAGAAGAAAAAAAACTATATACATTTTAATAATGTTATAATTCATTATTTACTGGGGTTTTTTTTAAATATGAAATAGTCAGTAATAAAACCGATTATTATTTAATAATCGGTTTAATTACTAAAAATACCATATTTTAGTGAAAACTGCAATAGAACAAGCAAAATGCAAAATTACTTCTAATTATCCATAATTATGTAATCATTAAAGAAATATCTTCAGTATAATTATGAATATTCAGTTATTTTGTAGCTAACAATTTTGTGTTTTATGTATTTAAGGATAAGATTTAAATAATTTAAATAAACAGATAAAAACATGGACATAAGTTTTTTAAAATTCTGTATTTTATATTTGTTTCATATAATATCAAACATTAGTACCTAGGTCATATACAATTTCACAAATATACTTTTTTTTTTTTATATATATAATTGACACTTTACCTTCTTTTATTACACAGTACAGATGGCCTTTCTCAACCTCTGTGTCAAGATTATTTACTTTCATTTAATAAAGAAGCACCTCAAAACACGCTCCTTAAGCTGCTCTGAAATCTACAACAATAATTATTTGATGGGAAAAAGTGATAAAAATTTAAGACATAATTTTATGTGATTTATATTACAGAAATTATTCACTTATTTTTAATTTTTATTATTAAATTTTTAATTTGTTTTATTAATATTATTTTAGAGTGTTTATTTATATAATGTCTAATGTTAATTAAAAAGGAAATTATCGTAGAGTTTTCAGAATTAGACATAATTTTGAGATTATTTTTCATCGTACAGAGTCCTAAATTATCGTACATATACGATAATTATCGTATGGTTGGCTACACTGCCCATAAATGCAAAATGTCGGGACAGCAATTTTTTACACATTGTAGAAAAGTTGCTAATAATGCGCCCATCATACAAAATTTACTTGAAGAGTTTTAGTTAATATATTATTAAATAGATGGCGCTAGTGAACCAAGTCATTTTCACCTAGAACTGTAGCACCGGAATTGGCTGTCCCGATCCGCTCGTAAGCCAAGCAAGTAGCATCTGCAAGAGGATATATTGTATGACCCATCACAAAATCAAAGTTAATTTGATTCTGCCTTGCAAGGACATTCTACTGTAGAAGATATTTTGAGGTAACTTTATAAAAAGATCAAACTATTAATTCTAAGCTTCTTTATTTATTAATAGACAGTATCTATCAGTTGGAGTCTTTATAAGGCTTTACAAAATGATTTAGGAAAGAAATTATAACTGCAAATATGCATGAACTAGTAATTTCATTAAAATTTCCAAAAGGATAAAACGTAATGTAAATAATTTTGTAATTAAGATGTGTAATCGAAATTATAATTCTAAGTTTCTGTCGATTTTAATTTTCTTTTTCGGAAGGTGAAAAACTTAAATAAACCTTAAAAACTCTCTTAATTTTCTCTTCCAAAAAAGTCTGTATGAACCCTCTATAAAATTCACAGGCTTTGAATTTCACTGCTGCCATAGATGTTTGCATTTATTTAAAATTTTCAGTAAAAGTCAGTGTTCTTCAAATAATACAGTATTTTCAGAATTTAGTCAGTAAAGTTGGTATATGATGAAAAAATAGATTTTTTATTCCAAGTGTTTTTGTTTTATTTGAAAGTTTTAATTTGTTTATTATTTTAAATAGGGACAAAATTGTATTCAACTGAAACATGCAGGAAATTTTTTTTTACTGTGAACATTTCAGTATTTTCAGAATTTAGTCAGTATTTTTCAGATAAGTCACTGTTTTCAGAATTTAGATAGTATTTTTCAGATAGGTCAGTGTTTTCAGAATTTAGTCAGTATTTTTCAGACAGGTCAGTGTTTTCAGAATTTAGTCAGTATTTTTCAGATAGGTCAGTGTTTTCAGAATTTAGTCAGTATTTTTAATACAGGTCAGTGTTTTCAGAATTTAGTCAGTGTTTTTCAGATAGGTCACTGTTTTCAGAATTTAGTCAGTATTTTTAATATATGTTTCAGAATTTGTCAGTAATTTTAAATATTTTGTTTTAATTA
>CM063497.1:4745201-4747701 GCA_032207245.1 Pardosa pseudoannulata
GGAACCGGAGGGTGAATTTTTTGCATAAAACTTTTTAAATTTTCATGAAGATTAGTTTAAACATTTTTCTAGTATTTTTAATAATTACTAACTTGGCAATTAGAAAGTTTTGAAGGAAGAAAGTGTGGGGAATTTGAAACATGCATTTTAATTTTTTAACAGTTAAAATTGCTTTCTTAAACTTCGAATGCGTTTTTCTCGGAACGGTATTTTTAATAAAATGCTGAAACTTAAAATGGGTATTTCTCAAAAAGTTATTAAAATATTTTGTTGAAAATTATTATGGATGCTTTTGATAGTATTTACGAGTGAATGATCTAATAGCTTTCAATTTGGATAAATTTTAATTTTGTTACATTCATAGTTAGCTATAAAGTTAACGAAAATTCGGTAAAAATTCAATGTGTACGATTTTGAAGGACCGACATTTTTTACCAACTGTAAATGAAGCAAAGATTTTAGGTGATTCACGAGTCCAGTGTATAAGAAATGGGTTGCATCAAAAAATATGAAAATAATTTAATTTATTAAAAAATGAGATCTTTTGAAAAATCCCGATTTTTTTACTCAATTTTCTTTATTTATTAGAAATTTTATAAAAACTTCTCCAGGACTAAATTTTTTAGGTGCAATTCTCTAAGATAATATAAAAAATAAATCTAAAAATGTAAAAACGTGAACTAGTTTCTACGTTTAAAGAAAAAAGTCTCCGAACGTAGACGGGTACCTTAATGCATGAACGTTTAATCAATAATAAACTGTCAATAACGGATAGATTCATTAATAAGTGTTCTTAAAAATACAGCGAAAAACTAATAAAACTAGAATTTCGGTAAAATTCCAGTTCCGCCATGTTTTTGGCTCTATTTTTCTAGAAGTGATCGCAAAATGGTCGCCAAGTGAAGCTTGCAATTTGTGCTTAGTTTTGTATTATAGTATCAGTCTACATTCGGAAAACTTTTTCCTTTGAACGTAGAAACTAGTTCATGTTTTTACATATTTAGATTTCGTTTCTATATTATCATACAGAAAGCCACTTAAAAATTTTATTCCCGGACAAGTTTTTATAAAATTTCTAATAAAGAAAATTGAGTAAAAAAATCGGGTTTTTTCAAAAGGTCTCATTTTTTAATAAATTAAATTATTTCAATATTTTTTCAAGCAACCCATTTCTTATGCATTGGAGTAGTGAATCGCCTAAAATGTTCGCTTCATTTACATTTGGTAATAAATTCGGGTCCTTCAAAATCATGCACATTGGATTTTAAAAAGAATAGAATACGCGTCCCCCTGAGAATGTTCGGAAGTCGGGACTCACCGTAGATACTCGTATTCCTGGAATGCGCGTGATTGCTGTGATTAGAGGAGTTTTTGGCAGATGGGAAATTGAAGTGACTGTCTTCCTTATCCTCGTAATCCGGCTGCAAAGAAAAAAAAACAAAAAAACACAATTAATACACACCTTATACACACATTCATATCTATACACTCATACATATGTATACACATATACATACACATATACAAATATATATACGTATATATACACATACATATATACATGATTACACAACACACATATATATATATATATATATATATATATACATATATATATATATATTTGTAGGTAGGGGAAACCGAGGTAAAATGGTCCGCTTTTGTGAATTTTGAGTATTTGCTCTCAAACTAATGATTTTATTAATCTGAAAATATATATGCATATTACCTATATGCATATATATGGCTTTATATTACACTCAATCAAAACCAGTTATTATAAATACTTTTTTTATTATAAATTTTTTGATAGCAAGTGACAAAGTGGACCATTTTACCCCGACCCCGGGGTAAAATGGTCCATGGCACGGGGTAAAATGGACCACAAAAAATTTCTACAGATAACTTAAATGTAGTACATTATTTAATAGTACAAAACATAAAATGTATTATGTTTATTTTCTGTAGCTTCAATCTGTACACATAAAGCATAATATCAGCGAATATTGAAGTTAATGAATGATACACCAAAAGATTTGTGTGTTACTGAAAGTCTGCTATTTTCTTGAGAAGCAGTAGAATCTGGAAGACTCATCATAATATCTTGAACATTTCCGAGCGATTCATCAACATTGTCAGGGAAAATGAACACATTTTGATTAGGTTTTTGCCTTATAAATTTCACAAGAGCATAATCTTCATCATTTTTTCCTGTTATTAAACCAACCAAATGAACCACTTTCTTTTTTGTCAAAAATTTAACCAAAACATACTTGCCAACTTTTAATTCATTATCAGAATTAGCATCATGCTGTGAATTGCTTTCTTTATCACTGTGTTGTGTATCATTATAAACAGACATATTTTCCGAATCACTCGAACTTTCTGATCCACATAAATTTTCTTTATTTGCTTTAAAATTCACAGTTTTATCATTTTTCTGCTTAGTTAAGACTAACATTTTTTCTAAATTCTTCCTATCTTTAACTAAAGCAGCATT
>CM063497.1:4755201-4772701 GCA_032207245.1 Pardosa pseudoannulata
TATCTCGAAAACGGTGCGTCCTAGGCCAAAAATAACGAAAAAAATCCTGACTTACGACTACATATGGAATTAGGTGCCCTTTCCCTATACCCCATTCAAAAGCCCGTAGGGGGTGATTTAACAATCCTCCTTCTTTCCCAAAGTCAACCCCATTTCGGAAACCTTAGTTCGGACAAATCAATAGATATGAAAAAACATAAAAATGCAAATATCTCGAAAACGGTGCGTCCTAGGCCAAAAATAACGAAAAAAATCCTGACTTACGACTACATATGGAAATAGGTGCCCTTTCCAAGGACCCCATTCAAAAGCCCGTAAGGGGTGGTTTAAAAATCCCCCTTCTTTCCAAAAGTCAACCCCATTTCGGAAACCTTAGTTCGGACAAATCAATAGATATGAAAAAACATAAAAATGCAAATATCTCGAAAACGGTGCGTCCTAGGCCAAAAATAACGAAAAAAATCCTGACTTACGACTACATATGGAAATAGGTGCCCTTTCCAAGGACCCCATTCAAAAGCCCGTAAGGGGTGGTTTAAAAATCCCCCTTCTTTCCAAAAGTCAACCCCATTTCGGAAACCTTAGTTCGGACAAATCAATAGATATGAAAAAACAAAAAAATGCAAATATCTCGAAAACGGTGCGTCCTAGGCCAAAAATAACGAAAAAAATCCTGACTTACGACTACATATGGAAATAGGTGCCCTTTCCAAGGACCCCATTCAAAAGCCCGTAAGGGGTGGTTTAAAAATCCCCCTTCTTTCCAAAAGTCAACACCATTTCGGAAACCTTAGTTCGGACAAATGAATAGATATGAAAAAAAAATTATAAAATGCAAATATCTCGAAAACGGTGCGTCCTAGGCTAAAAATAACGAAAAAAATCCTGACTTACGACTACATATGGAAATAGGTGCCCTTTCCAAGGACCCCATTCAAAAGCCCGTAAGGGGGTGGTTTAAAAATCCCCCTTCTTTCCAAAAGTCAACTGCATTTCGGAAACCTTAGTTCGGGCAAATGAATAGATATGAAAAAAAATTATAAAAATGCAAATATCTCGAAAACGGTGCGTCCTAGGCTAAAAATAACGAAAAAAATCCTGACTTACGACTACATATGGAAATAGGTGCCCTTTCCAAGGACCCCATTCAAAAGCCCGTAAGGGGGTGGTTTAAAAATCCCCCTTCTTTCCAAAAGTCAACTGCATTTCGGAAACCTTAGTTCGGGCAAAATGAATAAATATGAAAAAAAACATAAAAATGCAAATATCTCGAAAACGGTGCGTCCTAGGCCAAAAAAACGAAAAAAATCCTGACTTACTACTACATATGAAAATAGGTGCCCTTTCCAAGGACCCCATTCAAAAGCCCGTAAGGGGTGGTTTAAAAATCCCCCTTCTTTCCTAAAGTCAACCCCATTTCGGAAACCTTAGTTCGGACAAATGAATAGATATGAAAAAAATTATAAAAATACAAATATCTCGAAAACGGTGCGTCCTAGGCCAAAAATAACAAAAAAAATCCTGACTTACGACTACATATGAAAATAGGTGCCCTTTCCAAGGACCCCAATTAAAAGCCCGTAAGGGGTGGTTTAAAAATCCCCCTTCTTTCCAAAAGTCAACTGCATTCCGGAAACCTTAGTTCGGGCAAATGAATAGATATGAAAAAAATTATAAAAATGCAAATATCTCGAAAACGGTGCGTCCTAGGCAAAAAATAACGAAAAAAATCCTGACTTACGACTACATATGGAATTAGGTGCCCTTTCCCTATACCCCATTCAAAAGCCCGTAGGGGGTGATTTAAAAATCCCCCTTCTTTCCAAAAGTCAACTGCATTTCGGAAACCTTAGTTCGGGCAAATGAATAGATATGAAAAAAATTATAAAAATGCAAATATCTCGAAAACGGTGCGTCCTAGGCTAAAAATAACGAAAAAAATCCTGACTTACGACTACATATGGAAATAGGTGCCCTTTCCAAGGACCCCAATTAAAAGCCCGTAAGGGGTGGTTTAAAAATCCCCCTTCTTTCCAAAAGTCAACTGCATTTCGGAAACCTTAGTTCGGGCAAATGAATAGATATGAAAAAAATTATAAAAATGCAAATATCTCGAAAACGGTGCGTCCTTAGGCTAAAAATAACGAAAAAAAATCCTGACTTACGACTACATATGGAAATTAGGTGCCCTTTCCAAGGACCCCATTCAAAAGCCCGTAAGGGGGTGGTTTAAAAAATCCCCCTTCTTTCCAAAAGTCAACTGCATTTCGGAAACCTTAGTTCGGGCAAATGAATAGATATGAAAAAAATTATAAAAATGCAAATATCTCGAAAACGGTGCGTCGTATGCAAAAAATAACAAAAAAAAATCCTGACTTACGACTACATATGGAATAGGTGCCCTTTCCAAGGACCCCATTCAAAAGCCCGTAAGGGGTGGTTTAAAAATCCCCCTTCTTTCCTAAAGTCAACTGCATTTCGGAAAAACCTTAGTTCGGAAAAATGAATAGATATGAACAAAAAATAAAAATGCAAATATCTCGAAAACGGTGCGTCCTAGGCACAAAATAACGAAAAAAAGCCTGACTGACGACGACAGATGGAAATAGGTGCCCTTTCCAAGGACCCCATTCAAAAGCCCGTAAGGGGTGGTTTAAAAATCCCCCTTCTTTCCAAAAGTCAACTGCATTCCGGAAACCTTAGTTCGGGCAAATGAATAGATATGAAAAAAATTATAAAAATGCAAATATCTCGAAAACGGTGCGTCCTAGGTAAAAAATAACGAAAAAAATCCTGACTTACGACTACATATGGAAATTAGGTGCCCTTTCCAAGGACCCCATTCAAAAGCCCGTAAGGGGTGGTTTAAAAATCCCCCTTCTTTCCAAAAGTCAACTGCATTTCGGAAACCTTAGTTCGGGCAAATGAATAGATATGAAAAAAAAATTATAAAAATGCAAATATCTCGAAAACGGTGCGTCCTAGGTGAAAAATAACGAAAAAAAATCCTGACATACCACTACATATAAAAATAGGTGCCCTTTCCAAGGACCCCATTCAAAAGCCCGTAAGGGGTGGTTTAAAAATCCCCTTCTTTCCAAAAGTCAACTGCATTCCGGAAACCTTAGTTCGGGCAAATGAATAGATATGAAAAAAATTATAAAAATGCAAATATCTCGAAAACGATGCATCCTAGGCCAAAAATAACGAAAAAAAAATAATCCTGACTTACGACTACATATGGAAATAGGTGCCCTTTCCAAGGACCCCATTCAAAAAGCCCGTAAGGGGTGGTTTAAAAAATCCCCCTTCTTTCCAAAAGTCAACTGCATTTCGGAAACCTTAGTTCGGACAAATGAATAGATATAAAAAAAAATATAAAAATGCAAATATCTCGAAAACGGTGAGTCCTAGGCCAAAAATAACGAAAAAAATCCTGACTTACGACTACATATGGAAATAGGTGCCCTTTCCAAGGACCCATTCAAAAGCCCGTAAGGGGTGGTTTAAAAATCCCCCTTCTTTCCAAAAGTCAACACCATTTCGGAAACCTTAGTTCGGACAAATGAATAGATATGAAAAAACAACATAAAAATGCAAATATCTCGAAAACGGTGCGTCCTAGGCCAAAAATAACGAAAAAAATCCTGACTTACGACTACATATGGAAATAGGTGCCCTTTCCAAGGACCCCATTCAAAAGCCCGTAAGGGGTGGTTTAAAAATCCCCCTTCTTTCCAAAAGTCATTCCCATTTCGGAAACCTTAGTTCGGACAAATGAATAGATATGAAAAAATAATATAAATGCAAATATCTCGAAAACGGTGCGTCCTAGGCCGAAAATATCGAAAAAAAATGCTGACTTACGACTACATATGGAAATAGGTGCCCTTTCCAAGGACCCCATTCAAAAGCCCGTAAGGGGTGGTTTAAAAATCCCCCTTCTTTCCAAAAGTCAACCCCATTTCGGAAACCTTAGTTCGGACAAATGAATAGATATAAAAAAAAATTATAAAAATGCAAATATCTCGAAAACGGTGCGTCCTAGGCCAAAAATAACGAAAAAAATCCTGACTTACGACTACATATGGAAATAGGTGCCCTTTCCAAGGACCCCATTCAAAAGCCCGTAAGGGGTGGTTTAAAAATCCCCCTTCTTTCCAAAAGTCAACTGCATTTCGGAAACCTTAGTTCGGAAATGAATAGATATGAAAAAAAATTATAAAAAAGCAAATATCTCGAAAACGGTGCGTCCTAGGCCAAAAATAACGAAAAAAATCCTGACTTACGACTACATATGGAAATAGGTGCCCTTTCCAAGGACCCCATTCAAAAGCCCGTAAGGGGTGGTTTAAAAATCCCCCTTCTTTCCAAAAGTCAACACCATTTCGGAAACCTTAGTTCGGACAAATGAATAGATATAAAAAAAAATATAAAAATGCAAATATCTCGAAAACGGTGCGTGCTAGGTAAAAAATAACGAAAAAAAAATCCTGACTTACGACTACATATGAAAATAGGTGCCCTTTCCAAGGACCCCATTCAAAAGCCCGTAAGGGGTGGTTTAAAAATCCCCCTTCTTTCCAAAAGTCAACTGCATTTCGGAAACCTTAGTTCGGACAAATGAATAGATATAAAAAAAATTTAAAATGCAAATATCTCGAAAACGGTGCGTCCTAGGCCAAAAATAACGAAAAAAAATCCGGACTTACGACTGCATATGGAATAGGTGCCCTTTAAAAGGACCCCATTCAAAAGCCCGTAAGGGGTGGTTTAAAAATCCCCCTTCTTTCCAAAAGTCAACCCCATTTCGGAAACCTTAGTTCGGACAAATCAATAGATATGAAAAAACATAAAAATGCAAATATCTCGAAAACGGTGCGTCCTAGGCCAAAAATAACGAAAAAAATCCTGACTTACGACTACATATGGAATTAGGTGCCCTTTCCCTGGACCCCATTCAAAAGCCCGTAAGGGGTGGTTTAAAAATCCCCCTTCTTTCCAAAAGTCAACCCTATTTCGGAAACCTTAGTTCCGACAAATGAATCAATATGAAAAAACATAAAAATGCAAATATCTCGAAAACGGTGCGTCCTAGGCCAAAAATAACGAAAAAAATCCTGACTTACGACTACATATGGAATTAGGTGCCCTTTCCAAGGACCCCATTCAAAAGCCCGTAAGGGGTGGTTTAAAAATCCCCCTTCTTTCCAAAAGTCAACCCCATTTCGGAAATCTTAGTTCGGACAAATGAATAGATATGAAAAAAAACATAAAAATGCAAATATCTCGAAAACGGTGCGTCCTAGGCCAAAAATAACGAAAAAAATCCTGACTTACGACTACATATGGAATTAGGTGCCCTTTTCCTATACCCCATTCAAAAGCCCGTAGGGGGTGATTTAAAATCCCCCTTCTTTCCAAAAGTCACCCCCAATTCGGAAATCTTAGTTCGGACAAATGAATAGATATGAAAAAAACATAAAAATGCAAATATCTCGAAAACAGTGCATCCTAGGCCAAAAATAACGAAAAAAATCCTGACTTACGACTACATATGGAAATAGGTGCCCTTTAAAAGGACCCCATTCAAAAGCCCGTAAGGGGTGGTTTAAAAATCCCCCTTCTTTCCAAAAGTCAACTGCATTTCGGAAACCTTAGTTCAGACAAATGAATAGATATGAAAAAACAACATAAAAATGAATATATCTCGAATAGGGTGCGTCCTAGGCCAAAATTAACGAAAAAAATCCTGACTTACGACTACATATGGAAATTAGGTTCCCTTTCCAAGGACCCCATTCAAAAGCCCGTAAGGGGTGGTTTAAAAATCCCCCTTCTTTCCAAAAGTCAACCCCCTTTCGGAAACCTTAGTTCGGGCAAATGAATAGATATGAAAAAAACATTAAAATGCAAATATCTCGAAAACGGTGCATCCTAGGCCAAAATTAACGAAAAAAATCCTGACTTACGACTACATATGGAAATAGGTGCCCTTTCCAAGGACCCCATTCAAAAGCCCGTAAGGGGTGGTTTAAAAATCCCCTTCTTTCCAAAAGTCAACTGCATTTCGGAAACCTTAGTTCGGGCAAATGAATAGATATAAAAAAAAATATAAAAATGCAAATATCTCGAAAACAGTGCATCCTAGGCCAAAAATAACGAAAAAAATCCTGACTTACGACTACATATGGAAATAGGTGCCCTTTCCAAGGACCCCATTCAAAAGCCCGTAAGGGGTGGTTCAAAAATCCCCCTTCTTTCCAAAAGTCAACACCATTTCGGAAACCTTAGTTCGGACAAATGAATAGATATAAAAAAAAATATAAAAATGCAAATATCTCGAAAACAGTGCATCCTAGGCCAAAAATAACGAAAAAAATCCTGACTTACGACTACATATGGAAATAGGTGCCCTTTAAAAGGACCCCATTCAAAAGCCCGTAAGGGGTGGTTTAAAAATCCCCCTTCTTTCCAAAAGTCAACCCCATTTCGGAAACCTTAGTTCGGACAAATGAATAGATATAAAAAAAAATATAAAAATGCAAATATCTCGAAAACGGTGCGTCCTAGGCCAAAAATAACGAAAAAAATCCTGACTTACGACTACATATGGAATTAGGTGCCCTTTCCCTATACCCCATTCAAAAGCCCGTAAGGGGTGGTTTAAAAATCCCCCTTCTTTCCAAAAGTCAACCCCATTTCGGAAACCTTAGTTCGGACAAATGAATAGATATAAAAAAAAATATAAAAATGCAAATATCTCGAAAACAGTGCATCCTAGGCCAAAAATAACGAAAAAAATCCTGACTTACGACTACATATGGAAATAGGTGCCCTTTCCCTATACCCCATTCAAAAGCCCGTAAGGGGTGGTTTAAAAATCCCCCTTCTTTAAAAAGTCAACCCCATTTCGGAAACCTTAGTTCCGACAAATGAATAGATATAAAAAAAAATTATAAAAAAGCAAATATCGGTGCGTCCTAGGCCAAAAATAACGAAAAAAATCCTGACTTACGACTACATATGTTAATAGGTGCCCTTTCCAAGGACCCCATTCAAAAGCCCGTAAGGGGTGGTTTAAAAATCCCCCTTCTTTCCAAAAGTCAACCCGCATTTCGGAAACCTTAGTTCGGGCAAATGAATAGATATGAAAAAAAATATATAAAAATGAAAATATCTCGAAAACGGTGCGTCCTATGCAAAAAGTAACGAAAAAAATCCTGACTTACGACTACATATGGAAATAGGTGCCCTTTCCAAGGACCCCATTCAAAAGCCCGTAAGGGGTGGTTTAAAAATCCCCCTTCTTTCCAAAAGTCAACCCCATTTCGGAAACCTTAGTTCGGACAAATGAATAGATATAAAAAAAAATATAAAAATGCAAATATCTCGAAAACGGTGCGTCCTAGGCCAAAAAAACGAAAAAAATCCTGAATTACGACTACATATGGGATTAGGTGCCCTTTCCAAGGACCCCATTCAAAAGCCCGTAAGGGGTGGTTTAAAAATCCCCCTTCTTTCCAAAAGTCAACCCCATTTCGGAAACCTTAGTTCGGACAAATGAATAGATATAAAAAAAAATATAAAAATGCAAATATCTCGAAAACAGTGCATCCTAGGCCAAAAATAACGAAAAAAATCCTGACTTACGACTACATATGAAAATAGGTGCCCTTTCCAAGGACCCCATTCAAAAGCCCGTAAGGGGTGGTTTAAAAATCCCCCTTCTTTCCAAAAGTCAACCCCATTTCGGAAACCTTAGTTCGGAAAATGAATAGATATAAAAAAAAATTATAAAAAAGCAAATATCGGTGCGTCCTAGGCCAAAAATAACGAAAAAAATCCTGACTTACGACTACATATGGAAATAGGTGCCCTTTCCAAGGACCCCATTCAAAAGCCCGTAAGGGGTGGTTTAAAAATCCCCCTTCTTTCCAAAAGTCAACCCCATTTCGGAAACCTTAGTTCGGACAAATGAATAGATATGAAAAAACATAAAAATGCAAATATCTCGAAAACGGTGCGTCCTAGGCCAAAAATAACGAAAAAAATCCTGACTTACGACTACATATGGAATTAGGTGCCCTTTCCCTATACCCCATTCAAAAGCCCGTAAGGGGTGGTTTAAAAATCCCCCTTCTTTCCAAAAGTCAACCCTATTTCGGAAACCTTAGTTCCGACAAATGATAGATATAAAAAAAATTATAAAAATGCAAATATCTCGAAAACGGTACGTCCTAGGCGAAAAATAACGAAAAAAATCCTGACTTACGACTACATATGGAAATAGGTGCCCTTTCCCTGGACCCCATTCAAAAGCCCGTAAGGGGTGGTTTAAAAATCCCCCTTCTTTAAAAAGTCAACCCCATTTCGGAAACCTTAGTTCCGACAAATGAATAGATATGAAAAAAATTATAAAAATACAAATATCTCGAAAACGGTGCGTCCTAGGCCAAAAATAACGAAAAAAAATCCTGACTTACGACTACATATGAAAATAGGTGCCCTTTCCAAGGACCCCATTCAAAAGCCCGTAAGGGGTGGTTTAAAAAATCCCCCTTCTTTCCTAAAGTCAACCCCATTTCGGAAACCTTAGTTCGGACAAATGAATAGATATGAAAAAATAATATAAATGCAAATATCTCGAAAACGGTGCGTCCTAGGCCAAAAATAACGAAAAAAATCCTGACTTACGACTACATATGGAATTAGGTGCCCTTTCCAAGGACCCCAATTAAAAGCCCGTAAGGGGTGGTTTAAAAATCCCCCTTCTTTCCAAAAGTCAACTGCATTTCGGAAACCTTAGTTCGGGCAAATGAATAGATATAAAAAAAATTATATAAAAATGCAAATATCTCGAAAACAGTGCATCCTAGGCCAAAAATAACGAAAAAAATCCTGACTTACGACTACATATGGAAATAGGTGCCCTTTCCAAGGACCCCATTCAAAAGCCCGTAAGGGGTGGTTTAAAAATCCCCCTTCTTTCCAAAAGTCAACTGCATTCCGGAAACCTTAGTTCGGGCAAATGAATAGATATGAAAAAAATTATAAAAATGCAAATATCTCGAAAACGATGCATCCTAGGCCAAAAATAACGAAAAAAATCCTGACTTACGACAACATATTGAAATAGGTGCCCTTTCCAAGGACCCATTCAAAAGCCCGTAAGGGGTGGTTCAAAAATCCCCCTTCTTTCCAAAAGTCAACCCCATTTCGGAAACCTTAGTTCGGACAAATGAATAGATATAAAAAAAAATATAAAAATGCAAATATCTCGAAAACAGTGCTTCCTAGGCCAAAAATAACGAAAAAAATCCTGACTTACGACTACATATGGAAATAGGTGCCCTTTCCAAGGACCCCATTCAAAAGCCCGTAAGGGGTGGTTTAAAAATCCCCCTTCTTTCCAAAAGTCAACCCCATTTCGGAAACCTTAGTTCGGACAAATGAATAGATATAAAAAAAAATTATAAAAATGCAAATATCTCGAAAACGGTGCGTCCTAGGCCAAAAATAACGAAAAAAATCCTGACTTACGACTACATATGGAAATAGGTGCCCTTTCCAAGGACCCCATTCAAAAGCCCGTAGGGAGTGATTTAAAAATCCCCCTTCTTTCCAAAAGTCAACCCCATTTCGGAAACCTTAGTTCGGACAAATGAATAGATATAAAAAAAAATATAAAAATGCAAATATCTCGAAAACGGTGCGTCCTAGGCCAAAAATAACGAAAAAAATCCTGACTTACGACTACATATGGAAATAGGTGCCCTTTCCTGGACCCATTCAAAAGCCCGTAAGGGGTGATTTAAAAATCTCCCTTCTTTCCAAAAGTCAACCCCATTTCGGAAACCTTAGTTCGGACAAATGAGTAGATATGAAAAAAACATAAAAATGCAAATATCTCGAAAACGGTGCGTCCTAGGCCAAAAATAACGAAAAAAATCCTGACTTACGACTACATATGGAATTAGGTGCCCTTTCCCTATACCCCATTCAAAAGCCCGTAGGGGGTGATTTAAAAATCCTCCTTCTTTCCAAAAGTCAACCCCATTTCGGAAACCTTAGTTCGGACAAATGAATAGATATGAAAAAAACATAAAAATGCAAATATCTCGAAAACGGTGCGTCCTAGGCCAAAAATAACGAAAAAAATCCTGACTTACGACTACATATGGAAATAGGTGCCCTTTCCAAGGACCCCATTCAAAAGCCCGTAAGGGGTGGTTTAAAAATCCCCCTTCTTTAATAAAGTCAATCCCATTTCGGAAACCTTAGTTCGGACAAATGAATAGATATAAAAAAAAAATATAAAAATGCAAATATCTCGAAAACGGGGCGTCCTAGGCCAAAAATAACGAAAAAAATCCTGACTTACGACTACATATGAAAATAGGTGCCCTTTCCAAGGACCCCATTCAAAAGCCCGTAAGGGGTGGTTTAAAAATCCCCCTTCTTTCCTAAAGTCAACCCCGTTTCGGAAACCTTAGTTCGGACAAATGAATAGATATGAAAAAAATTATAAAAATGCAAATATCTCGAAAACGGTGCGTCCTAGGCCAAAAATAACGAAAAAAATCCTGACTTACGACTACATATGGAAATAGGTGCCCTTTCCAAGGACCCCATTCAAAAGCCCGTAAGGGGTGGTTTAAAAATCCCCCTTCTTTCCAAAAGTCAACCCCATTTCGGAAACCTTAGTTCGGACAAATGAATAGATATGAAAAAAACATAAAAATGCAAATATCTCGAAAACGGTGCGTCTAGGCCAAAATAACGAAAAAAATCCTGACTTACGACTACATATGGAAATAGGTGCCCTTTCCAAGGACCCCATTCAAAAGCCCGTAAGGGGTGGTTTAAAAATCCCCCTTCTTTCCAAAAGTCAACCCCATTTCGGAAACCTTAGTTCGGACAAATGAATAGATATAAAAAAAAATATAAAAATGCAAATATCTCGAAAACGGTGCGTCCTAGGCCAAAAATAACGAAAAAAATCCTGACTTACGACTACATATGGAATTAGGTGCCCTTTCCCTATACCCCATTCAAAAGCCCGTAGGGGGTGATTTAAAAATCCCCCTTCTTTCCAAAAGTCAACTGCATTTCGGAAACCTTAGTTCGGGCAAATGAATAGATATAAAAAAAATTATAAAAATGCAAATATCTCGAAAACGGTGCGTCCTAGGCCAAAAATAACGAAAAAAATATTGACTTACGACTACATATGGAATTAGGTGCCCTTTCCAAGGACCCCATTCAAAAGCCCGTAAGGGGTGGTTTAAAAATCCCCCTTCTTTCCAAAAGTCAACCCATTTCGGAAACCTTAGTTCGGACAAATGAATAGATATGAAAAAAATTATAAAAATGCAAATATCTCGAAAACGGTGCATCCTAGGCCAAAATTAACAAAAAAAATTCTGACCTACGACTACATATGGTATTAGGTGACCTTTCCCTGTACCCCATTCAAAAGCCCGTAGGGGGTGGTTTAAAAATCCCCCTTCTTTCCAAAAGTCAACCCCATTTCGGAAATCTTAGTTCGGACAAATGAATAGATATGAAAAAAACATAAAAATGCAAATATCTCGAAAACGGTGCGTCCTAGGCCAAAAATAACGAAAAAAATCCTGACTTACGACTACATATGGAAATAGGTGCCCTTTCCAAGGACCCCATTCAAAAGCCCGTAAGGGGTGATTTAAAAATCTCCCTTCTTTCCAAAAGTCAACCCCATTTCGGAAATCTTAGTTCGGGGACAAATGAATAGATATAAAAAAAAATAATAAAAATGCAAATATCTCGAAAACGGTGCGTCCTAGGCCAAAAATAACGAAAAAAATCCTGACTTACGACTACATATGGAATTAGGTGCCCTTTCCAAGGACCTCATTCAAAAGCCCGTAAGGGTCGGTTTAAAAATCCCCCTTCTTTAAAAAGTCAACCCCATTTCGGAAACCTTAGTTCGGGGAAATGAATAGATATAAAAAAAAAATTATATAAAAATGCAAATATCTCGAAAACGGTGCGTCCTAGGCGAAAAATAACGAAAAAAAACCTGACTTACGACTACATATGGAAATAGGTGCCCTTTCCAAGGACCCCATTCAAAAGCCCGTAAGGGGTGGTTTTAAAAATCCCCTTCTTTCCTAAAGTCAACCCCGTTTCGGAAACCTTAGTTCGGACAAATGAATAGATATAAAAAAAAATATAAAAATGCAAATATCTCGAAAACAGTGCATCCTAGGCCAAAAATAACGAAAAAAATCCTGACTTACGACTACATATGGAAATAGGTGCCCTTTCCAAGGACCCCATTCAAAAGCCCGTAAGGGGTGGTTTAAAAATCTCCTTTCTTTCCAAAAGTCAACCCCATTTCGGAAACCTTAGTTCGGACAAATGAATAGATATGAAAAAAACATAAAAATGCAAATATCTCGAAAACGGTGCGTCCTAGGCCAAAAATAACGAAAAAAATCCTGACTTACGACTACATATGGAATTAGGTGCCCTTTCCCTGGACCCCATTCAAAAGCCCGTAAGGGGTGGTTTAAAAATCCCCCTTCTTTAAAAAGTCAACCCCATTTCGGAAACCTTAGTTCCGACAAATGAATAGATATAAAAAAAAAATATAAAAATGCAAATATCTCGAAAACGGTGCGTCCTAGGCCAAAAATAACGAAAAAAATCCTGACTTACGACTACATATGGAATTAGGTGCCCTTTACCTGGACCCCATTCAAAAGCCCGTAAGGGGTGGTTTAAAAATCCCCCTTCTTTCCAAAAGTCAACCCTATTTCGGAAACCTTAGTTCCGACAAATGATAGATATAAAAAAACATTAAAAATGCAAATATCTCGAGTAAAGAAGACGGTTGCGAATCCTGAGAGAAAAAAGAAAAGAATAAAAGGACCTGACCAAAAGAAGAAAACTGAGGAAAATAACGAAAAAAATCCTGACTTACGACTACATATGGAATTAGGTGCCCTTTACCTGGACCCCATTCAAAAGCCCGTAAGGGGTGGTTTAAAAATCCCCCTTCTTTCCAAAAGTCAACCCCATTTCGGAAACCTTAGTTCGGACAAATCAATAGATATGAAAAAACATAAAAATGCAAATATCTCGAAAACGGTGCGTCCTAGGCCAAAAATAACGAAAAAAATCCTGACTTACGACTACATATGGAAATAGGTGCCCTTTCCAAGGACCCCATTCAAAAGCCCGTAAGGGGTGGTTTAAAAATCCCCCTTCTTTAAAAAGTCAACCCCATTTCGGAAACCTTAGTTCCGACAAATGAATAGATATGAAAAAACAACATAAAAATGCAAATATCTCGAAAACGGTGCGTCCTAGGCCAAAAATAACGAAAAAAATCCTGACTTACGACTACATATGGAATTAGGTGCCCTTTCCCTGGACCCCATTCAAAAGCCCGTAAGGGGTGGTTTAAAAATCCCCCTTCTTTCCAAAAGTCAACCCCATTTCGGAAACCTTAGTTCGGACAAATGAATAGATATGAAAAAAGAAAAAAAAAAAATCTCGAAAACGGTGCGTCCTAGGCCAAAAATAACGAAAAAAAATCCGGACTTACGACTGCATATGGAATTAGGTGCCATTTCCCTGGACCCCATTTAAAAGCCCGCAAGGGGTGGTTTAAAAATCCCCCTACTTTCCAAATGTCAACCCCATTTCGAAAACCTTAGTTCAGACAAATGAATAGATATAAAAAAAAAAAAATATAAAAATGCAAATATCTCGAATACGGTGCGTCCTAGGCCAAAAATAACGAAAAAAATCCTTACTTACGACTTTTTTTCCAAAAGTCAAGCCCCTTTCGGAACCTTAGTTCGGACCAATCAATAGAATTTAAATTTTGAAAAATCATAAAAATGCAAATATCCCGAAAACGGTGCGTCCTAGGCCAAAAATAACGAAAAAAATCCTGACTTACGACTACATATGGAATTAGGTGCCCTTTCCCTATACCCCATTCAAAAGCCCGTAGGGGGTAATTTAAAAACCCCCTTCTTTCCAAAAGTCAACCCCATTTCGGAAACCTTAGTTCGGACAAATGAATAGATATGAAAAAAAACATAAAAATGCAAATATCTCGAAAACGGTGCGTCCTAGGCCAAAAATAACGAAAAAAATCCTGACTTACGACTACATATGGAAATAGGTGCCCTTTCCAAGGACCCCATTCAAAAGCCCGTAAGGGGTGGTTTAAAAATCCCCCTTCTTTCCAAAAGTCAACCCCATTTCGGAAACCTTAGTTCGGACAAATGAATAGATATGAAAAAAACATAAAAATGCAAATATCTCGAAAACGGTGCGTCCTAGGCCAAAAATAACGAAAAAAATCCTGACTTACGACTACATATGGAATTAGGTGCCCTTTCCCTGGACCCCATTCAAAAGCCCGTAAGGGGTGGTTTAAAAATCCCCCTTCTTTCCAAAAGTCAACCCCATTTCGGAAACCTTAGTTCGGACAAATCAATAGATATGAAAAAACATAAAAATGCAAATATCTCGAAAACGGTGCGTCCTAGGCCAAAAATAACGAAAAAATCCTGACTTACGACTACATATGGAATTAGGTGCCCTTTCCCTGGACCCCATTCAAAAGCCCGTAAGGGGTGGTTTAAAAATCCCCCTTCTTTCCAAAAGTCAACCCCATTTCGGAAACCTTAGTTCGGACAAATCAATAGATATGAAAAAACATAAAAATGCAAATATCTCGAAAACGGTGCGTCCTAGGCCAAAAATAACGAAAAAAATCCTGACTTACGACTACATATGGAATTAGGTGCCCTTTACCTGGACCCCATTCAAAAGCCCGTAAGGGGTGGTTTAAAAATCCCCCTTCTTTCCAAAAGTCAACCCCATTTCGGAAACCTTAGTTCGGACAAATCAATAGATATGAAAAAACATAAAAATGCAAATATCTCGAAAACGGTGCGTCCTAGGCCAAAAATAACGAAAAAAATCCTGACTTACGACTACATATGGAATTAGGTGCCCTTTCCCTGGACCCCATTTAAAAGCCCGCAAGGGGTGGTTTAAAAATCCCCCTTCTTTCCAAAAGTCAACCCCATTTCGGAAACCTTAGTTCCGACAAATGAATCAATATGAAAAAACATAAAAATGCAAATATCTCGAAAACGGTGCGTCCTAGGCCAAAAATAACGAAAAAAATCCTGACTTACGACTACATATGGAATTAGGTGCCCTTTCCCTGGACCCCATTCAAAAGCCCGTAAGGGGTGGTTTAAAAATCCCCCTTCTTTCCAAAAGTCAACCCCATTTCGGAAACATTAGTTCGGACAAATCAATAGATATGAAAAAACATAAAAATGCAAATATCTCGAAAACGGTGCGTCCTAGGCCAAAAATAACGAAAAAAATCCTGACTTACGACTACATATGGAATTAGGTGCCCTTTCCCTGGACCCCATTCAAAAGCCCGTAAGGGGTGGTTTAAAAATCCCCCTTCTTTCCAAAAGTCAACCCCATTTCGGAAACATTAGTTCGGACAAATGAATCAATATGAAAAAACATAAAAATGCAAATATCTCGAAAACGGTGCGTCCTAGGCCAAAAATAACGAAAAAAATCCTGACTTACGACTACATATGGAATTAGGTGCCCTTTCCCTGGACCCCATTCAAAAGCCCGTAAGGGGTGGTTTAAAAATCCCCCTTCTTTCCAAAAGTCAACCCCATTTCGGAAACCTTAGTTCGGACAAATCAATAGATATGAAAAAACATAAAAATGCAAATATCTCGAAAACGGTGCGTCCTAGGCCGAAAATATCGAAAAAAAATGCTGACTTACGACTACATATGTAATTAGGTGCCTTTTCCCTAGACCCTATTCAAAAGCCCATAAGGGGTGGTTTAAAAATCCCCCTTCTTTCCAAAACTCAAATCCATTTCGAAAACCTTAGTTCGGACAAATGAATAGATATGAAAAAAAAAAACATAAAAATGCATATATCTCGAATACGGTGCGTCCTAGGCCAAAAATAACGAAAAAAATCCTGAAATACGACAACATATGGAATTAGGTGCCCTTTCCCTGGACCCCATTCAAAATCCCGTAGGGGGTGGTTGAAAAATCCCCCTTCTTTCCAAAAGTCAACCCCCTTTCGGAAACCTTAGTTCGGACAAATCAATAGATATGAAAAAAAAATATTAATGCAAATATCTCGAAAACGGTGCGTCCTAGGCCAAAATTAACGAAAAAAATCCTGACTTACGACTACATGTGGTATGAGATGCCCTTATTGTACACCAAATTGAAAAGCACATAGGGGGTGCTTTGAAATCCCCTCCTTGCTTAACAAAATACAACCCCGGTTTAATACCTTCATTATACCTCAAAGGAAATTCTCATTTAGTTCGGTTATGTTTTAAATGAGGGATGTGTTACTTACAGTTGCGTACCACCCTTCCATTGGCTTGCTTTCTATGCCCGGTTAGGGGGTATCCTAATAGAAATGTGTTTTCTCTCACATATTGTGGAATATGCTTATATCATACACAATATACCAATCATTCGAAACATGCGCAAATTATACAATATACGCAACATACAAATCATAAGCAATATACGCATTATACAGAAAATATGCAACATATACAACATACGGAACATGTGCAACATACACAACATAAGCGACATGCACATAAGAAATACTCATTATAAGCATTAAACAGAACATACATTACCTAGAAACATATGCAACATGCACAACATACGAAACATATGCAACATAAGCAACATACGGCATATACACCTGACACGAAATATGCATATCATACGCAACATACACATTATACGCAGCATAAAAGTCCTACACCATATATACAACATACGCAACATAATCAACATACGGAACGTACACATCATACAAACCATAGACATCAGACGCAACATACATAACATTATACACAATATACACAACATACACAATATACATAATATACGCAACATACCCAACATAAAAAACACACACATCATAAGCAACATGTGCAACATAACAACGAATGCAAAATATGCATTATTCACATCATACGCAACATATGTAACACACACAACATACATAACATATACAACATACGTAACATACACAATATATGCCTTCGAATGCCTCGTAGCCTTAATATATATATTTATATATATACATACATACATACATATATATATATATATATATATATGTATATATATATATGTATATATGTATATATATGTATATATATGTATGTATATATGCATATATATATGTATATATATATGTATATATGTATATATATATGTATGTATATATGTATATATATGTACATATATGTATATATATATAAATATATATGTATATATATGTATATATATATATATATATATATACGTATATATATGTATATATATATGTATATATATATATATGTATATATATGTATATATATGTATATATATATATATATACATGCAT
>CM063497.1:4820201-4825201 GCA_032207245.1 Pardosa pseudoannulata
AAGGTGTATAAGTATTTTAGAACATTATGTGAAACAAAAAGCTGTATTAAAATAAATTAGGTTTCATTACATAAAATTATAAATCTTTCTGTTTTAGACTGCTAAATTGCGTTCTTGCATCCGAGAACGCAAAAGACAAAACTTATTTTTTGGTTCAGAAAATTACAGTTCAGAAGATTATGAACTATTTGACCTTTTAACGGTCGTAAATATTTTTCCCACGGGTGAGAATTGGACACACTCATCTATCTTTGTGTGTATCTATATATTTATACATACCCCTTGGATATATATATTATATATATATATATAAAAATATATATATATATATATATATATATATATTATATATATATACATATATATATATATATATATATATATATATATATATATATATATACATATATATATATATATATATATATATATAATATATGTATACATATATATATATATATCATATATAAAAAAATTTTATATATATAAATATATATATTATATATATATATCCATATTATATATAAATATTATATATATATATATATATATATATATATATATACATGTATATAAATATATGTACATATATATTTATATATAAATATATATTATATATATATATATATATATATATAATATATATAAATATTATATATATATATATATAATATATATATATATATATATATATATATATATATATATATATATATATATATATAGAACAAATATATAATATATATACATATATATAATATATTATATATATATATATAACACACACAAAATATATGTATAAATATATATATATATATATAAAATATATATATATATGTATATAAATATATATAAATATATATTTATATATATATATAATATATATATACATATAAGAACATATACGTATATATATTTTCTATATATATGTGTATATATATAAATAAATATATATAAATAATATATATATGTATATATATATTATATATATTATATAAATATTTAATATAATATATATACAATCATACTATATATATATCATAAAAATATATATATATATATATAAATATAAAATATATTTATATAAGCATTTACATGTAATATATAAATGTACATATATATATATATATATGTTTTTTTGATATATATATATATATATATAAAATATCACACACATCATATTTAATGTTATAAATATATTATATTGAAATATATGTATATAAAATATATATAAATATATTCTATATATTTATATTTATATATATATATATATATATATATATATATAATATAATATATACTTACATATATATATATTGATATAAATATAATATATAAATTTATATTATATATATATATATTTATATAAATATATATATATATATAAACACAGAAATATATTCAAAAAGAGGGATTAAAGAAGGAATATAAAAGACTATTAAAAATGCTTTCAAAAATATTCTAATTATATAATGTCGATTTTATACAGGCACGGATTTTTTCGACTCGTAGATCTAATGGTAAAATAACCTCTTATCAGCAGAACCTCTAAAACGGCCACAAGTGGAATTTTCAATTTTAAATCTTCTCACTCCAGTTTTAATTTTGAGAGAAAATAATCAGTAAGCAGTGGCTTGCTGTCCATATGTGCAGGGTGTGCACTGCACACCCTGGCAAAATTATGAGGGACAATAATTTTCTGCACCTATGTCTACCTATCTTTATATGGTATATAATAAATATTATTTATAATATATTCAAATATTATGTTGATTTGCTTGCTTGTATTCCCGCAGTGCGTGCGGTACTAGGTGCTGCACCACGTAGCGCGCAAACGAACATAGGAAGTTCTGATGTGTACGCACTGCGCACTAAATTGAAAATCACGCTTTATATGTATGGGCTACTGGAGAAGAACAGCATACTATGGCACTGAGGCAAGTGCAGCTATTTTTCCTGCACTTGGCATTCAGAATCATCCGAAGGTACGGTTTATTAAGCGTTGTATTAGTGCTGAAGCGCTTTTGGTTTTTTAACTGATTAACTGGTCATACGATTTTGCAGACGGTTAATGTTTAAATTTATATATTGTAAGATTTTGTTTTCATGGAAATATAAAAGAAGTATTTCATCAATATAAAGTGAAAGGTTTTAGTGGTAAAGTAATTTCGGTGATGTATTATATTTATTGAAATAATTCGCTGAAAAACAATGTTGTTTTGTTTTAAAGAAACGAATTTTAACAGAACAGTCCAAATTTTACCATTCATTGTGTCTTACAGACAGTATATAAGTTATATCTGTAACACCATATCCCTGGTTTTGTTTTTAAAAATTGTCAAGATGTTTTTCGCAGAATATATGATTTCCAAATGTTAAAAACAATTAATAAATATAATTTAATCCACTGACCGAACAAGAAACAGTTCGCTCTATTGTGCCAGCGTGCAGTGAAATCCTCTGCACGTGGAATAGACGTTCGGTTTGTCGGCATGAGCATCCGGATGAGGCACCGCAGCGGCGGGCGCCATGTGGTGCTACGTTTGCTGAACATATAAGTTTTTCGTGGAAGCCCGAAGCGTTGCTTTTTCGACGCCGATATGACACCATACAACAAAAGACATGATTTTTGCTTCAGTGCTAGTAGAATTCTCATAAGTTTAGCTGTTTTTATAGTTATAACTCGACTACTCGTAGGTAAATATTTTATTTATTGTAATCTTTAAATTTATATTCATAATAAATAACCCGTTTCAGAATGGAGAACTCAGATGTCTCAATAATTAAAGATTTATTGGAAAAATCCATGTTCTCTGCACACCCTGCATGAAAACCTACCGCACGCCACTGATATATATATATATATATATATATATATATATATATATATATATATATATATACATATATATATAAATATATACATATATATATATATACATATATACATATATATATATAATATACATATATATTCATATATATATATATATATATATATATATATATATATATATATATATATATATATATACAAATATACATATAAAACATATACATATATATATATATTTTTGTATATTTTATATAATATATTTATATATACATATTTATATATACATATATATATATAACTATAAAAAATATATATATATACTATAAAACATATATACATATATATATATTTATATATATATATATACATAAAACATATATACATATATATATACATAATATATATATATATATATATATATATAAATATATATATATACATATATATATATATACATATATATATATTATACATATATTATATATTTATATACATTTTATATATATACATATATATATATTTATATATATATACATAATATATATATATATATATATAACATATACATATTTATATAACATATATACATATATATATACTTTATATATATACATATATTATAAATGTATAACATATATATTTTTATAATATATATATATATATTACATATATATATATATATATATATATATATAAAAAAATTTTATACTATATATATACATATATAAAATACATTTTATATCTATATATATTATACATTTATATATATACATTTAAAAATTTTATACATATATATATACATATATACAATATATATATATATAATATATACATATATATATATAATATAATACATATTAACATATATATAATATATACATACATACATACATACATATGTATATACATAATACATATATATATACATATATTTATACATATATATATATATACATATATTACATAATATATACATATATATATAATTTTATAAACATATATATATATATATATATATACATATACAAACATATGTTATATATACATATATATATATAATATATATATATTATATACATATATTATATACATACATAAAAATATAAATACATATATTATATTTTAAATATATATATATATATATATATTTATATATATATATTATATTATATATTATATTTAAATATATATATCAAACATAACAAACACAATAATAAACAAAAATAAAATTTATTTATATATATATTATATATTTATTTGTGGTCATAATGAGAATAATCGATTTCTGATTATTTTATACAGAATTTAAATCGTTTATATTCAGAAAAAATAAATTAGGATTGACTACTATTTATCTACTGATGTTTAAAGTGTTTAAAAACATGATTAAAAAAAAAAATATTGTGTTTTTAAAAAGAAAAAGAAAAATTTTACATATAGTTTTTGTTTTAATTAAATTTTTTTTATATGATTTCGAACAAATAAAATAGCTACCAAAATTATCGTTTTACTATGGATATTGAAAAAGTATTTATCAACTAATTAAAATCAACAAATACGAAATAAAAGTTAATCTCGAATAAATTCTCTGACACAATTACAAAATGTTTATTGCTTTAACAAAATAAAAATAATTCTTTCCTCATTGACATATTGTTATAATTCGATGACATTAATAAAAACACTTAATAGTTACAATAACATTATTCTAAAAATAAGCACCCAAAAATCACAAATATCTAGACTTTTTCATATCATCAGTATTTTAAGTTTTCCAATTGTAAAGTTTTATATACAAATACAAATTATATATATTATATATTTTATATATATTTTATATATATATATAATATTTATATAATTTTGTTATATTTGTCAAAGTATATATATATAAAAATAACATATATATATTACATATATTTATATATTATAATATATATATATATATATATATACATATAAAATATATATTTATACATATTAATTGTATATATTTAATGTTTACACAATATATCTATAAACATCTATAATGATAATATATTTTAATTTTTTAGAATTGTATAAAATTGTATAAAAAAAAAAATATATATATATATATAATATTTATTACACAATATACATATATATATATATTATATATTATATATACATATATAATACATAT
>CM063497.1:4890201-4895201 GCA_032207245.1 Pardosa pseudoannulata
ACTTTAAAATCCTTAAAAATGCGCCAAATTTAAACTATCGCCAACGGCGTCCCAAACTAAAGCTTTGCGGTTTTGGAATGTACACAAAATTAATAATAAAATAATGAAATATAATGATTATTGGATACCATTTATGAAAGTTAAAACTGAAAATGTGTACTTAACGATTAAAAATTAAGAAATAATAATAAATAAATAAATAATAAGATACAGATGTATCTATAGTATGCCGCGTTTTTCTCGCCAAATTTGGCGATTTTGTGATCTTGCCAAGGAGTGATATTTGAGCCAAGATAGCATATTGTTCTTATATAAATATGTAATGTATATTGTTCGGTTTGGCGTCTTAATCGGAATGAAAACCAGAAACGAACGCCAAACGACTGAGTTGGCGTCTTCAATTAGCTCATTTTAGAAAACCCGACCTGCAAGAGAATTTTATATATCTGTCAATTTGCAGCGATTTATGTTATTAATATTACGGCAGTGACACCTACATCTGTAGTGACATCTTATTTTTAAGTGGAACAACTTTAATTAAGAACCCCGTTGGCTACTTTTTACATTTGGCAACATTTATGTCGTTGATTACATTACAAAGGTGAACGTATTGGCGACTTTTTTGTTGCTTAGCAAAATATCGTGTGGTTAATATCGCATAAATTAAAAAAAAATGTAAAATATAAATGATGAAAATAACGTAAACTTTCAAGAACTGTACATATAGATAAATATATGTGGAAATTTTGAATTCTGCCCACTTTAAAATCCTTAAAAATGCGTCAAATTTAAAATATCGCCAACGGCGTCCCAAACTAAAGCTTTGCGGTTTTAGAATGCACACAAAATTTATAATAAAATAATGAAATATAATGGTTATTGGATGCCATTTATGACAGTTAAAACATAAAATGTGTTCTTAACGATTAAAACTTAAGAAATAATAATAAATAAATAAGTAAATAAAGGTACAAATGAACTATGTCATGTAGCGTTTTTTCTCGCCAAACTTGGCGATTTTGTGGTCTCACAAGTGATAGTTGAGCAGCCAAGATAGCTAGTTGTTCTTGTATAAATTGTGACGATTTAATCAAAAAAATGTATAAAAATTTGTTTCTTTGTTTTTAAAAAAGTTTAAAATGTTGCGTTCCTTTATAATTTTGTCTGCAAATTTTGTTAAAAGGAGTGTTTTATCTATTGTGTTTTAAACAGTATTAAGTTGCGATATCACTTTACATTTCCATCGGTAAAATATTGTAAAATTATATTAGATTTATTTTACTTTTAGATTATAAGAAACACATAATTTTAGTCATTTTTTTTTTACATAGCGATCAACACATATCGCCAAATTAGGGTAATCGAAAAATAAAGAAAAAAAAAACATAACGTTGGAAACAAGCCTGCTATGTAAATATGCTCAAATAAATAAATAAATGTAAAATATCAACAATAAGTTACTTTTTAAAATATCCATTTATTACATTGAGCTTGAAATATATTATTTTATAAGTTCTGAAATATATTTAAAAAATAGACATTTAATAGGAAAAAAATCAGGAGGTATAAAAATATTCTTTGCCACATAAATATTTTAAATCATGTTCAAACTCAAGATTTTAAATAAATTTTCACACTGAAAAATATTTATAAAATTATATTCAAGATAAATTAGTTGTTTTGAATTATTTAAGGCAAGTGGAAACTTTTAAAAACGTCTTATCTGTTTTACAACCCATATTCTTTCCATACCACTTTTAAGACCTTCAATATTTTTTCAAAGAAAACAAGTTGCTCCTGTTGTTCCATATTTCTTGGTGAAATTCCAGTAAATTTAACAGATTTAAGTTATTTTAAATTAGAATCAAATAGTAAAATGTTAATTTAGTTTATAAATATTCCTCTATTAATTAACAAATAAGAAACTAAAAATAATTACTTTTCCCCAATTCAACTAAAATTGAACATCTATTCTTTGAATTACATAATATTAATAAAAGTTGCCAAACCGTAATAAAATATTTCAAAGGAAAACTGAAAAATCGTCTGCGTATAAATACAATTAATAGTCATATTTAAAGAAAAAAATCATGCATAAAATTTTACTGGTTAAGAATAAACAGTTGAGCTATTTCTATTACAGTTAATCGCCGATCAACTCTAATCAACAATTATGAGATGAGAACTCATAATATGTTCGCATTTAAGCACAAGTGACGTCAAATTTTGATCTTTTAAACTTTTTAATGAATTTTTTAATTCTAGATTAATTAAACTGAGATCGACATATTTATGATTTGCTTTTAATTGCAAAAATGAATTTTAATTTTCGGGACTCTGATTTATAGAAATGTTTTAATCCACAAATAAGACAAAAATAATTATTTTCTGATAAAGCAAATAGAATAGAACATCTATTCTATCAATTAGATGATATTAATAAAGTTGCCAAACCATAATGAAATGTTTCACCAAAAACTAAACAATCGTCTGCGTAGAAATACAATTAATAGTCATATTTAAAGAAGAAAACCACGTAAGCGGGATAAAACTTTACTCGTTAAGAATAAACAGTTAAGCTATTTCTATTACAGTTAATCGCCAATCAGGCCTAATCAACAATCATGAGATGAGAACTGATAATATGTTCACATTTAAGAACAAGTGACGTCAAATATTGATCTTTTAAAAACTTATTTACGGAGTATTTTAATTCTAGATTAATGAGACGTATTAAACTGAGATCCATGTATTTATGATTTGCTTTTAAATGCAAAAAAATGAATTTCAATTTCCGTAACACTGATTTATAGAAACTTTTTAATTCACAAATAAGACTAAAAATAATTATTTTACGATAAAGCAAATAGAATAGAACATCTATTCTTTCAATTTGATAATTATTATAATGATGCCAAAACGTAATGATATATTTCACTGGAAAACTGAACAATCGTCTGCTTAAGAATACAAGTAATAATCATATTTAAAGAAGAAAAACATGTAAGCGGAATAGGGCGATTTCACACAGCAGTGCACATCTCAACTTATGACGATTCTGGCTTTAATTTCAAATGGAAGGCCAGTTTATTAGTTAACTATTGGCTATCGTAAACATGAAAATGAATGAGAAGGGCATGAAAGCCTTTCATGACGTTGCAGGAAATCGTTCTAAAGAATTCTGCTGCTTAAGAATAAACAGTTGAGATATTTCTATTACAGTTAATCGCCAATCAACCTTAATCAACAATTATGAGATGAGAACTGATAATATGCTCGCATTTAAGAACAAGTGACGTCAAATTTTGATCTTTTAAAAACTTTTTTACGTAGTATTTAATTCTAGATTAATTAAACTGAGATCGACGTATTTATGATTTGCTTTTAATTGTAAAAATGAATTTTAATTTTTGGGACTCTGATTCATAGAATTTTTTTAATCCACAAATAAGACTAAAAATAATTATTTTCTGATAAAGCAAATAAAATAGAACATCTATTCTTCCAATTAGACAATATTAATAAAGTTGCCAAACCTTGATAAAATACTTCAAAAGAAAACTGAAAAATCGTCTGCGTAGAAATACAATTAATAGTCATATTTAAAGAAGAAAACCACGTAAGCGGGATAAAATTTTACTGGTTAAGAATAAACAGTTGAGATATTTCTTTTACAGTTAATCGCCGATCAGCCCTAATCAACAATTATGAAATGAGAACTGAATACATCTTTGCATTTAAGAATAAGTGAAGTCAAATGCTGATCTTTTAAAAACACTTTTAAGAAATTTTACGAATTCTAGATTAATGAGACGTATTAAACTGAGATCGATATATTTATGATGCATTTAAATGCAAAAATGGATTTTAATTTTCTAAAAGCTGATTTATAGAAATTTTTTAATCCACAAATAAGACTAAAAATTATTATTTTCCTATAAAGCAAACATAACATCTAAAGGCGATTTCACGCAGAAGGGCAAATTCTCAAATTATGACAATTCTGACTTTAGTTTCAAGCGGAAGGGCAGTTTATTGTTTGTCTATTGGCTGTTGTAAGCATGAAAATGAATGGGAAGGGCATTATAGTAAATCGTGACGTTGCGACAAATTGCCTTATTCTTTTAATTTGATAATAATTATAATGATGCCAAAACGTAATGATATATTTCACTGGAAAACCGAACAATCGTCTGCTTAGAAATACAATAGCCACATTTAAAGGAGAAAATCATGTACATGGAATAAAATTTTTACTGATTAAAAATAAACAGCTTATTGAGAAATTGTTTTTACAGTTAATCACCGAATTAACCCTAATCAACAATTATAAGTACTGAAAGCCGCTCTCACCTAATCGTTTAACGGCTAACCGCGTTTAACCCATGGCACCAACCAATGGTGGGACTCAACTCTCCGTTTAAAGAGATATCAATCACGGTTAGCAGTTAAACGTCTTTGGTGAAATCAGCTCTGAATATGTATCTTTATATATCTTTTGAAAACACTTTAATTCCAGATCAATTAGACACATTAAACTGAGATTGGCGTATTTATGATTTGCATTTAAATGAGAAAATGAATTTTCATTTCCGGGACGCTAATTTACAGAATTTTTTTATAAAAACGGTTATCAATTTCGCAAATGTTCGAAGACTTTTAACTGAAAAGAAATAGTTTTAGCTTTAGGATTAAATGTACATCAGGATCGTCTGCTCTGGATTGATACCAACGAAATAAAGACGACTAAACAGTTAAAACGATAATTATAAACTGTTAACCGTGCAAAAACTGTTAAAACAATTGCACAACAAAAATGAACTAATTGGAATTTTGAAAATAACTGGTAGTAAAGTTTCCACATCTGGACAGACTTGACATTACGAAAATCGTAAAACATCTTATTCCAAATAGCATAATCCCTGTTGCCACCTCCTCTAAGATTAAAAAGTCATTTATTTTCCCAAAATCGTTCCAAGTTTGTTTCTAAGCTGGAGATC
>CM063497.1:4900201-4902701 GCA_032207245.1 Pardosa pseudoannulata
CAGTAAAGAATCCAGCAAAGTATGACGTCTAAAACGATAGGAAATATTTGCAACTTTACAAGCATTAGCGATTTTTAATTTTGTGATAATTGTTTCATAATGAATCAGCTTTTTTCGCTCGCAACAAGTGGATGACGTCAGAGTAACAGTTCTTTTACTCTGACATAAAAGCTCTTTTTTTTTTGTTCCCATTTTAAAATACAATTTATCATAGTTATATTTATTTGATTAGTAGCTGCATAAGTATTCTAAGTTATAGTCATCATATAGTGATATTATAAAATATTTTAAACAATAAATCTAAAGAAAACTTTTAAAGAATAATTAAGCAAAAAATGATGCCACAAACGATGGAAAATATTTGCAACTTTAGAAGTATTAAACGATATTGTTTTTGAGACTTTACATGCATTTGCGATTTAAAGTTTTGCGATAATCTTTTTGAAATGATCACGATGAATCGACTTTTATCACTGGCATCAAATCGATGACGTCAGAGATATTTTTCTTTTACAGTTCTTATTTTAAAATAGAATTTATTACAGTTACATTTGGTTCGATTATGAGATGAGCAAGTGTTCTGAGTAATCGTACATTCATATTATAAAATATTTAAAAAAAAAACACAGAAATCTAAAAATAATTAAGCAAAGTATGATATCTAAAACAATAGAGAATGTGCGCATGACGTCAGGTGCGGCAAAAATGGCAGCTCAACTTGCTCGTTGGCAAAATATTTGAATTTTCTACGGATTGTACTTGTTATTGGGGTTTTAATTTTGTCAATTATCTGAAATTAGTAACAAGCTGTTGTGCGTATGGCTGTCCTAAGCGTTTCAAAAAAGGTGGAAATATTAGATTTTATTGTTTTCCTAAAGATCCTACATTGCGAACGCTTCGGATAAAAGCTTCGAAAAAGCAAGACGGGACTCCAAGTTCTTCGAGAATTCAAGACAAACATTTTCAGAATGGTAATAAAACGTCAACCTTACTGTAATGTAATAAATTATATAAAATTATTATGCTCTAAGAATTTTTTTATTATTACTAAGGTTTCTTTTTTTCATATTTCTAATGTATTTTCTAAGCTTTTGTGAGAAGTACTGTATCTATAAATGTCATTAATTTTTGTTCTAAAAATGATCAGTTTTCAGTTTTTATTAGATTCTTATTTATGTAATAGTTTATTGTGCCTGTTAACATAATCAAAGGAGTTATACTTTATTATGATACTTAATAGTACTGTGTAAAGTGTTGTTTTTTAAATATATATATATATATATATAATTTCGTAAGTGTTAAAAAATCTATTTTCAATTACTTGTCCAGTTTCTGATGTTTTCTTCAACTTCCCTTAAATAGTATTTAGTTTTAATGTATACATGATCCATATCGAAGCTCATAACGTACAACGAAAGCAAGCAATGTTTTGCCAACGAAAAGTTGAGTTGTAATCAGCATCCATGTTTGTTTACAAACATGCACTTTCTCAATGGAAAACATTTGAAATTTTACAAGTATTTGCGATTGAAAGTTTGGGGATAATCGTTTCATACTGATGGTGATGAATCACTTTTTATCACTCGCATCAAATCGATGACGTCAGAATTATACTTCTTCGACAGTTCTCTTTTTAAAACACAATTGATCGCAGCTACGCTTCGTTTCAGTAATAGATGTGCAAGTGTTCTGAAGCATAGAGTCATCGTACATCCATAATAAAAAAAGAAAAAATCTGAAGAAATCTTTTAAAAAAGAATTAAGCAAAGAATGACATCATACACGATGAAAAACCATTTGCAATTATATATATATATATATATATATATATATATATACATATACGTGTTCAATTATTACAAGAAGCATCCTAATCCTGTGCTAAAGTTCAACGCTTTTTGATACATACTTTACGCTTTACAGGTTATCTAAAACATATTCGTTTTTCTTCAATATGTTGACGGTCCCCCATTGGGTTTCGGAAAAAATTCTTAGCTGATATATAGGACGTCTACCATCCTGTTTACACGAGTGTGGTTTCAGGATAATTCCTCATGTAATTTTCTAGATATTCAACAAAATGTCTTAAATCGTAGGTGACTGGCATCATTGGCAATACAGTGTATGTATGTGTGTGTGTGTATGTGCGTGTGTGTGTTCTAACCTAGATAACCTATAGAATATCATATTATATGTATTTATAATATGATATCCTATAGGTAAAATTTATTACTAATACTTATAAACTAATATATATATATACACACATATATATACACACACATATATATACACACACACATATACATAAAAATATGAATACATATACATACATACATACATATATACATATATACATACAAACATATATAATACACACACATATGCAGACATACATATATATATATATATATATACATATATATATACATATAGATATATATACATATATATATATATATATACATATATATATATATATATATATATATATATATAT
>CM063497.1:4915201-4917701 GCA_032207245.1 Pardosa pseudoannulata
CTCAGATGAAGATACTAATAACGGTATAGAAACGAAACAGCAGCAAATAAGAAAAATAAAGACAACTAGGAAATAATCGTCGTTCGTGAGACGAGTTGAGATGATGCAGAAGAATAAATTAAAAAAAAAAAAAACATTGAGCAAGGACTTGTTCTTAATGTGGGTTGCTTCAGTAGCGTTTTTCCCTGATGCATTGGGTACAATAAATTTAGCATTTCCTCTTCACGGTTTAAACAATAATTTTCTGTGCGCAGCGAAAGGTTATTGGGGAAGTCATGCAAAGCCATTACTGGCTCGTAATTGAATTCGCGCTCTTTTGTTTGGCTGCGGATATTTCGGGACTTCGCCAGAACGGGTTGCGGATCAAAGCGAAACATATGTTCTATTTATTAAATGAATCGAAATGACTGATCAAACGAAAGGCTATCAAAGATGTATTTATTCTTTGTTAGCGTTTCTAACTCTCGCAAACAGTTACAGTTAACCACAAAGCAGAAAACTGTTACGGACATTCTCTTGTTATGATTAATTTACATTAAAGAATTCAGGAATAAAACTACTAATTTTAGAATGTTTACCCATTTCATCATCGAAAAAAGGCTAATTTTTTTCACTTTTTGAAATGATTCATGTTCTTTTTAATAATTGATTATTTTCGTTTTTAAGCTTACCACCATAATTTGGCGATTTTTGTTGATCGCCAAATAATAAAATGGGGGAAATTACTTATTTCTCACAGTCTAACATTTTATGCCATTTTTCGCTTATGGAAATGTAACGAAATAACACGGTTGATACTATTTACACTTTTATTATCAAAATTTGCAGATTAGAATGTAAAATAACATTATTTTAAACGATTTTAAACACAAAGAACAATAGCAATATTTGCATATTAAATTATTTTTAAAGAACAAAGTATTAAATTTTATATACAATAACGACAAACTATCTTGGTGGAATTATCATTCTTTGGCGAGTTCTCAGAATTACAAATTAGGCAAGAGAAAAATAGCAGCTTGCCAGATTCATTTGCACCATTTTTTTTCTACGCAGCATTCGTGTGTTTTTAAGAACACACTTTAAATTTTAACTTTCATATGTAAAATATAATTTTCATGATGTTCCATTATTTTCTTATTTTTATGCTGCATATCCCTAAACTCATTATGTTTCATAAATTTCTATTTATTTGGTGCATATTCCAAAACGGCAATTTTAGTATAGGACACCATTGGCGACTTTTCATATTTGGCACAGTTTAACATTTGTTTTTAGAACATCGCTTTTTGGTAAGTCCACAAAATTGCCAATTTTGGAGGAAAAAAAGATGCGTGCTAGTGTATCAGTAAAATTCTTTAAAACTTGTTTATTTATTTATTTATTGTAAAGCTGTAAATGTGCACTCAAGAACATATTTTAAATTTCAACTTTCACAGATGATATATAATTTTCATTAAGTTTCATAAATTTCTATTTATTTGATGCATATTCCAAAACGGCAGTTTTAGTATGGGACGCCATTGGCGACTTTTCATATTTGGCACAGTCTAATATTTGTTTTTAGAACATCGCTTATTGGTAAGTTTACAAAATTGCCAAATTTGGCGAGAAAAAGTGCAACTTGTTAGGTGTATCTTTACTTTTTTATTGTGCGTTCAAGCACATATTTTAAATTTCAACTGTCATAAGTGGAATATCATTTTCATCATGTTTCATTTCTTTCTTATTCATTTGTTGCATATACCAAAATGGCGGAGGTTAAGTATAAAACGCCATTAGCGACTTTTTATATTTGGAGCATTTTTGTATTTATTTTTAGGACATCGCTTTTTGGTAAGTTCACAAAATCGCCAAATCTAGCGAGAAAAAAAGGTGAGTGCTAGGTGCATCTGTACAATTTTTTAAAATTTTATTTATTTGTTGTAAAGCTGTAAATGTGAGCTTAAGAACATATTTTAAATTTCAACTTTCACAGGTGATATATAATTTTAATTATGCTTCATAAATTTCTATTCATTTGATGCCTATTCTAAAATGGTACAGTTTTAGTCTACGACGCCATTGGCGACTTTAACATTTGTTTGTAGAGAATCGCTTTTTGGTAAGTCCACAAAATCACCAAATATGGCGAGAAAAAAAAGATGAGTGCTAGGTGCATCTGTACAATTTTTTAAATTTGTTTATTTATCTATTTATTGTAAATCTGTAAATGTGCACTCAAGAACATATTTTAAATTTCAACTTTCACAGGGGATATATAATTTTCATTATGTTTCATAAATTTCTATTCATTTGATGCATATTCCAAAATGGCACAGATTTAATATACGATGCCATTGGCGACTTTAACATTTGTTTTTACAACATCGGTTTTTAGTTAGTCCACAAAATCGCCAAATCTGGCGAGAAAAAAAGATGCATACTAGGTGTATCTGTACAATATTTTAAAATTTATTTGTTTATTTATTTATTTATTGTAAATCTGTAAATGTGCGCT
>CM063497.1:4937701-4940201 GCA_032207245.1 Pardosa pseudoannulata
ATATTCTTCTGTTACTTGGGGCAACAGTTTAGTCCATGCGATGTTACCTGGTGAGCATTTAATTTAATTTTAAGGCGGTTAATTATCGTTTGATTCACACGTTCAACAGTTCCATTAGTTTGAGGTCTATGGGCAGACGTCAGTAATTGCGTCACATTATGGTTTTTAAGAAAATGTTTAAATTTCGAAGATGTAAATGCAGCATTACGGTCACTTAATAATTTTTGAGGGAGCTGAATTTGAAAAATTTGCTTGAGGCAATTAATATAAGTTTCAGTGGTAACACTTTTAGAGGGAAAAGTCCAGATATAGCGTGTATTATGATCAATGACAATATGAATGTACTTCTTAGCAGAATTATAATAATTTAGTCCTCCAACAGTGTCTATGGAAATCATATCAAAAGGTTCATTAGCGGGTGGTAATTTTTCAAGATAGCCAAATTTCCTTTGTTTTGATTTTTTATTTAATTGACATATTTCACAATGCTTAACAAAATTTTTAATGTCAGTGGCAATACCCGACCAATAATACTGGGGTGAGAGTAAATTTAGCATGGATGACACTCCAATATGACCTTGGTTGACATGAGCCGTATTTAATAATTTTGATCTTAGGGAGTAAGGAACGCAAATTTTGAAAAATCCTTTTTTCTTAATCATCCATAAATCTTTTATTTTTTGAAAATTTTTGCCAGTAATGTTGTCTGAGTCTTGGTGGCTTTTAATTTCATCATGAGTCAAAAAATGAGACTTTAGTGATAAATGGTGAGCTATAGGGTTACGTGAAAGCATGTCAGCCTCTACATTTGTGGAACCTTTTTTATAAATTATATCAAAATTAAACATGGAAAGTTTAAGAGACCATCTAAACAAACGTCCGGTAGGGTGTCTCTCCTTTTTATTTGGAAATTTCCTAAATTGTCCGCTAGGGCCATGTAGGTTTATAATTGGCCAGGCCCCTTCTCTGAGGGCGTAACCTGTAGCCCCAGTGGTCAATTTAGGTTACGGGTTAAAAAGGGGAATGTAAAAAGACATTTTTATACCTTATTTAAAATTTTGAAAACCAATTTTCCTTACATATATATATATTTATATATATTTAACATATATATATTATATATAATATATATATATATATATATATATAATATATATGTATATATATACGTACATATAAATAAATATACATATATATATATATATATATATATTTATATATATATATGTAAATATATATATTATTTATACATATATACATAAATATACAAATATATATTATAGAATTACATATTAAATACATATTTATACATATATAATTACATACATACATGATTATTATACATTATATATATATATATATATATATATATATATATTTATAGATATATATATTACAAATATATATATATATATATATATATACAATACATAATATATACATTATATATATACATATTTTATATATTTATATATACATATATATTTATACATATATATATTTATACAAATATATATATATATATTATACATACATACATTATATTATTATATATATATTTATATATATATATAAATATATATATATTATCACATAATATACATATATATACATATATTTATACATATATATATACATATATTTATATACGAATATATATATATTATACATACTTTACATATTATACATATATAATATACATACATATATATATATAAATATAATACATATATGTATATATATATATATAGACACATATATGTATATATACATATATATATATATATATATTATATATATATATATATATTATAGCACACATATATATATACAATATATATACATACACATATATACATATACATATATATATAATACATATCATATATATATACATATATATATATATATGTGCAATATATATATATACACATATAAATGGGGGAAACAAATGCATTTATTTCAGAAATCTAAAAATTCCGCTTACGTCCGTAGAAAGTATTATGTAGCACTCGAGAAGATCTGTGTAAACTTCCAAAAGAAAAACTCGCCAATGTTCGGACTAAAGGAGCCACATGGAACAAGTAGAGTGACGTCAGTCCCCGTTCCTTTTTCGGGAGACACCTCTTTCGAACGAGATGAGAAAATATACGCCGTTCTATCCTCTGAGCCACCTGTTTGCAAAATTCGGTTTCGATTTCGAAATATCATACAGGCCTTTTCTTAACGGCAGTCGAAATATGAGTTATATATACATATATATATATATATATATATATATATATATATATATATATATATATATATATATATATATAAATTCATATATAGGTATATACGTATATGCATATATACATACTTATATACATACATATATATATATAAATTCATATATAGGTATATACGTATATACATACATACATACATACATACATATATATATATATAAATTCATATATAGGTATATACGTATAGACATACATACATACATACATATATA
>CM063497.1:4947701-4950201 GCA_032207245.1 Pardosa pseudoannulata
ATACAGAATCAATATATAAACAACTAAACAATGAAAAGATAATATACAATGAATATAAACAGAAACATAATAATACACGCAAATGAAGGTTTACAGTAAACAAGTATTTAAGAAAGTTTATCATTATGAAATTCAATATTTTTCCTAAGCAAAACTTAACTCAAACTGTTCAAATTATGCTTTATTAAAATTTTACTGAAATAAACTTTGGAGAAGGAAAATGGCTGTCCTCTGTGGTGACCAACGTGAAAATTGTTAGTGACCCCGAGGGTGCTCACACAAAACGACAAAAGGTTCATCCCTCTGTGGGAGGCGACTACCTATTGCTTTTATGACAGGGCTCTCCAACGTTATATTTGTGAACAACATTTTGAAACCTTTTTTTTTTTCTCTACCAAAGATCAGAGGTATGCGGGTAACAGTTTCCCACATCTTGATCAGCTACAAACGTTACTCATCTTCAGTGTGGAAAACAGAAACACAATAATCAGATTGAACTTCAAAAATATCTCGGAGAGTGGAAGGGGCTTGCCTCGAAGGCGATGACGGAATGACCGTTCATGACCTAGAGGAAGCTGAAGAGCAAAAACGACAAAGGACTCGCCTAAGCTATCCCTTGACTTTGCAGAGGGTCTCTCCGGAGTTAAATATTAGAAAAAATTTAATTCCACACTGAAAATCAAACTGAACTTCTCTTCGAAACATTGTTCATTTGTAAGTTTTAACTATCCTGTATTTAATTCACATTAGGAATTTAGACGTAAAACTGCATTATCTCTTAAATTTCAATCAAATTTTCATACTTAAAATGAAAACATTACCTATTCTATGAAAATTCTCTTAATTAATCAAATTAGATATTCCTTGTATTGTAAACATTCACTTACTATTTTTGAAATAACGCACCATGAATTCAAAGAATAAAAACACATTTATAGTTATTATGAGAAACTACGAATATAAAAATGTAAAAATATAACATACTTGAACACCTTAATTCAAATAATTTTTTAGATTCACTGCAATTAATAAAAAGCAAAACTCAAAAAACGATGAATTGCAAATTGGCTAAATATAAAAAGTGAATACTATAATAAAATATAAAAAACACAGATATCTAGAATCGTCAAGTTCGTAATCATCAGAGCAGTCCTTCAAATCAAACCCGTAATCCCAAAACACACTCAACAAAAGTATCAAAACAACAATTCAACTCACGAGTGTCGACACATCTGTTTACTACTGTATAAATCCCGTTCACAATTGTACAGTCAAAACAACTCTTACATTTTACGTCCCAACATCACATGAAAGCATTTTAAAAACTCCTGTAATTCAGGTCGAACCGAAACTGCCACGTCATGATAATTTAGAGGTCACAATCAAAATTTTCAATGTTCAAGTGCTTTTTCGCTTTCCAATGTCTCTATTGACCAAGGTCACAGACACTCCATTCGTTGGACTGAAAGTTTTTCATTCTCTCGTGCTATCGAATTTTAATAACTTTATTTACTTCGTTCTTAAAAAATCGCACATCACAAAATACTATTTAAATTCACCTAAAATCAAAATTTTAAATTCCTAACCAAATTATTAAATTAACCTGGGAGTTAACACACAAAATTTTCAAACCACATTTAAAAATAAAATGTTATTATATTTTAGAATATTTTATGTAAACAAAATTTTTAAATGAAACCACCGAACATCGTAAATCACTAATACAATATAAATATCAATTTCTAATTTAAATATTTTTCAAAATTTTCAATGAATTTCAACATGAATTTTAAAATCAAATGCAATCAATAATTATTAAAACAATTTCTCTTAGAAACGGTAAATAGAAAAATAATTGAAAGTCCTGCTGTTTGATTGTTCACAAAATTAAGTTTCTTGATTCTTGTTTACGCATAATTTGCACAGCAAAATAAACAAAAATTATTAAATTTTTACACTGTTAACATAAAAATAAACAAAATAATTCTTAAATCACTTCTTTAGTATTATCAATCAAATGAGAGAAACAATCATAAACATTTTTTTAAGAATTATTACATATCTAGAAATATTATTCATTTAAACAAATTTTGATATTTTTTAAAGAACAGAAATTTCGAACTATAAGTTCTAGAAATACAATTAAAATTTAATTTCAAAATTTTACCTTCAATGACGAGAATTAGTGCAAGCAGTAGTTTTTCCTATCCAATAAAATTGCATATTTTATCCAGCTTGTACTTTAATAACTTTTAAATTTTCAAATTTCCCAAACATTATTTTTAAATGTCACTGAAAATTTTACCGAGAATAAGAATTTTAATTTTGAAGCATGTCCTGGAAAATTGGTGGGTTGATATATCCTTGTCCGAAGAGTTCGTTTGGAGGCTTGAAACGGAACACGGCACGAACTCGGCGATCTCGATGCGGAACGCGCATTGTAGAGAACTGGATGCGGATGTCATGGAAACAAATCAAATTGGCTTTTTGGAGTTCTTGT
>CM063497.1:4982701-4990201 GCA_032207245.1 Pardosa pseudoannulata
CGCCCCGGGATGTCGGGGCCTCAAAACTGCGATCAGCCCCACGTTGTCCCGGTCGAGGGGAGGCCCGCCACCTCCTCCTCTCACTCGCTTAAACTCGACCTCCCTGTGGGTCACCAGACTGAACTTGTCCTTTCGCCACAGGATGGCGCAGCCGTCGCTCTTCCCACCGGTCCTCCTCTTGAAGAGCGATCCGAATCCGCCCTGGTGCAGGGCGCCTCGAATGCGGGCGTCGTACACGGCTTGCTCGACCTCCTGCAAGCAGACGACGTCGCTGCGGGAACGGAGGATCTCGGGCAAGATCCGCGAGATCCGGTAGTCCTCTGCCAGGTGTCGCGGGTCGCAGCGTCGGTACAGGTAGAGGTGTCCGTCCACCGCTGTCTGGCTGAGGATGTTGTAGGTCATGACGGTGAACTGAAAGCCCCCTCCATCTCGGTGGCGGCGTCCTAGGGACGTCGGCTTCCAGTGTCGAAACTTGTTGACTTTGTGCCGGATCAGCTCTTCCACGCTCGCAGCTCCCTGACGAGCCATGTCTGGCACTGCAACGAAAGAAAAGATAAATTGAGATTAAAAGAACGTCGTCGTAAGTTAATGAATGTTTGACCTTTCCCTAAGTAACAAACACATTTAAGAAGTCTCTTGCACTATGTGACGGAGATTTTAGGATATCATAGATTTAATACTAGAACGTCCGTCGACGTCGACTGGACACCGGAGCCTGTTTAGTTGGTGTTCACCTTTCCTCATTTTTTCAGGAAATTTGAAAAATTTTCGTGACTTTTAATTATTTTCCATGGAAGACACAGAAAAAGTTTTGTGGCCCTTAATGAGGAGAAATTTTACGACTTAATATATATACCGATACATAACAGGCTGCATATAAACCGAGCAAGGCATAAATTGTGAATACGCTCCTTCTCAGTTTCGATAAGAATGTGTTGCCTTCTGCTTATCTGACAACACTTTTGACCACCAGCACGGTCTGCGTATTTCTGAAAAATTCCAGGAACGTGTAGAACAGGAGAATTCTGGGAAATTCACACAACAGCGAAGGGAAAGAGTAGGATGGGTTCTTTCTCAATCCATTGTGAATATGCCTTTTCCAGTTTAAATGAGGTTCGAAAACGGATAATATTAACCTATGCCACGATCCCATAAAGCGATCCTTTTAATTTTAACAAATGAATAGAGAAAAAGAATAGAGAATATATATATATATATATATATATATATAGAGAGAGAGAGAGAGAGAGAAAGAATATATATATATATATATATATATATATATATATATATATATATATATATATACATATATATACATATATATTTCATATTATATGCAGTAAAATTACATCAAATTTGCATAATAAAACTCCATATGCCTAACCCCATAAGATAAGCCTTGCATATCATTACACGAAAGTGAACCCCTTGACATCTGGGTGACGTCATTCGTGTGCCAAAGTAGACTTTGACATCAATATCTGTCTCGTGCAGCATAATATTCAAACATTTAACTCGTGCTTCTATTCTGTTCGGATTTAGACAAATTTCCTTCACTGTTCAAGATTCAGGCGTCATTCAAAATAATGTACTTATGGAAGTGCCAGTTCCTCTGATTTGAAATGCTTTATACTTTGTGAAGATCGCCAAGCCGTTGTATAAATTCACATCCAAACAGTAGATTTAGGTACAGATGCATTATAGCCGCCGGGTTTTTTTCTCGCCAAACTTGGCGATTTTGTATGGCAAACTTGGCGATTTTTGGGACGATGACTAGGTTGCTGTATATGCTTTAACTTTGATAGGGGCATATGGAAGCTATTGGTGCATGTGATTTTTTGACGTCATTACCCGGCTATCTATGCAAATTTTCTATTCTAAATATTCTTTTCGTTCCAGACTTAGATTAGTAGGTTGTCTCGTAGGTAGGTAAGTTATTTTTGGTATTTAGTTATGGCGATTGGTTCTTATTTCGGTTTTAACTATTTGTAGCATTGTGAAGAAATATCAGGAAATTCTTAGACTTACATTTTGAGGTTGGATTTGCATTTCATTCAAAACGGCACGTTTGTGGGGATGATGGAATTCCGAATTTGAGTTTTTTTTATGTATTTGGTTAGTGGGATTTAGTTAATTTAGTTATGACAAGTGAAGTTATTTCGGTTTTGAAATTGTTAAAAATTATGACAAGTGAAGTTATTTCGGTTTTGAAATTGTTAAAAAATATCAAAATATTCTAAATCAAACAAGAAGTTTTGGTTTGGAACATACGAGTAAGTTATTTCTGTCTTGAAATTTTTTCTGCTGGTCGGAAAAAAAAAAAAAAAAAAAAAAAAAAAAAAAAAAAAACAAAAAAAAAAAAAAAACATGGCGGAAGGGACCGGCGACTGTAATGCATCTGTTCCTAGATTTTTTTTTCAAAATTAAGGTTTATTTTAAGACAGAGCACAATCTACTACCGGACAATTATATATACAAATATTATAATATTTACAGTAACAAATTATATCAAATCAAGTATCTATCCTAAGAGCTTCGCTTACACGTCCGGAGTCTACAATCACCTCCGACGTTCTCCCTAATCTACTTACTTTCTTCCTAGGTGGCGCTCTCTGGCCGTTCACTATTACTCGCCTGTCCCTACATACTTTACAGAAATACTCATTTTATACCATTACTTGTGTAGTAATGTACTTACATTACAACCTAAACACCAGTGTTCGTTTGGAGTGCTACGGTCTACTTTTTGCAACACGAGGGCTAATGAAACCTACAGTTTAAAGCCGATTCCGAACGGGTACGAACATCCATGTCAGAGTGGGATTCGAACCCACGAACTCCGGTACCGAAGGCTAGCACCCTAACCAATCGGCCATCGTTCGGCTATTTCGGTTTTTGAAATTGTTAAAAAATATCAAAATATTCTAAATCAAACAAGAAGTTTTGGTTTGGAACATACGAGTAAGTTATTTCTGTCTTGAAATTTTTTTCTGCTGGTCGCCAAAAAAAAAAAAAAAAAAAAAAAAAAAAAAACATGGCGGACGGGACCGGCGACTATAATTCATCTGTTCCTAGATTTATTTTTCAAAATTAAGGTTTATTTTAAGACTCGGTTTTAACGCCTCTTTTTCTTCTTTGCCAATCGCTTGTTTCGTGAATTTTTCCCACATCTGCACCCTCTTCGAGAGTGCAAGCTGACATTTTTATCCCCTGCCCCCGTAAGTCACGGTTACATCTCTCTGCGAGCTTGACCGATTCGCTGATCTATACCATTTCTGCAGGGGTCCCTAAACTCGACGTGAACAATCGAAGTTCTAAATTCCTCTAGGAAATTTCTCCCACGGCTGTGCATGCACGTGCAGATCATCGTGGGAAAGTACCTCGGTACAACTTCATTGTCCGTTAACATTCTATATAAACCTCATTCAATGTACCATTCAAAGCCATAATAAAACGTTGATTTTATCGTGTTGCACATAATTGTTCAGCAGAGCCAGAACTAGTATCAAAGAACTAAATAGTATTTTTCGAACACATCAAATTCCTTTTTTATTTGTATGGCAAAGAATTAAGATATTATGCAGCAAATTATTGAATACTCAATATTTAATCAATAGAAAAATAGGGAAAATATTCGATCCACAGACAAACCCTATACAAAAATCCACGTTTATTCACTCGAAAAGAATATATATATATATATATATATATATATATATATATATATATATACACTCGTATCCCCCGAACATAAAAATTACGGAACAGATGCATTATAAACGCCGGTCTCGTCCGACATGTTTTTTTTTTTCTGGCGACCAACAGAAAAACGCGAGTTTTGAAAAATCGCCAAGTACAAAAACATGGCGGCGGAAAGCGTTCGAAATCCACCCCTTCCCCCTTTTCCATCGTTTAATGCCATTATGTTAAGCCCTATTTCCCCGGTTAACAGCAGGCGATTAAATCCATCAATTTATCACATTGTAAGTAGATGAAAATTACATTTTTCTCTAGCATTATGACGTCATTGAATCATTTCTTATTTTAAATTATTTAAATATCGTCTGCATTATTTTCATCAGTTTTGGTTTGGTTTGGAGTGCTACGGTCTACTTTTTGCAACACGAGGGCTAATGAGACCGGGACCTATAGCTTAAAACTGACTGAGAACAGCTACAAACAAACATGCCACTGTGGAATTCGAACCCACGAACTCTGGTACCGAAGGCCAGCACTCTAACCAATCGGTCATAGTTCGGCTTTTTGTCCGTTTTATCGCTGGACTTAGATAGGACGTCAATAATTTTCTTTTCATATTTGGAAATTTTAAATTGAATCATCGATTACTTTTTGTTTGCTATGAAAATTTTACCACCGGTATTAACAATAAATTATTTTAATAAAAGTCTAGGAGTCTATTTCACGGACTCATAAATATCAAGCGTTTAAGTTATATATGTTTCAAAATTAAGAAGTTAGTTCATTTTTTTTTTCCCGTTTGTGTGTTTTGTACATAAGCACACGGTTTCACTACATCAATTCGACGCGATTCTAAACTGCATTCACTGTATCGGGAGACTTTAGAGGAGTATGAAGATAAATTATTGACCGTCTACCAGATTTTTCTCAGCCAAAAAATGAACCCTATTTTTACCTGCCTCATAGGATACTTTACAATTCTGGAAAATTTTACTGATATTGTCATATGACGGGATATGTGCTAGTTTGAATAATGGCCAACATAAAAAATATATACAGAACTTGACAAGTCGAATTCAAGCGACACAACCTGAATTATTTTTGTTTAAGCATTGATAAAGAATATAAATAACTGAGAAAGTTCTTCAATTATTATGACAGTCTACTAGCACGGAATGAGTAGAAAAACCTTTTTCGTCTTATATTTAAAAAAAAAAAAATTCGAAACTTTAAACTACCACATACATGTATGTTACAGTGAATTTCTAATCCAGTTTCAATTTCAAAGTAATTTTGGCTGACTATGGATCAGTGGCGTGCAGTCCATATGTGCAGGGCAAATTTATGAGGGACAATTTTCTGCACCTATGTCTACCTATCTTTATATGGTATATAATAAATATTATTTATAACATATTCAAATATTATATTGATTTGCTTGCTTGCTTGAATCCTGCAGTGCGTGCGGTACTAGGTGCTGCACCACGTAGCGCGTTCAAAAGCAAATGAATTTAAGAAATTTTTATGTGTACGCGCTAATACAAAATCACGCTTTATATGTATGGGCTACTGGAGAAGAACAGCATACCATGGCACTCAGGCATTCAGAATCATCCGAAGGTACGGTTTATTAAGCGTTGTATTAGAGCGGGGACTTTTTTATTTGGTTTTTTAACCGATTAACTGGCCATAGGATTTTGCAGACGGTTCATGTTTAAATTTATACATTGTAAGATTTTATTTTCGTGGAAATATAAAAGAAGTATTTCATCAATATAAAGGGAAATGTTTTAGTGCGGTAAAGTAATTTCGGTAATGTGTTCTATTTATTGAAATAATTAGCTGAAAAACAAAGTTGTTTTGTTTTAAAGAAACGAATTTTAACAGAACAGTCCAAATTTTACCATTCGTTGTGTCTTACAGACAGTATATAAGTTATATTATGTAACACCATATCCCTGGTTTTGTTTTTAAAAATTGTCAAGATGTTTTTCGCAGAATATATGATTTTTAAATGTTAAAAACAATAAATATAATTTAATCCACTGACCGAACGAGAAACAGTTCGCTCTATTGTGCCAGCGTGCAGCGAAATCCTCTGCACGTGGAATAGACGTTCGGTTTGTCGGCACCAAAGCGGCAGACGAAATGTGGTGCTACGTTTGCTGAACATATAAGTTTTTCGTAGAAGCCCGAAGCGTTGCTTTTTCGACGCCGATAGGACACCATACAACAAAAGACATGATTTCCGCTTCAGTGCTAGTAGAATTCTCATACGTTTAGCTGTTTTTATAGTTATAACTCGTAGGTAAATATTTTATTTATTGTATTCTTTAAATGTATATTCATAATAAATAACCCGTTTCAGAATGGAGAACTTAGATGTCTCAATAATTAAAGATTTATTGGAACATCCATGTTCTCTGCACACCCGGCATGAAAACCTACTGCACGTCACTGGTATGGAAGAGTCAGCCTCTAAAATGCATAACCCCTATAAATAAACACCCTCCCTATAACAAATGTCACGACGCAATACAATCCTTTTTACAAAGGGGTACAACTGACAATCAAGTATGGATGGACAATCAAGTGGTAAAGGAACCGCTACATTAGGTTAACAACCAACCCTTGGTTCATTTCAAACCAAAACACAAAATTTTCAAGTAAGATCTTATCTATAATTTTGTCATTTCGATCGGCATTTTATGATTTTCGAGCTTAGAATAGGAACGTATTATGACCGGTTAAAATCGTGGCGAATATCCATATCTGTAATAAGTCATCTTTCAGTATTTTGCTCATATATGATAGCAAATAAATCTCTTATCGCGAAGTTTTCCTTTTTTTTTTTTAAAGACATCTTATTATGTTTTAAAATGACACCTCCTAATGATGACTTGATGTCCTATTTAAAGATGTTTAAATTTCCTATTTTGTTTTACTTCCAGGTGTCTATAATAGCTTCTACGTTAGGTATTTACTAACTAGCATATAGCCCATCATATGACGGGATCAGTAAAATTTTTAATATTCCAGAACTGTTAAGTTCCCAATGAGGCAGGTAATAAAATGGTTTGTTTTTTGGCTGAGAATTATCTGGTTCACTCTCAATAGTTTATTTATCGTCATACTCCTCTAGAGTCTCCCGATCCTGTAATGCAGTTTAGAATCACATGGAATTCTATAAGTCAAACCATGTGGTTATGTATAACAAACAAACAAACTTCTTAATTTCCAAATATATATAAATTAAAAGTTAGATATTTAGTAGTCCTCGACTTATATGAAAAGAATTTATTGTTAATACCGATGATAAAATTTTCATTACAACAAAAAATAATCGATGATTGAATTTAAAATTATCACTTATATACTTAATCTATTATTTAAGTCAAATATAAAAGAAAATTATTTGCTTAATATGTAAGTTCGGCGATAAAACGTATGAAAATAATGCACGCGATATTTAAATAATTTAAAACAAGAAATGATTATATGAGATGGTTAAAGGAATGACGTCATAATGCTAGAAAAAAAAATGTTATTTTTACCTATTTATTACGTGAATAAATTGATAAATTGAATCGCCTGCCCTTAGCCGAGGAATCCATTCCAGGTACAACCGCTTCAAAAATTTGCCGACAGACACCTTAGGCTATTATTATATAGGGGATATATAGTCATCAGAAATATCAGGGCGTTAATGGGTTAATACTAATCGAACCAGGGTTGTAGTTTTAAACAGGGCACAGGATAAAAGTGGTTTTATCCAGGGCTTCGAACCGAAACTGAACC
>CM063497.1:4997701-5000201 GCA_032207245.1 Pardosa pseudoannulata
ATAATGTTTATATACAATATCCCTAGAGATAAACTTATATTTTGTGCAAAAATCTTAACTCACTTTTATTAAAAAATAACTATTTTTATATTAATAAAATTTTAATCTACAATTTAAGAAAAAACCAGAATAATATCCATTTACCCACCCATTAAGCTTTCTTGCTTCGAGTTTCCTTGGTGAACCAATATTACTTGGCAATAGGGTCAATAGGATAATACGTAAATACCAAACTCGGTCACTTCATCCAAATGACAAGTAAAAATAGAATTAAACAATTCAATGCATTTTTTTTTTAATCGGTAGTTTAGCGGATCCATGACTTTCCATGACTTTTACTCATTTTACTTGAAAAATCAAGATTTTCCAAGACAAAATTAATCCATTGTCTAAATCCATGATTTTCCATAACTTTCCAGGTGCGCGGAAACCATGTACATAAATACTTTTAAAATTTGAAGGCAAAATATTAATTAGCTTTGGAGTTATTAATTATTAACTGTTTTATAATTAGCTTAATTAAAAATGACCCGGGCACATCAATTTTGCATAAATTGTTAAAAAAATTTTAAGTATACCTTATAAACAGATGTAGTTTCCATAAACATGCATAGAAAATATAAAAAGAAAAAAATAATTATGATGATGATACCCATTTTTTGCAGAATAAAAAGCTATAGCGGTTAATTAAAATGCATAACTAATGTGATGATCAGTAATATAACTGATTCATTCACACAAGAAATAAAATGCTCGGGATCTAAATCTGACCTCATCACATCTTTGTAAAAAGACAGAGGACCATAATATTATATTCTACGGATATTGTTGTCTTGTACGGTGGTCTCGGGCGGAGTTCTGATCCCAGTCCCAGATTAGAATCACGTCTCTGTACTTGACATTAAATAAGAATGTACCTATGTGGAGTTATTTATGAGTCCCTAAGGGACAGTGCCCAATTAGAGAAGGGATAAGGTTTTCCACGTTGGCGGTCTCACGGCGGGGTTTAAGCAGACCAATGAGATTCTTACAACTATCCCGATTGGACGATAAAAAGGAAGAGGGGACAAGGTTGAAATAAATATGAAAAATCAAAAATTTGAAAAAAGGTTCGGAAGTTCCAAAAGAGTTGTTCGATGGTAGAAACTAGAGGAGAGTCCGACAGAAGGTGTTCGAGAGTGGAGACGAGGAGAGAGTCCGACAGAAAGTGTTCGAGAGTGGAGACGAGGAGAGAAGTCCGACGGAACGAGTTCGAGAGTCCAGCCAAGTCCGACGGGAAGTGTTCCTACATCAAATAGCACGGCTCCACCCCAAACACTCATTAGAAAGCCCTTGACCAGACCGACGAAGGATACATAGATACCCACCAACCAGCAGTGTTCCGGGCACACCATTTTAACTCCCAAAGGTACCCCCTTTTACATACATTTTGAAATTGAGATTAGGTCCTCTCTCTTATATTTACATAATTACTTAAGTATTGAAAAATTATGGTCAGAACTAATTTATAAGGTGTTGGTAAAGCATATTTTATGAAAATTAGAATCAGTTTGTGTGTACATAGATGTATATATATTATAACAAATTTACTTTTTTTATATTAAGCTAGTTTCGGATGCTGTTAATTTAGCTTTTAGTTTATTTTCATATCTTATGTCTGTAGTTTCTCAGAACCTGTGGTTAAATTTAGCACTTAAATACTTTTACACAACGCAATCAAAATAAAATCTACTACGGTCTACTGTTTTGCACACGAGGGCTAATGAGACCGGGACCTACTGCTTAAAGCCGATACCGAACGGCTACGAACATCCATGCCACAGTGGGATTCGAACCCATGAACTCCGGTTCCGAAGGCCAGCACCCTAACCATTCGACCATCGTTCGGCATAAAATGGTGGGAATGAAAAAATTCTTTTTGCTCCGTATTCCTAATGATATATTCTTTCACTATTCACTAAAATTGAAAATTCGAATTTTCGGTCGATTTTAAACAATTTGAAAGTCTACCACTGCCTTAAATAATACTATCTGTCAGCGCAACGTGTAACCTGACTTTCTACTGATTCGAAGTTCCCCTATGGGTTTTTTTTAATAATTTGGAACTATTGGTTTTCCAAATTAAAAGTGGAATTAGTTTATGTATTAGTGCTTTGTAAAAATAGCAGTAATTTCACCAAATTAGCCAAAGCGATAAGCTAGTCTGAAGGTAACACCGCTCGCGTGTTACAGTAACAAATTAATTTACGGCTTGTACAAACTTTTTTGTCCCCATTTCTGCTTCTGTGCACCGAAAGTAATGCTAAATTTGTCAACCTACTGCGACCAGTTCAGTTGAAGAGGTCACTCTTTATAACATAATTATTAAATTTATGCATTATTTTCGTGAAAAATCCAAAATTTAAAGAAACGATATAAAATAATGTCTGGAATTTTACAACAAAATGAAGACGTGCCTAAAATTATTTGTTATTCTGCTATATGCATTTTGGAATTCCGC
>CM063497.1:5005201-5015201 GCA_032207245.1 Pardosa pseudoannulata
ATGAAAAAAATAATAATAAATGGCCCCTTTTCGAATAACGGTTCACGTATTTTGTTGATGAAACAAATTATTCAATAAATATATCATGAAAAAAAATAAATTTATGGATGCCATTTTAACAGTGAGTAAAAGAAAGCGAAAAAGAAGTTGAAAAACCATGCAATCGTTTTCAAAACCCAAATGAATCTTAATTGAATCTTGAAAAAAAAAATATGAATCTTTTAAAAATCGACACAAAACGAATCCGAAGTATAAAATTAATCGATATATGATTGCGCATAGAGAACGAATGTTATGAATTATCCCTGAATAAATCTTTTGATTAAAATAAAAATCATCAAAATATAATAATATTGTTAATTTTACAAATCCACTGCGATAGGCTGCAGACGATTTTCTGTGACTGAATTTGAATTGCTTTTAGAGAAAAAAGTCGTCTAATTTATATCACGTGTTACGGAACCGCATAAATTTTATGCTACTAATGACGTCATGGCGTTAAAATTTGACGAGTGATGGAACAAAAATGTTTCAATAGCTTTATTTTGGGATGACGTCATCACACAATAACACGTAACTATTGGATGATTTAATAAAGGAATTCCACGCAACGTCATGAACTACTTTAACGCCCTTCTCATTCATTTTAACGTGTATGATAGCCAATAGGCAAGCACTATGCTGCCCTTCTGTTTGAAACGAAAGCCAGAATCGAGTTGATATGTATCCTGCTGCGTGAAAGTGCCTTATAATATGCCCGGATTAAAAAATAAAAATTTTTAAACTGTTTCACCACAGCTGATTAGAGCTAATCGACGACTCATTACCATTAAATAGCATGACACTTAATCTACGATTAGCCTTAATCGGCTACAGTTAAAGGTTTTGAAAATTCATTTGACATAATAGGTTCCGTCTCACGCATCGGTAGGAAAATTAGATGTTAAGTAATCTTCTCTGGCTGTGAGTTTGGTACAGCCACAGTGTTAAGCCTGAAAAGTACTTTGAGAACAGAAATTTTTTGCCCTAGCTTATATCGGTGTAAAAGAAAACTGTCTACAATAATATTTTGAAGTTTATATGAGTTTATAATTGAAGTATAACTTTGTTCCTTTACACTATAACCGTCATCTTCAAGAGAAACAAAAATTTCACTTTCGTACAATAATAAGGCGATTTCACGCAGTAGGGCAAGTTCTCAAATTATGAGAATTCTAGCTTTAGTTTCAAATGGAAGGGCAGTTTATTGTTTGTCTATTGGCTGTTGTAAACCTGAAAATGAATGGGAAGAGCATTTTAGTATTTCTGACGTTGAGACACATTGCCTTATGCCATAGATCAATTTGTCGCAACGTCACGAACTACTTTAATTCCCTTCCCATTCATTTTCATGTTTACAACAGCCAATAGACAAACAATAAACTGCCCTTCAGTTTGAAACTAAAGCCAGATTTGTCATAAGTTGAGATGTGCCCTACTGCGTGAAATCGTCTTATTGTTCATATCGATTTTTGTATTGTCATCGATTTTGCACTTTTCCAGTTATTTTTAAAAATTGTTGGCAACAGGAAGTGAAAACGATAGTACTGTTTTTGTAAGAATTTAAAATAAAGTAGATGAGTAGGAAGATCTGTTTCGGTTGTGTTTCAATTTTACAGAGATTATTAGATAAAAATTTGTTAATGGACAGAATGGTGAGCATTTACTGACGTATCTAATAGGTGCAATAACATTTGATCGTTTTAGGCAGTACGACCTTCCAAATTTCAAAAGGGTGTGTGTAATTTTTTTTTTTTTTTCTAAGAACAGGGATGTTTGAAAGCGGAGAAGAATACACTCGTATCGAGAATGGTGCTTGCAAGAAGGAATTCTAAAAAAGGGAATTCCAAAAATATTTATCTGCACTCTTAGTTTGGAAAGGACGACTTGCATACGAAAGGAATGTGGAAAAAAAAAAGGAAAACTTTAAAAATGCATGTTTGTGAAGAGAAAAATTTTGGATGACAGTAGAAAATTTAAAAAAAAAAGGGAAGAAGAAACCGACTCGGTGAACGGAGAGTTTCGGTTAATCAAGGTTCTACTGTATACTAACTTCTACTGATTTTAATAACCCTTTACGTACGTACAACGATACTATACATTCTTCTAAATCGAACAGAGCCGAACAATTGTGGAATGATTAGGGATCTGCTCTTCGGTACCGCTGTTCGTGGGTTCGAATCCTGATATGGCATGGACGTTCGCATCCGTTCGGAATCGGTTTTAACCCGTTCGCAACGAACGTCTCGTATATGCGACGCAGCGATTTCCCTCTTATCAGTCCAGCGTCGCCTCCAGGCGATGATCTCCAGTTGATATTGAGAGACCAGCGTCGCGCATGCGTGGTAAGAACGTTTTATTTGAATTTTTAAATGCTAGATTTAACTACTAGATGTCGTTAAACGACAACGGTTTTCACAACGGTCGACTCGTATAGCATTGACGTGTCGTCATCAAGGGGATAAGAGGTGGGTCCCGATCTCCGTAGCTCTCCTGTAGCAAAAAAAGAAAATTGTAGCGCTCCAAACCGAACGAAACATTAGACTATGAATGGAATTTGCCCCGTGGTCTGAATGTACGTGGCAACGACGGGTGTTTGAGTCATTTTAGGGTGACAGTGAGATCATCGGCGAAGCACTTCCGACCTCCAAAAAACGGGTGCAAGGTTATTATTGGTGCATCATCGGAACCGCAAGGAAGGGGTCGTTCAACCTCAAAAAAAGAGAAATCGGTGGGCGCGATCCTACTTTCGGTTTCGACCCAAGGTCATTGTCACGTCTCCCGCCCCGCGTTCGATCCGACCTTGCGCACAAGGCTTGAAAAAACAAGACGCCCACGGCCTACGGTACTCCGGCAACAGCCCTAGGGAAAAACCGAAAAGGGAAGTTTTCCCTTCTCAACAAAGTCTATACACAGGAGGTAGAGTTACCACTTCGACAGGTGGGCGAATCTTTGGCGGCTTTTCGAGACGGACGCCAAACGATTCTTGCATTATTTCCAAACAGATTAACAAAATTAGAAAGTTCGTCGGTGTCCTTTCGACAAGCATTTATTTAAAGCGTCATTTTATTGCATACGTCGAGACGCGGTATCTCGTCAGTGCGGGTACTCGAGCCTTGGCAGAGGATGGCTTCGAAGCCCCTCCACACTATGGTCCACTGCAAGCCATTAATTGTGTTGAGGGGGTATGGCTTATCGTGGTCTACGATGGCAGGCAATAAAATGGCCATGGTGGAGGAAAAGGTTTTTCTCCAGAGATCAAAGGCAACCAGATGCGCAAATAAAGGGCGCTGGAGACCCTAAAAACGCATCCCCGCGATCGGTTTATTTAGTGACCTAGCGTGTGGATGCACCCAATAACTTATTGTACAGGTCACCATCGGGAAGTGGTGAACAACTGGCAATAGTGCGGAGGCTACATTTTAATAATAAAAAGGGGTGAGATGCTGCAGGAAGCATAAAAAAGACGATAAAATAGCCTTGGCGGAGGATGGCTTCGAAGCCTCTCCACACTATGGTCCACTGAAAGCCATTACCACCGTATTGAAGGGGTATATATAGGCCTTATCGAGGTTGACGATGGCACACGATAAAATGGCCTTCGCGGAGGATGGAACAGGTTTTTCTCCAAAGATTAAAGGCAGCCAGATGCGCAACTAAAGTGCGCAGTAGACTCTATACACAAATCCTCGAGCTCGGTTTATTTAGTGACCCATCGTGTGGATGCAACCCCATGACCTATCGTCCAGGTCACCATCAAAAAGTGGTGAACAATTGGCAATAGTGTGGAGCTAATAGGGAGACATTTAATAATAAAAAGGGAGAGATGGCAGGAAGCATAAGCTTTACGATGGCTTCGGTCAGCTCTTCCTCCACTCTCACTATTATCCATCTTAATATAAATTAAACTTAATTAATGTAATTTAATCTTGGTCGTTTTTCATTTGCTGTATGTATTTTTTTTTTTCAAAAATATCGTCCTCATAAAAGGGGGTATATTTACGTAAATTTCTTTTTATTTGGCTGCTTTTGTTAGGTACTTACCGGTAATTTTAAATTTGCTCGTATTTTTTTGTTCAATATTCCCCATTCAACAAATTCTTTTCAACAGCCATATATTGCGGAATAATAAATTGAAGTTTAGTTATATATCTTTGAATTTGAAGTTTGTTCTTTTTTTACTGGTTTTTATACATAACCAAGTGACTCAAGTTCCATTCATTCTAAATTGCATTCAATTATTTAATAGCATATAAACAAATTAATTCAGATCATTCTGGCCAAAAACAAACTATGCTTCATAGGGTACTTTATAATTTCTCATTTTTACTGATGGGGGGAAAAAATATATAATATATATAAAAAAAAAAAAAATAAAAACATATATACAAAATGTAGAATATAAATGTATATATATATACATTTTTATTGTAACAAAAACGGTCAGTGTGTATATAAATAAAAATATAAATAGTAAAAATACATGTAAGTATATGAGTGTTTCGAAATAGTGTGTGTGTTGTACAAAATGAAAAGGGATCCTTGAAAATGTGAAAAAGTGACGGAATTGTAAGCCTGCATATGAGAAGCATTGGCACCTATGTATAGGGATTATTAAAACAAAGAAAAAGGGATTTTTTCTCTGGCTCGGGCAGGCAGAAAAGCAGTGTAGGTTGTGCCTCAAAACGGGCGTCTTGTTGACATTTCCACACAGACTTCGAAGAAAAACGGGAGGGGGGAAGGGGCCAGAAAACATTCTTTTTTGTTGTTGTTGTTGCTTCCGCCTACACGACGGGCTTTGATCCGCCGATTTCGACTTTCAACCAAAATGCCGGAAGCGCGGAAAAAAGAATCCGGGCATTGGATACTTTATGCAAATAAGCCATTATGCAGGCATCGAGGAGATGGAAAGAGGGCGGGGGACAACCTTAAACTTGGCCGCACCCCTAAAACACGCGGAAAGGAAGGAAAAGGACTTACCCGTATTCTCGCGATGATTCACAATCGAATTCCAAAACAAACAAAAATAGTCGGAGAAAGTAATGAACGGTATCTTTACTTTTGAAGATTCATACATTATGTAGTATCCACACTATGGCCCATTGTTCACCACTTCAGTGTTGGTCCTGATGGCAACGATGGTGGACGGGTTCCATCTACACACTAGGCCATTCAATGAGCAGAGCGTGTGTACGACTTAATAGAATCTATTGCGCACTTTGGTAGCGCTTGCTGGTTGCCTCTGATCTTTGGAGGAAAACCGCTTCCTAAAGCCAAGGCCATTTTACCGTGTGCCATCGTCGACCACGATAAGCCATACCCCCACTACACAGTGGTAATGGCTTGTAGTGGACCATAGCGTGGAGGGGCCTTTAGAATTGCAACTGTCCTCCTGTTCCCAGCCCAATAGCTTAAAGTTTGCCTGTTTTCCTCCCCAGGATAGTAATTTTGACCAGGACACTGTATAAAAGTGGTTTTAACCGTCCAGAAGTGGTCGGAATTGTTAAAAATATCTTTAAATGGTCTTAATTTTAAAATATAATATCTTTTGTCATTAGAAGTGACTTTTAATAAGCAATAAAAACAGTAGTGCAGTTAAACAAAATAGGACACTAACAAGTACAAGAGATTTAACATGCTTATATGTTTGAATTTTAAAAATGAACCCTGCACATGCAATTGTAAAAGTGTAATCCAATTGCAGCATAAAACATAAAATACACTCGGACCTGATGTCTGGTGGGCAGCCTTGAAGAAGGTTAAAGGCATTAACATAAAATGGGTCAATCAATGGGTCTACGCTGGTCACTCAATATCAACAGGAGCTCTTCGCGTAGAGGCGACGCCGGGCTGGTAAGAGTGGAATCGTTGCGTCGCGTCCACCAGATGTTCGTCGCGAACGGGTTAAACCACGGGTAGCAGTTTCGAATCCCATTCCTCATTCAAAAGAGTGACAAGCGGTATAAGGTACAACGCCTGAAGCCTCGAAGCGGGAAAATACTGGTAACAATCATTAAAACCATTCGAGTCGATATCTGACAGAACGATCGAATTCCTGACGGCAACAGGACTTTTGTCTTTTCCGTCGAGCGGGGCGGGGTCGCCGGCGCCGTCGTGATGACGCCCCGGATTTCGTCTCATCTCCCTCATAATGACCCGTAGGTAGGAAATCGCTGGCGCCCCCCAAATTTGGCGAAAACCGCAAGCCGGCGCGTGACTGACGGGTTCTCGGACAATGTCGTCTGCAGGGAAGGTCGTCGAAGAGAACTCCATTAGATCGCTATGAATGGGGGGGGGGGCTGCCGATTCAAACCACAGGAAAGGGTTCCATCGCCCATTTTCTCAAATAGTGGCCCTGCGGAATTTCACCTTCACCCCGGTACAAGGCCGTCTCGGGTACGCTGGTGCCCCAGAGGGACAATCTAATGGGTTCGGAGATGAAAAGGTCACACGGGAAATACACACAACACCGTAATTTCTGCTAGATAAACGGCCCCGGCGAATCAGCAGCACGTTCCCGCCGTATAGCCCCGGTCTAATGAGCCCTCATGTTCCAAGAACGCAGCCGTTCCTCTGCAAAGCAAAATTATTCTTTTTCGGACTTCCGCTACAACGGAGGTTTAGTTTGACCACGCAGTTTCAGAACCGTGGGTCAGTGAAATGGTTTTAATCAAATTGCTACGGTCCAGTCGGTCGAAAAGGGTAGACTCTGCTGTACTAATATTTTACTATACATGGCTAACGACACGGGAACCTACTGCTTATAGCCGATTCCGAACAGCTACGAATCCATGCCAGCAGTGAGATTCGAACTCCGGTACCAGTCAGTAACACACTACTCATCGGCCATAGTTCTGCACAAGTGAGATGGATAAATGTGTTGAAACGTATTATATAAGTAATAATAAATAATATTTAGTGCGAATCTAGGGGGGGGGGTGAGGTTGCAGCAGACCTATACCTTAAAGAAACGATTCTCAAATGTTCTATGCTCTACGATCTACTTTTTTGCAACAAACTGGATTTCCAGTTCTGTCATACTCTCTTTACCTCCCGTGACATAAAATGAATTCCAACAATCATAATCAATCATTGTACCTACCCTTACTCCATACTTTCTGATAACAACCCCTTAATTCCTGGAAAGTGCATGCTATCTATTTACACTTATTTACTTATTGGTAATACCGTGCTGACTGATTTCCAATTATCCTGTCTTTGGAATATAGGTTTTAAAAGAAGTGAAAAAAAATTATTTAAATCTATGATTTAAAAAAAAAAAAAATCAGCTGACTTAAATCAACTCTTTTAAATCATACCAACCCTGATAGCGATATATCGTTTACCAAATATCAATATGTTCTAATATGTATCGCCTTATTATAAAGTTGCAAAGGTACAGATGCATTACAGACGCCGTGTTTATTTTGCCAAATTTGGCTGTTTTTGGTGTTTTTTTGAGTGGGTTGTTGTGTTTGCCCTGACTTTGGTGGTGAGGTATGGCAGCTACAATGTGTCTTGCACCCCATTGGTGCACGTGATTTCTGACGTTAGTACCTGACACTATTCGAGAAATTTGCATCTGTTTTTTTTGGCTTCCAGTTGTCTAGGTCAAGTTGCATTTTTTTTTCTTATCATTATCTGGGATTTAGTAATTTAGTTATGGCGAGTGTAGTTATTTCGGTTCTTACTATTTTTGGAATTGTTAAAAAGTATCAGGATATTCTAAATCAAACATGATGGTTTCTTTTATTACAAGAGAAACCCCCCTCCCTCAAATGTTAATTTTTTCATAATAATAGTGATTATTAAAATGCTATATATTGTGTTTATTCTGTTGATACATATCATAAATATTACTAATCTGTTATTTATTTTTTAAGTAACATAAATGATAATTATTATGCTAAATTTTTTATTTAAATAATGCTTTAAATTTTTAATCTATCAGATCATTTATTTTTGATATATCAGAAAACGGGTACCGCCGCCATGTTTTTTTACTTGGCGATTTTTCAAAACAAGCTTTTTTCTGTTGATCGCCAAAAACATATGGTGGAAGGGGCCAGCGTCTGTAATGCATCTGTTCCGTTGTATATAGAAGTCTGCTATATTCTATAACAGTAAAAATTAAAGATGGTAGGGGTTTCAAATTACAGTGGGGAAGTTTTGTTTCCGGCTTTGATGGTCACGTGACAGAGCGAGAGACATTATTCCATTAGATGGTGGAATGTGGAGTATGGCCGTAGAGCCTAAGAAGGTTGTGCGTATTTCTGGGTGAAAATAAAATTTTTTCGCTACGACTACTTTATGATTATTGTGATTGCCAACGAACTCCTGAATATGTTACATATATATATATATATATATATATATATATAAAATGACACACACAAACACGAAAAATATGTATCAAAACTCTTTATCCTTACCCTGCCCACGTCACAAAGACAGATTAACATAACAGAGACTGAATTCAAAGAAGAAATGATAACATGCTCTAGTGCTGCCATCTAGTTTATCTTAAGAGCAACTTTCGTCAATTCAAACTAACTCGGACAATGCTCTGGGAACAGACGGCGAACTTATATATAAAAAATACAAACACACACATATATATGTTTATATATCCAATTGGTGCCCTAGGTTACACCAGAAGTACATATAATATGTCTTAGCAGGTACTTAAAAAAAAAACTGTACAAAATACTATAAATTACTTTTTCCGCTTTTTAGAAATCCGAACGAATTTTATGATATAAATACGTAATCAAAGTTTTCATATCACATCGTTACTTTGACATAATCGATACATAATCGATGATATTCAATTCAAATTGTTGTACTTATATGTGCTATATGGAAGAAAAATAATTTCTACGCATTTGAAAATAAATACATAAATAAATAAAATAAATAAACATCAACTCTACCGAATTTAATAAAATAAAATTAACTATTTCAACTAAATAAATCATTAATACATATTTAACCGAACTGCTTTAAACTCGTTAATGTATATATCTATCTATCTATCTATCTATCTATCTCTCTCTCTGTATATATATATATATATATATATATATATATATATAATATATATATATATATATATATATATATATATATATATATATATACATATATATATACATATATGTACATATAAATACATATATATATATATACATATATATATATATATGCATATACATATATATATATATACATATATATATATACATATATATATACATATATATATATATATATACATATATATATATACATACATATATGTATATATACATATATATATATATATATATATATATATATACATACATATATATATATACATATATATATGTATATGTATATATATATATTATATATATATATATATATATAAATATATATACATATATATATATATATATATATATATATATATATATATATATATATATATATATATATATATATATATATATATATATATATATATAAATGAATTTGTGTCTGTCTGTACTCGATAGACTCAAAAACCATACATCCGATAGCCGTGAAAATTTGGGAAATTATTAGGTACATCCATAGGAAGATTTTTGAAAAATTTTAACGTTCGAAATCCATTCCTTATTTACGATATTTTTTAGATCATTGTGACTTCATTCCTTTAAATATTTCATTTATTCATTTCTTATTTTATAATCGTCTGCGTAGTATCCATTCGATTTGACCTGGAAATATATATATAAAAATGAATTTGTGTGTGTCTGTCTGTCTGTACTCAATAGACTCAAAAACTATGCATCCAATCGCCGTGAAAATTTGGGAAATGTTTAGGTATATCCCTGGGAAGGTTTTTGTAAATTTTCAACGTTCGAAATTCATTCCTTCCCCCTTTTTCGAGCATTTCATGTCATTATTCCAAGCATTATTTTCCCCGGTTAAACGC
>CM063497.1:5027701-5030201 GCA_032207245.1 Pardosa pseudoannulata
GAATGGATACAGGCATCCATACTGGGTTTTTTATGAGTTCGGGTTAGCAAAATTCAAAGCGAGTCAAGTTTATTTTTTCCTGAACTATAGATCTGATTCTAAAATAAATGGGTATGAATAAGCGTCGTATCACAGCGAAAGATACTGTCATATTTAAAACGTTCGAAATCCACCTCGTCCCCGTTTTCGAGCATTTAATGCAGGGTTGGCTTCATTTGCCCAACCCGAAAAAACACGGGCGGGTTTTTAAAAAAAAAACCTACTTGAAAAAACCCAAATGGGTTTTTTTTAAATTGGGTTCTCAAAATCTTTATTGAAAATTCCACATATTTAACTAATAATAAATCTATAATATGAATTAAATCTATAATATATATTACATATTTCATCTTTGACAATGATCCTAGATTTTGTTTAATTTGAGGGGGTCTAAACTGCGAGAAAAAACAAAACCTTTAAAACTTTTCAGGGAAAAATAGTTATCTGTGTAACAAATACAATAAAATCTAAATTAAAGAAAGTTAATAAAAATGTAGATTGAAAAAAATAAGAATATTGAAGTATTACATGTGATAAAATTAATTGAAAAATGGACAAGAAAAATTGGATAAAAAATATGTATAACAACGGCAAATAAATAAACATGGGGATAATATATATAATTTTGCTACTTATCATATATAACTTACAAATTAACTAAAAAAATACCTTCTGAATGCTTTAATAACACAATACTGTTAATAAATATAGAGCTATAATTTAATACATTTTATTGAAAAAAAAAAAAAAAAAAAAACTTCAAATGCAACTATTTCAAAGCCAACTTTTAGTATAAAATAATCGCCATTCAAAACTAGTTTTTGGATGTTAGAAAAATTTTATAATATGAAAAAAATTTATTTTAAGATTTCAAAATTTCTTTTAATTTAGGCAAAAATTTCTTCTGCATAATTTAAAATTGATTTTTAAATTTTTCAATTTTAAAAAGTGATTAACATTTTAAATGCATTTTAATCATACAATTATTTATATATCCTGTCCTCTTACATAACAAAAAAACTGAATAGTTTTCAAATCCCCAAAAAAGCATCTAAAACCCATTAAAGTATAGTAAAAACCCTGATAAAACTCGAAAAAAGCCCAAAAACCCTGATAAAACCCAAAAACACCCTGAAAAAACCCACTGGGCTGGGTTTTTTCTGAAAAAACCCGGGTTTTTGCCAACCCTGATTTAATGCCATTATATCATCCCTATTTTAAGAGCAGGCTATTAAATTTATCAATATATCACATTATAAGTAGATAAAAATAACAATTTTTTCTAGCATTATGACGTCATTCCTTTAACTATCTCATTTAATCATTTCTTTTAGATTATTTAAATATCTTCTGCATGATTTCCATACGTTTTATCACTAAACAAAGATATATTACATAAATAATTTTCGTTTATATTTGACTTAAATAATAGATTAGGTACATAAGTGGTAATTTTAACCGATTATTTTTGTAGAACGATAATTCTCAGGCAAAAAACAAACCATTTTTTTTACCTACCTCATAGGGTACTTTATAATTCAGAAAAATGAAAAACTTTACTGATCCCGTCATATGACGGGCTATATGCTAGTATCAATATATTAATATCTTCTAATATATACAGGGTATCTGACAAAATAAAATTTTTCAAATCCATGACTTTTCATGACTTTCCCTGATTTAGCAGATCATTTAACATGACTTTAAAAAGCTTTCGTTAAAGTATATATGAATAAAACTTCTGATGTACATACAATATATATATATATATATATATATATATATATATGCTTCTAGAGAAATGACAGGAATTTTATCATAAAAAAAACTATAAACTTACTTTATAAGTGTTAATAAACTCGCATACATAAAAATAAATTGTTGTATATACATACCGAAGTTATATCGTATAGCAACTTTTCAATCAAAATGTTTCCAATTTGAATTCGGGGTACTTTGGTATTATACAGGTGACCACGAATAATAGCCAAATATAACCCTATAATGTTTATATATAATATCCCTTGAGATAAACTTATATTTTGTGCAAAACTCTTAACTAATTTTTGATAAAAAATAATTATTATTATATTAATAAAATTTTAATCTACAATTTAAGAAAACACCAGAATAATATCCCACCCATTTATTACCCATTTACCCACCCATTAAGCTTTCTTGCTTCGAGTTTTCTTGGCGAACCAATTTTACTGGGCAATAGGGTCAATGGGATAATACATAAGCACCAGACTCAGTAACTTCAACCAAATGATAAATAAAAATAGAATTAAACAATTCAATGCATTTTTTTTAATCGGTAGTTTAGCGGATCCATGACTTTCCACGACTTTTATTCATTTTACTTGAAAAATCAAGACTTTTCATGACAAAATGAATCCATTGTCTAAATCCATGATTTTCCATGACTTGAATAAATATATGTATATATATATATATATAT